>VXAA01003984.1:84997-285978 GCA_013399115.1 Anseranas semipalmata
CAACTTATTTCTGAAATGATTGTTATGGTATCTAACTCTGTCATGCATTCAAATTCAGGTCCTGGATGAAATAAAGTACACCTATTTCACCAACACCTCCAGGATGCTAGTTCTGATAGTTATTCGTTACTTAGTGAACAGCCCTAGTGATTTGAATACTCCACCTATTGTTATGTAATTAATATCAAAGACCAGTGGAAAAACGAAGGTTGGTGAGACGTTCAGCCTGTTGCACATGATACCTTATCTCCATGTTCCTTCAAAAACATCATTGTGGGGGTTTGAAGTGGATTGTATGCTAGGTGGCTGCTAGATAGCTTATTCTTTAGACTAGGAGCATGAGAATAATTTTTAAATATGCATCTGAGGATCTGTTTCTGCCTTGGAGACAATATTTGCTTACAGGTGAGAAAGTCCTTCACAACAGAAATAAAGGGAGGCTCTGAGGTACCTTGTCAGTAATGACGGGTCCATCAGGAGCTAAAGGAGGGGCAGTTCATGCCACAGAAAACAAAAGAGCCTAGAGAATGCTTCCAGCAGTAACATCTATACAAGAGGTTGAAGTGCTAATATACTGAAACTAAGGTTGAATAGCCTGTGTTACTGTGGATCCAGTAAATGCAGATGCTCATTGCCTCTGGGGTTCATTGTAGCCACTGCAAGCAATTGCTTCAACAACATTTCTCTTCATTATTATTCTGAATTATTTCATTTATTAGTCTGAAAGTGACCTTGGGTTCACCTAAACCAGGAAGCCCCATTGCCACATTGGCAGCTGACAAAGCTCTTTATAGGAGCTAGGCTTTGATTCTAGTTTCTTTTAGAGGTAAATGATGGGCAACTGTAGATAAGATGTATCATGGGCAGATGCCCTCAGCAGAAGTTTCCTCAGAGAGAAATGTTGAAGCTAAACAAGCAGCCACTTTTACATATCAAATGTGCTTTCTTTACAAAGGACATCCACAATGACTCAGATCAGTACAACTGCCATCCTCACTAGTTAAAATATGAGTCTCTGAAGTCCTCGTTTCTATTTTAGTGATTTTCTAGTGATTTTCTATTCTAGTGATTTTGGTTGAGTCACATAATTGTTCTGTGTTTCTTTTCCACCTTTTCTCCCATTTATTTGTTTCTTTGAGGTGTTCCTAGCAAAAATTGTTTTAAAATAGGCTTAATAGAATATGTGTTTAATGGACTAGGCCACTTTAATTATATGTAATAACTATAACCAATTTTCTCTTTTCTTTTGTCTATTCTTCTTTCTTTCTTTCTATGACTAACTATGTTCATTTTCTTAGATGGGCTTTTATGGGTGGGATAAAGTGATAGTGTTAGGTGAGCACTAAATGGAAGTTTTGCACAGTCTGAGCCTGATACTACTGTGACTAGTTATGGGATATCCAATCTAATTGTGACACTTTGGGGTTTCTTTTTTTTCTCTCTTTTGTTTTGCTTCATGGTGGTTTTTTTTGTTTGTTTGTTTGTTTGTTTGTTTGTTTTTGTTTGTTTTTCAAAGAAGGCATAAAATATCCTTATTCTCTTATGCTAAAGGTTCAATTTACCTTCCTGAACTATTTATTTTGGCTTTACCTCCCTCAAAGTAGATATGATTTTTTTTAACTTCTTAGCTTTTTTTCCCCAAATCTTTACAATGACTGATACCTATGGTGGAAAAAGAGGAAAAGAAAAGAAAAGAAAAGAAAAGAAAAGAAAAGAAAAGAAAAGAAAAGAAAAGAAAAGAAAAGAAAAGAAAAGAAAAGAAAAGAAAAGAAAAGAAAAGAAAAGAAAAGAAAAGAAAAGAAAAGAAAAGAAAAGAAAAGAAAAGAAAAGAAAAGAAAGAGCATGTGAAACTTTTACAAGCCTGGACTACACACCTAAATTTTGGTTCTGAATCTACTATCAAATCTTAAAACAAGGTCTTCATTAGCTGAATCCACCATGAGTTGAGCTGGACTGCCCAGAGCGGTACATGCACATCCAGAGATGTGGCTGCAACACCCTCAGTTCCCATGTGATTATATGCAGGATGATGAGACTAAGCAACATGCATGAAATGAACTGGATCTGTCAAGCCCTAAATTCATGCAGTACTTTCAAAAAAGGGTAGGCAGCAGATTTACCAGGTGAACTAAATAGAAGCTTCCATCCACTTGAGACCTGTGATAAGCCTCTCTCTGCTCGAAGTAGCTTAAATGTACATTGCAGCAGGTTTTATTGTTAACCTCTCTTTGGCCTTCAACAAGTAGTCAATAGCCCTGCAGATTATATTCTCCTCTGCCATCCTGATTGCTAGAAGCATTCATCCAGAACTAAGCCACTACAGTAAACAGAGCAGGGTGAGAATATTTCAACAAAACGCTTTTTCATCAGAAAAAGGTGATTCATCGAAACTGAAATCTTTCAGAGGAAAGTGTTGGTTTCATTGATTTTTGTGGTGGCAAAAGAAAAAGTTGTGGAGTTCCTGAAAAGTTTTTTCTTTGAGGTGTTTGAAGCAAATAACATCTTTTTCTTCAAATAAGTCTTTGGGCAAATGTTAATGCAAGATTACATGATCACAGATAATTTAATAATCAAAAAGAAGTATTTTAATTGATTTCGAAGACAAATGACATTTGCTTTTCTCATATTTTTAGCTTATACCTTTTTTTTGAAGATTTTTATTTCAGGTTAAACCAGCATATTTTTGATTGAATGACAAAACAGCCTTCCATGCACCTATAAAGAGGATAACCAAGTAGTTAACAAGTTTTCCATTTTCTTCTGTCAGCAACTATTGAAATCATCCAGTAGAGAGTCCTCATCAGTACTATAACTGTATCCGTCTCTTAGAGGATAGAACTGGCTTTAGGTTATTATTTATATGCTGAAAAAAAAATACTATCATTCATATAAATATAATCTTGATAAACAGTATATGAACTTTAATATATAGAAAAAATCATATCTGAATATGCTGCTTAGCCAATGAAATGCCAAGATGAAAGTGTTACATCATCATAATATACATCCATTCATTTGCTATGCCATGAAAGTAGAACAATTGCCTGTTTAATTTTTTGTTTGTTTGAACTGGCATTGAAGCCTGAATTTTCCAATGAACTTTTGAAGAATTTCAAATAAATTTCTGGGGAGAAGGGTACCTGAAAAGGTGCGATAAGCAGAAACGGGATATGAAAACTGTGATGTCTTAAGATGAAGAATGGATCTGAGCGAGCACAAATACCTCTTCTAAATAAATATTTTCTTCATAAATCCACGGGAGAAGCAGGAAACTATATTGCCCAAACAGAAGAAAAGGAATGGGGAAACAAACAGCAACACTTGGAAGGAGTGGAAAAACTTTTTATGCCAGGCAATCTGCATGGGATAACCAGGACTTTGCTAAATTAAAGAATCAGATAAGGATATTAAAATACTAAGGCACACAATTTAAAAGCACAATGAAAAAGGAAAGAAAAAAATGAAATAATATGTGTCACAGTGAGGGACAAAAAAAGACCTCTTTTGCTTGCAGAGAAAAATAGCATATGCAGTTTGCCTGCCTCAGCAGAAACTAATACGAGGTGAAAGATAGCGTAGAAAATGAAATGATCATAGCAAATTAATATGGACCTTCTGAGAAAGCAGATCAGGAAGTGTTTTTTGTAGATAATAGAGACTCACATAAAAACAGCCTGGAATACTGATGGTGAGCTTTTTGCAAACACCCTGGTGCTGAATGAGATAGAAAATGTACAGCATGTTATCATCTAAAAAGGGCTTGTGCCCTTTTTATAAGGCTGCTTCATCCACTGAGGAAACCAGTCAAAAAGATCAAAGGCTGCACTGGGTTTAGTTCTCCCCAAAAATCTGAAGCTGAGTGAAGTATAGAAGCAACCACAGCGTCAAACAACACAGAGAGAGGATCTCAACTAAAATATTCTGTTTTCTCCCCAATCACTAGTGTATTAGCTGAGCAGAGATAAAAGAAAAATCATTATAATCTTCATAATGCTTGCCATGAATTAGAGACACATGAACTGCAAAGCAGAAGATTTCTTGTTAGACTGAGGCTTGTATTTACAAGTGAAGGGAACAGAGGTTTGCCTAAAATCAGGGATCGGATTTCCCAGGGACAGTAGATGAGAAATTATCAAAGGGTGTAGAAATAGCATTGGCAATGGCATGTAGTACTGGGGATTGAGATAAATGTATTGCTGTTCTGTCTGATACTGGAACCAATCTCTGCAAGATATACAGGAGAGGATGAAAATGTCAAAACCAAGGTTTGTCTAATTGCTTCAAACTCCAGTGAGTTCCTGTGTTCCTCTAAGTTCTCTGCTGCCACCGCCCTCACCCCTCAACACACTGTGCACCATTCCAGTAACAACGAAGGGTGGCAGATGGTTACTCCAAGTCCCTTTAATTTTTTCATAACAGAAAGTGAATTCTGACCATCTATAAATCCTTTGTAATATCCTGTTAGTGGTATCATCCTGATGCTCCCATGGAGCCATGCTTCTGCTCTGAGCGTGACCAGTAACACAACAGGTGACACAGACCCTTCCTGCTGGGTACTCACGTTCCCTGTCTTTACATTAAGCATCCTGCATGTGAATGCCGAAGTTGGTGTGAAGATCACTGTCTTAGCTGTGGTAACAAGTGGACAAATTGGCCTTCAGATCTTTTACAGCATGAATGAAAATGCCAGTTCCTCAGGGGTACAGAAGAATTTAGTCTTTGTGAACTGGGCACCACGAGATTTTTTCCCCCTCAGGGAAAATTTCATGTTTGCCATTATTATTACTTTTTATATTTGTTAAATAGAAAATCTAAGAGAGTTGTTCAAGTGGCAGCCCCAAACAACAGAACGTTTCCATCTGTCCTTTGCATTACAGGTTGGATTAGGTGATCTTGGAGGTCTCTTCCAACCTAAATGATTCTGTGATTCTGTGATTATTTTCTACCTCAATATACCACTGTAAGGGTGATGGATCTGCTAGCCAGCTCATGAGCAAAGTACTGTAGTATAATCTCTATTGATGCTCAAGGAAGTGGAGAGCACTGATCTAAATGAAACATGAGGTTTTGGGGCAGTTCAACAATAATTAGTGGTAGCTTGAGCTGCATACCAACTCAGGGAAGTTGTGATTTAGTTGCTGCAGGTCTCTTGGTTGAATCATGTTAGTGAAGAAAAGGGGTGATGACAGGCTCAAACTGTAATTGCCATGAGAGAGAACAACAACCCGAAGAGATATAGGGTGATCTCAAACAAAGCTACAATGAAACATTTGAAACACCAAATTGAAATTTCAGATAGGGAGGAACATAGAAGAATGAGGGATTATTTTAATTTCTACCCTCAAATGTGGATGAAAAATAAAAAAATATAAAAAAATCTTTGACTTTCCTGCACAACTGTTACCCTAAATTAGACGCATCATTCTCTTACAGAGATTCTTTAACGGGTATATTAATTGACGTGTATGCAAAAAAAAAAAAGAGAACAGCAACACTTTTTGCAAGATTATATCATTTTTATTGCCTTCTTAATATTTTTATGATCTTTTTATAGATCATATTACTATATACATTTTATCATTATGAATGCTAATGTATGTCTCTATCAGATATTTGCTAGAAAGTTTGTGTTGCAGTGGAAACACTGTATATAAATTAACTTGATATTTTCACATCTCAACTCATATCCATCAATGAAAATCAGTTTATATCATGAAACTTAATAAAGAAAAGTGTCTAATTTATGGTAAGAATTGTATGGGTTTTGTCTGGTTACATGGTTTATTTTTGTTTGTTTTTGCTGATTAATACAGTTAGGCCAACAGAATATTTTATATGTTTGTGTAGATTTTGCAGCTTTTTGATTTTTTAAAAAATAAGAAAAAATAAGTTTTCAAAGGTGTCAGTTATGAAAATGACTTTTAAAATCTCCTGTTATTTCATTAAAATTTCCTTGATATCTCCACTGTAAGTAGCAGTAAGGATAAAATAAGCTTTTATATTCTGTGCTGGATAAAACAAAACATTTTAAGTCTGGATTTTCCTTTAAATTTGCTGAAAATGTGGAACAATAAAAACTTAATTTGGAATATCCCAATTGGTTGAATAAACTGGAATAATCTTTTTTTTTTTTCTTAAAAAATGTCATCCAAAATATAATTTCATTTCTTACATCTTGACCTTCTTTCCTCTGAGGTTTAAGGGAATCACACTACACACAGACACAAGACTGGTACAGTTGTCCTTATTGATAAAGCTATCAAGTTGAACATCATATAACCGTTGTTTTGGGACATTTCTTTCTTGCTAGCATTGAAATATATGGAATACTTAGACTTGAATCATTAGAAGAAAAAAAAAACATATTATGACAATATATCTAAAAGATTCTTGTGTCTTTGACAGGGACTGAGAAGGATAAACTTGTTCATGAATTCCCACTCTTTGTCAATTGTGCTTACTGGCCATGCTTTGTAAAGCTTGTTTTGACTTCAAGATTTATAAACAATTTAACACTGATTACAAACATGTTAGAAAGAATGCAAAGGATTACAAACATGTTAGAAAGAATTCAGTGGTGCCCAACAGGGCATTAGGGGAGAACACAAGGAAATACAACAGCTTCGATGTCTGAAATACTAAGGAAATAGGTCTTATTCTCCAGGCAGGACAAAGACAGCTTGACCATGAACCTAACTCCTGAACAAGACTGTTTGGAGTTTCTTCATTAAATTTTTAATGTTTTGTGCAGATAGAGAGTTGTTGTTCAAGGAAATTAAACTACAGAGTAGGCACAACTTGATCATGCAGACTTCATGTTTCAACACTAAGCTAAACACTGCTATGAGATAAGAAAATAGGTTAAATTTCTCAATAGATCAGTTACAGTTTTATTACTGCAGACTGTCACCAAGACTGCCAGTTAGCACCAGTGTGTTGCAAAAGCTCACTACTAAAACACTCAGAGCTGAATCAACAAAGGACTGAGGCTTTGAAATATCTTACCTTTCAATGAACCTCATGTTTGCTTAACCTTCTTACCTTTATACATTTAATCTAGTAAAAAGTCTTGCATGGTTCTAGCTGTCCACAAATAGGTAGGCACAAAATCATCTATATGTGGAACTTCCAGACAAATTATTATGGATGCTTATATATGGTTCTCTGCAAGATTCTCAAAAAAGCCATTTTCCTGAAATCTCGTAAGATCAGGCAAAATTGTTCAGGGCAGATGACATTCCAGGGAAAGAAAATGACCTTGACTCAATTCTGTATTTGATCTTTGCCAGATATATGTAAAGAGAAGCTGAATGTTATACCACAGGAGGGGTTGGAAAATAACTGGTGGTCTCTATATAGAAAAGAGTTATGGCAGCTCCAGGCACTTAGTCTGGGAGCAATAAAATAAAATTTAATGTATGGGCAAAATTTGGGCTGGAGGAAAATCTTACCCTAGACTTGTCCAGATATGTATTTTTAGGTTATATCTCCTGGATCAAGCCCTATAAGACAGCCAATTATCAGCTTTTAGGCAGGGTTGTTGTGCTCTATTATACCTTGTAACTAGGGATCCTGACATTCCCATCTGAAGATGGGAAATGTATTTGAAAACCACATTTGGAGAATGAACATGAAGCCAAGATTTCAGGACCATTCTCTAAACATACAGGAATTATGCAGTCTATGTTGTTCTTTCAGTCTTTCATGACAGCTTTATACAGTGAGTTAAATAGGAATTGAAAACAGGGACTTGACCCTCACCTTCTCATATCCTATGTGGATGCTTTAATAAAAAATAATATTTACTGTCTCTAGTGTATACTCTTTTGTGCTCTCTTTCTGGTCCAACCATTGAAAAATGAAACAGGTCCAGAGAACTGAGAAATTTTATGATCTTTTGGGACTTGAAGATTGAGGGAAGGACTTAATTAGACCATAAAATACAAATTTGTTGTAGCCCTTGTAAAGGTGTAGCACATAAATATAAAAAATATTAACACACGGTATAAACTACTCTAAGTACCCCATGTTGATTAACAATGAAAGATCTCACCTTTTAAAATAATAGCAATGCCAGTTGTAGAATGTGAAGAGTGCTTTGAATTACAATGAATTGTTGAATGCATTAGCCACAATATCAAATGCAGTCAAATTAAAATGTTCCCTTCTGACATTTTCAATTAAACCCCATCAAGCTTCCAAACAACCTAGGAAAACTAAATAGACTGTGAGCTAATGGAAAAGGCAGCCTGACATCTTCTCCTTCCAAAAATCAGATTAAGCATCAATGCTGTTGCAAAAATCTGTACCAGAACATTAAACAATTAAGAACTGGCATAACAGTACTGACCAATGGTCCATCCACTCTTGTGTTATACCAATTGCTTGTGACAGAGGCCAATACTGAATGCACCAGAGGAAGAAAGAAGAGTTATAACAGTGAGATCTTGCTATTTTAAGATTCTTTCCATTTAAGCACTTCAAAGTTAAATTTGTTTTTGGTGTTTCTATAGCTCCCTTGACCTAATGTTGAAAAATTTCTAATGCTTGCCTGCACAGCACCCTTTTGAGGTTGGAAGGCATTATAAACCATTTTACAGAAGTGGGAAGCAGGCAAGAGCATGGTTAACTCAAAGTGAGAGAAGGTTTCTGAAACAGAGTAGGAAAGCTAACCCCGATAGTTTAAAGTTTCGTCTAGGGCAAGTGAAGTGAATCTTCCTTACAAGCTGCCTGGCAAAATTTTCAGTTGGTCAAGGACCACAAGTCTTGGACATCAGAGAATGGAGGAGAAGGGTTGCTCCGGGAATGATCTGTAGGATTCTCGGGGAGAGGACAAAAATTGCTCAGGGATCCCAGCACATCCTTGTATGTAGGTCTTGGGAGGTGATCCCTGATGAGGTCAGTCATAACAAATCTCACATGAAAACTTCTTTCCACAGCCAGGTATTTAGTTAACATAGTAACATTTTAGTATCAGGACCCTGCTGCTTCCCAGGAATAGCCTCAGCATGCAAGCTGTGCTTGAACTGGTCTCTAAGTCACCTGACTCAAAAGCCATCTCTGAATCTCTAAACAATCAAGGAAAAGAACATCTCTCAAGAATGTAAAGATAATTTTTTTTAGGAAAATCCTACATCTATATTGAGTAAATGTCTAAATATGGAGCAAAAGAGCAGGAGCAAGGATGCATGGCAGAGGCAGATGCTTTCCCCTTTATAATACACAGTGAAGCACAGTTCATGTTCTTTGGAGACCTGCTTAGACTCAAGTTTCTCCCACTACCCAGGGTTATTTGTTTCCTTTTCCTTTTCCTTTTCCTTTTCCTTTTCCTTTTCCTTTTCCTTTTCCTTTTCCTTTTCCTTTTCCTTTTTCCTTTTTCCTTTTCCTTTTCCTTTTTCCTTTTCCTTTTGCTTTTCCTTTTCCTTTTGCTTTTCCTTTTCCTTTTCCATTTTCCCCAGATAGAATGAATGTGCAGGAGAGAGTTGTGAGTCTTCAGTAGTGGAAGGCGGGAGGAAAATTACAAACACTGGGCTAGGAGAAAGAGGTTGAGTTTCCACCTTAGGTAAAGTTGGTCTGACTATTGTCCTCTAAGTGTCCAGGATATTCCAAATTCCTTCTCTGTGCAAGCAATAAGGAAAATAATTTCCTAGTTTTTAGCTGCTGCTGTTCAGTATACAGTGTGCAACTAATCCTAAAATGAGCAGGAGAAATAACACACCTTTTGTTTGTAACAGTTTTATTCATACAAGTCTCTTGGTAAAGATTTGCTTTTTGTGCTTAATGTTTACAGCTGCATCTGCCCTGAAATATAGCCAGTGAGGAAGTCATAAATGCATGAAAGATGTTTACATGTCTAGTTTTTGTACGGTTTAAGTTAGTCCTTATTTGTGTCTCTACTATGTCCTTGTGACTTCTGACAGTCCCATCATATCAAGCAAATCTCAAATGTGTTGAAGATCGAGCAGAAGGTGAAAGTTTAGCTGATTAACTAAATTCTAAATGAATCCAGGAGAAAAGTGTAGAAATGAATAAGTACATTACACATCTTTACCCTGGTTCCCAAAGGATTTGATTAAAAATGAATAGATAGAAACATCTGTAAAATAGGTATTTCTGTAATTCAGTTTAGACCTCTATTCTTAAAACATTTAGTATTTTTGAGTTACATTTCTTTCTGCTCAACCTGCTTCATTTTCATGTTATCTTTGTCCATGAAGCTCACACAGTGTCTGAGTACGATGAGGGCAAACTTCTGGCACTGTTGTATTTGTAAAAGAAACATGCATACACAGTTAATAAGATTTACAGCACAGAAGCATAATAAATCAATGCAGAATTGAGTGAGTTGTATTAGGGGAAAGTGAAAATAAGATTTCTGGTTCTGAAATGGATCACAAGACCAACAGAGAATTGTGCATTGCCTGAGAACTGTGGTATAGTACCTTTTCTTTCTCTTACTCTTTTTCTGCATTGTCAATGTAGACTTTAACACCTGTATTTATTCCTCTTAATCCAAAGACAACTGATATACCTAAGTTTGGAACTAAGTGAGATTTATAAAATCAAAATTGAAAGAAAAAGTAGTTCTTGAGAAATAATTGTTTTTCCTTGTGTTCTCAGCCTAGCCAAGCAAAACTTCCCCAAATAAGAACAATAGCTAGTACTCAGAGCAATTCTGAAATGTCAGTTGCAATTATTTTTGATGAAATATGAAAACCCCTTAGTTAAACACTATTTTTAAAGATGAATGGAGTGAATATCAGGGATAACATCACACTGACTATAATAGTCATCAGAGAAGACAGACTCATAAAGACCATCTAATCATAAATGTCAGTGTTTGAAAGCACTGAATATATACATACATGTATGTTATGTCTAGGTCTTTATGCCCACAATATCTTGAACTTACTTTTCTTAAAGTTTAGTTTGTGGCTAAATTAATCATAAACAAGTGTGCTCATCACAGTTGGAATCCCATGCTGCTAAAGAGCTGTGCATAAAAACTCAATTATCCTAAACTCAGTGGGAGACATAAAAGGTAAGAGAAAAAATGGTAGTATACTCTAGTAAAGTTGTTTGATTAGTATCACACAAAATGTTGGTATATATCCAGGAAGATCAAGTTTTCTGACTGCTAGTTATATCCCTGCTGGCATTATTACTTCTGATTTTCCTTAAGCAAAAAAAAAATATATATANAAGAAAAACAAAAACTTTTGTTGTTCAGCAAATTACCAGGCTAGATATTTTGACTCAGATTTCCAGAGGGACTTGATTGTCTGAACCTCACTGAAGGTGGGATTTAGATACTTGTAGCAGAAAATCCTGCTTCCAAGAAAAAGGCCTAACTAACAGCAATTGCACTCTCAGCAAAGTATCACCTCAGACCAACTATGAATCTCTACTGTCAACTGTCAAAAATTGGTGGATGAGTAGATAAATTAATCTACCCATCCATCGTTTCATACTGTTGTTTCCAAAGCAATCTATCATCTAATAGATTTAATAATAAGACTCACAACTTTTTCTACCTGTAATACCAGATTGTGTCATATTTCTAAATGCTTTTTTTTGGTTCCCTTTAGATGGATGTGCTACAGAATAGATCAGACCACACTTCTGGCCTGTCAGATAGTATTAATTTATGATGTTCTCTCATCCTTCCCTGGTGCTTTGGATCAAACAAAGGCACTGTTTAAATAAATAAAATGTAATGTAATGCAATTAAACATTTTCCCATAGCTGTTAAGATCAAGGCAACTAATAATTACCTGATGTAACACTTTTAAAACCCATGACAGACATTTATATAGTTTAGCGATTACTGTCATAATGTTAAGCTATTGAGCCAAGATCTGCTCACATTATTCAGTTAAGAATAATGTAAAACCAGCAGAGGTAAGATCAGCAGAAATCAGTCCATGACCATTATTAATTCAATAGAAATA
Organism: Anseranas semipalmata; assembly: GCA_013399115.1. NCBI lineage: Eukaryota > Metazoa > Chordata > Aves > Anseriformes > Anseranatidae > Anseranas > Anseranas semipalmata. The sequence continues at coordinate 96,949 of VXAA01003984.1, forward strand.
TTTAAGGCTTTACAAGACTGGAAGGAACAATTATAGTCCAATCTCACGCTCCTCCTCTTGAAACCATAAAGTTCACCTGGCAGTTCCAGGATCCATCTCAATGTCTTGTGATTGAAAACAACCATTGCAATGTTACAGGTCCCCGGCTATGAAGACAGGGCAACCTCCTGTCCCCAGGAATGAGCGCTGAAGCACTGACCTGGCTAGAAAGTCACACAGGAAGCTTGAGAACAGTACTCAGCTCTCTGCAAAAAATTCCAGTGTTGTAGATGTAATTTTTGCCCCTTAACCATAATAGCATACTTAAATCATCATTCCCATTTATTATGGATGTAAATTTTGTGGCTATAAAAGTTATTATAATGGTAAAAGTTTCAAGAAGCAGTGCAGTATACCAGGCAGATTTGCACTTTCTCTCTCTCTACCTTACTTTCTTTTCCTTAAAAGATTTTAACTTCTCTTGCAAAGTGTATCAAGATTTAGAAATGAAACATGTATTTATTTATTTTTGTTCCAGGTTGGAAATAAAAGTATTTTGCCTAAGGGAAAAAAAATCCATTCCTTTGAGAAAATGAGTTGTGCTAGTAAACTATATAAGCAAGGTAGCCACTAATCCTATTGCAAATTTTCCTCCATAAATATAAAACCTCTTCATGGAAAAATACTTGTGTGTATGCACACATATACACACAATACACACATACCCACATAGACCCACATAAAAGTTGCCCCTGTGGTATTCGTGAGAAACCAGATACACAGAAATCCCTCCAGACTTTTATATAACCTAATGACTTAGACTTTCAGGAGGAATATCCATATTCATTGTTCTGCTATGCCTGGTTTTCTATAGTGATGTTTTACAAACTCCAAAACTGTCTGCTATTCTAAGGTGAGGCCTTTTGTCCTGTGATTTTTATCATAAAAGTTCCACAAAGCCTTATTTTCCATTTAAGATCTGAGAGAATTTACTTCAAATCTTAAGAGAAACAAGCAAGCAAACAAGGAAAAAACTATGCTTTTAGCACCACGAAGTCTCAGGGTTTGGTTAGCTCAGTAATTATTCACTATTCAAAGGATCATCTTACCTCTTTCACTTGCACTGATTCACTGCAATTTCATTTTTGCAAATGAAAAGAGTCTTGGCCTCATGGTTTTTTTTTTTCAGTATGTGAACTTTAGTGGCCAGCTACTGCCCTGGATGAACTTTTCTACCTCTGTGAAGCACTGCATGTGGCAAGGAAAGAGCTGTATTACGATGTGTGATGATAGGAGGGGCTAGGCACCAAGTGGTGAGGTTTGACCTTCCTGCAGACTTGTCCAGTCAAGTCCCCATTTCTCTCTTTGAAATTTATGTGCAATCTTCAAATACCGTGTTGAAAAGAAACCAAAACCAGCTCTGAATGCTCAAACACTGACAGCATATTTTTAAGGTTGGTGTAATGTAATTCGATTTTTTGCTGGGATGATTAGCCTGCCCCCACAGCCACATTATGCCAAAGGGATCACAGGAAGAGAGGATGTGGTGGTGGAGGCTGGAGGCAGAGCAGGGTCCCTGCCTCCCTCCACAGGCCTCCCACTCCCTCCCCACAGTAGCACGGCCCAGAGGTTCTGCACCAGTTGCTGGCCAGATGTTCGAGACTGCATCCCTACTGGAAGGTTGTGACAAAGCCCCTGAGAGTTGAATGACAACAATCTGTCAACTAGGCATCAGCACATTTTTTTTCCATATTCCATTATTCTGCACCTTATGTCACTGTTTTTAGTTCCTAAATTGCCCGTTGTTTATTTCTGTTCGTTTCTTCCATCAGTATTTTTTAATTTTAATGACATTCCACTGTTGAGACTGTTCTTCAGAGTGCCGACACTGCTTTCCCCAACCCGAGGCAGCAGGGGGGAAGAGAAGGAGAAGGAGGGAGGGGGGAAGGCAAGGACATATCAATTACTCAGAAAGATTCAGAGGTTCAAGATGTGATGACACTGACAGTAGGAAGTATGATAAATGCTCTGATTTACATCCAACTCCCATTAGATAGTTGCAGGAAATTATGATAAAGTGATTATTTACAAGGAAAACCTTTACAACTTAATTAAATAAGACTGAGTTTCTGATTTGAGAGGACAGAACGGATATAATAAATAGGACTTCTATTTTTTTTCCTCTGATCAATGGCAAAGCACTTTCAGCTTCTAAATCCCCTGTGCATTTTCTCATCTATACGCAACTTACCAAGATGGTACCCATAGGACCAAAGGGTAGGTAGGCATCAGGGGGTTTCTGTGGGGGCTTTTATTACATGTCTAAGCTGAGAAATGTCCCAGTGTATTGCTCAGGGCACGGTGGTACTGGGCTGCTGTCCTGGTGACATTTGAAATGCCTGGGGAAGAGGAAGATTTCTTCAAGGGGGGTCAGGAAGACTTTTCACACCAGAGATTTGTAGACAGTGGGCATGCCAACAAAACCAGAAAGAAAATAAAATCACTTTAATTTTTTTTTTCTCTTTTGCTGTTCTTGTCCTATTTTGCTTTGTGGTCTCCAGGGTTTAGGACACAATTAGCTGAGTTATGTCTCTCCCTTTGATTCTGTTAGGTGGGATCAACAGAGGCACACAAGTTAAAGCCCTCACAAATATTACACAGAGAAAAATGTCCTCTGTGAGTTATCCTCACTTGTAGCATTCACTCCCTCATGGATTTGCCAGAGCTCAGATTTCTTAATTTTCCAGATACAGTGGAAAATCTGCTATTTCTCTTTCTTTATTAGAAAGCTATTGAGGAGGATTTAAAGAAACAAAAGCAACTTTAAAAACAATCCTTTCATTTATGTTGCTAGGCTAAGCTTGCAGAATAGACAGCCAGAACCGTGGATTACACACTGTAAAGATTCACACACGCACATCTACAGCCCTGCTGCATGTGTGACAATACCACAGGTCACAAATCAGTCCCCACAGCTTCGTCTTTCCACAGCTGCTGTAAAATGCACAGAGGTGGCCAGGAGTGCTCCTTCAGGAGCTGATGCTCACATTGCTCTGTCTGATCCTCTTACACCTTACATAGCTTTAAGGGGGATAGGCAGCAATTCTGGAGACAAATTGCCTTCTGAGACATCTCCCTCACCAAGAGGCTTGAAAAGGGGCCCCAAGGCAGCAAGCTTTTGGGAGGTACATCAGATAAGCATCAGAAGTAGGGTGGGACCTTCAGCACAGAAGTTCAGATATGCAGCCCTGCACAGGCATCCCACAGCGGCTGTGAACCCAGGACAGGAGGAAGGCTTCCCTGCAGACCATGCTGAGAGTAGGCAACACCACTGGCTCCAAATGGCTCTGTCTTGAGAGAAAAGGGAGTTCATAGATCAAGCTCCTGTCTTTATAGCCTGGGATTCTAGTTGCAAATAATGGGATTTAGGAAACAGAGGTGTGATGAGGCAGAACTAAATAGCCTTTTTGAAGCATTACTGAGAAAGAAAGTTGCTGCAAGTAGTCATTAAGTGGGAGAGATTAACAATGGAGAGCTGCAGTTCCCAGTGCAGTGCCTTCTCTTTGAGGTTTGTGAGGCTGAGGAGGGACTTGCAATATTCCCTTCTTCCCTTCTGCAGTACACAGGCAGCCTTTTGTCCTGAGTTTTAGGGGGCAGCATGCTTAACACTGCTCAGCAGCACTTCCCTATATTTTAACGCAGGGGATGGGAACGTGTAAAACACCTAGGCAAGTGGCTGAAATCATTTAGGAAAGGACAGAAGGTAAATATGTCGTTTACTGTCTGGCCAGGACACAGCCTGACATCTATAGACTGACAAAAGTGCTGGGGAATCTCTAATAACCACAAATGGCTCCTGACTCATTTTCACTCTCCAGCCAGCAGGCTGTTGCAGCTACAAATGAAGGGGAAGTGAAATTGTAGACATGATGTACTGTGATCTATGATCATTATAAGTAAGAACATCAGAAATCCTTGAAAGAGAAAGAAATCCCCTATGGGCCTATTATGCCTGCTCCTTTTGTTTACTTCTTCTTGAATTTCCTATTATTTTCAGCTATGATTACATATCACAGGCCTCTCCAACCTGTGACTGACCTTTTGAGTTATAAATTGGATAAAGCAAACTGCTGAAAAAGTATGAGTTAAATATGTAGATTGGGGGCAATAAATACAAAATGTATTATATATATACATAAAGATATGTGTGTGTGTATATATATATATATATATACATGCATCTCCAAAACTACTCAACTGTGAAAGCTTCTGAGAAATGTAAGGAAAGAAAGCATCTGGATTTTGTTCTGTACATCCTATCTGGTCTTCTGCACCTCAGCTCTAGGGATAGCTCTTAACTATGAAAATGAGGTTGCATTAATTTCACTCCAGGATCAACCAGGGGAAGGACACAGCATATTAGTCGTCAGGGTTCTCTTTTATATTCATCCGCATGCATTAACCTTCATCTTATTTGTTGAGTTAGGCTGCTTTTTGTATATCATGAATAATTTCGTTAAGCATTAAGAATTTACCCACACTGTATCTTTGTTTATTTATTTATTTATTTTAAATATTTACAATTTGTAATACATAATAAATATGTAATAGGCAGGGTACGATTTCTTGGGGTTTACTATTATCTCAGTCTGTCATGTCCTATAACCTTTCTTGGCTTATACAATATTCAGGACTTTAATGCAGCGTCAGTGCTGTTATCATGGGTCGATGGCAAAAGGACAGCCATCTTGACACTCCCCACTCACTAATCACGTCTATTTTGATTTGATAAGCATATAAACGCTTCTGGATTTATGCAATATCCATGCAAATGTGTTAAAAATACTTGTCAGTGTCCTTATTTTGAGGGTTAAAATCAGAAAATCTTAGAGGAAGGAGAATCCTCTGGTTGCATAAGATGCCAGATTTCTGGCCCTAAAAAATGCAATGATGTATAGATGATTTTAGGCAATATTCAATGACGGCATTTTTACCCCTTAGATTTTTTAAGGAATTTCCCTTGATTCTGGAAGAAAGAGGAAAGAATAGCTGGGGGTGGTTTATTCATTTTCAACAATGGAAGGTAATTGCAGAACATCAAAATAATATTTCTGATTCAGAAGAATATTTGCAATGGATGTATTGAGTTCACTGTTCTTTTGCATGGCCACTACAACAAGTGGGACCTTATGGTAACAACACATCAAAGACTACACTAACAGCAACAGCAACAACTTAGTCATCTGCCTTGCAGGAGAAAGAGAACTAGTTCTGATGAAACTATGGAATTTACATGAAAAAGTTGAGTGTATCTGACTTGATCCTGTAGCAAGCTATGATACATATGAACATTAAAATGTTCATCAAGCATTTAACAAGTTTCTTAATCACGTTTTAACATGAATAATCTAGCTGAAGTGAATTGGACTGCAAATTAGGTAAGCTTAAATACATTGCTGAATAAGGACAAAAGTATGCTTTATCTTTACTATTTTCTTTGGTTTTACATATCAAAACATATTTCACAAAAAAATGTAAGTAAAGAATCATTTTGTTTTCCAAAACACTGATTTTGATATCTATTCACATTCTGTTGGAAACACATGCCAGAGAAGCCTCATGATCTAACATGACTTTAAAAAGTGCATTGATTATTTTTTTATTTTTATTTTATTTTATTTATTTGTTAGAAATGGCAGAAAAAATCGAGAACATTCTTCCGGGATTCCTTCTAACCAATGGAAATGAACTATTGGGGAAAATGAAATGGAAGTGAACTTAGAATAAACTAGCCATGAAATGAATGAGTGTGTAACCTTTGAGAAAGAAGAGCAACAAAAGTTGATTAAAGCAGACTCCAACAACTCTGGATTTTAGTGGAGAAGATGATGAAGAAAACTGATCTAAGAAGAAATGGGATTCAGGAGCACGGTTCTTCCTGAAATAAAAAATTATAGGAATTACAAGACTACTTATAGAGGTGAAGGAATGCAATGAGAATGACCAAAACAAAGAAAAAAATTATTAGAATGATTGAATAAATTAGTTATTTTTAACATTTAAAAATGAAAAAAAAGAAAAAGAAAGAAAAAGAAAAAGAAAAAGAAAAAGAAAAAGAAAAAGAAAAAGAAAAAGAAAAAGAAAAAGAAAAAGAAAAAGAAAAAGAAAAAGAAAAAGAAAAAGAAAAAGAAAAAGAAAAAGAAAAAGAAAAAGTTTTTCTTTTTTGAATAACAGTGAAGGGAGTGGATATTTAATGTCAGGCTCAATTTGTAGATGAAAACACCTATAAGTAGGTAGCTATACATGGATGCTTTCATGTGAGCTAAGCACATAGACACCCAATATACTTATCTGCACTTTATTTTTTTAGACTGAAGTGTTTGTATATTACTGGTCTCCAAAGCCCAGCTAAGCTGTCTAATCACAAGCGTCTAGTGCCATTTGTAAAGCCCTAGTGGATGCAGCTTTGCTTATAGCTGCTGCTCCACAGGGATGGAGGTCTCCCAAAGGCTCTGGGTCACACCTTCCAGTCCTGTGTGGATACTGCAGATAGTCTACAGCACCCTGAGTGGTACCAGAATCTATACTTAAGCAAACTGAATTGAACCCCTATGGCAATCATGGCATTTAGACTCAGAGCCCACAAGAAGACACTGCATTTACACATTTGAGTTTATATCTTAACCTACAAACTGAAACTCACACTACAAATCTTCATTAAATAAATTGAACATTTTTGTGAAAATAAAGGAACAGCGTGACAGGTAGCAGAAGTGAAACTATAGCATGAAGGTTTAGGGTAATCTGTAGGAAAAGCTAATTGCATGGATGGTGAAATACTAGGAATGTGGTCACTCATTGGAAAATCTGCATCAGTGGAAAATCTGGAGAACATATCGCATACTCATTGGTTGTGAATTATATTAGAATATCTGATCTTCCCAAGATAAGAAAATAGATAAGATGACCTTTTTAGATCCCTTCTACTCTTATGTTCCTGTGCTGTTACCTTGAATTCAGATTGAAAAAAAAAAAAAAAAAAAGTCAAAATATATTTTTTCTCTACACGGAAAGTTTTGGGGAAAAAAATGTACTCGGAAATGCTGAAATGTTTTGTTTTGACATTTTCAATCAAAACAAAATGCTTCCAGATTCCCAGATCAAAATATTTAATTTTGGTGTGTTAAATTAAATGTGAATGTTTCATTTGGAGTCAGTTCAATAGTAAACTGCATCTGGTTACAGTACTGTGGTGCCTTATGGGAACTGGAGTTGGAGTGCCAAATGCCCTCAATCCTCCATATAAAGCATGCATCCTTACTGGACTATCTCATCCGTGATGCCTGATAGTAATATGTTTCCCATAATATACTATAAGTCTAAGCCAAAATCATAGAGCCTCTGTTTGTGATACGTTTCAGCCAAGCAACCCAAACTATTTATGACAAACCATACACTTCTAAGGTAAAGGCAATACATGAAAAATTACAGGAAAAAAAAATCAATAGGAGAAGTTACTTTTTTTTTTTTTACAGAAACTACAAAAAAGGGACACAATTTTATTTATTTGTTTATTTATTTATTTTACAGCAAATCATTAAAAGAGCTATTTTTGAAAACTAAAGGCAGTTTTAGGTATTGTTGATGGCATTGAACTGGTTCTTTTCCCAGCTTCAGCATAGACCAGTAATTTCTGTCCATTTTATTTTGGATTCTCATCTTCAACTTCTTCTTTCTCTGTTGAGCAGACTGCCAGAAGCAAAATGGGGGATAAATGCATCCAGAGCTCCTTGATGCATTCACTGAATTGCGTACAGAATTCCACAGTTAAGGTCTCCAAAGGGATTTAGATACCTAAATTCATGTGAAAACCCAGACCTTAGTCTATTAAAGACTCTTTCAGCATAGATCTGCCACCTTCACTGATTACTTTCTGCCTCAGGACTTGGAGGGAGTGTTGTCATCAATGTGTGCTAACATCTGGCCCTGAGTAATTGACATTACGGTAAGGAGTGACAAACAAACACAACTACAGCTTCTCAGAATATTCATTGCAAATAATTTATGCAACTAATTTAGCCCTCCTCCCTTTCTTTTTCTGCTCAAGGAATCTGCAGGGGTAGAATGTGACCTTTATGGATTAGTGTCTTTGCACTTGCTCATTGAACAGTTTGTGTGAACAATTTTGAGCCTATGGATTTCTTGCAAGCTGCTGGCTATGAATGTCCACTAATCCTGATTCACTGTTTATGCCATGTGTGGCCTCTGCCACTTTTTTTTTTANTTTTACTTTTCTTTTTTTTTTTTTTTTTACTTTCTGCAGCTTGTTGCCTAATTGGTTGACCCTGGTGTTATAAATAGCAGGGAAAATAGAACAAATGGCAGAGGTTTTGTATTTGTGGGGAAAGGAGAAATGAAATAGCAGGAAATAAATTGGTGTAGTGATTTTGGAACATTTTAAAATGTCTCCTTGCACAAGAAAGATCGGTGTATTTGCCTAGGTACATAGATTTGAGCTCTGTAAAAAGAGCTCTGTTACTTCACCACCTGACAGAAAGAGATCGGCAGCCCTTTAGCAGGCTTTGCATCCATTTCTTACCTGTCACATTCCTCCCAAGCAATCACATGTATAGGCAGTGCTGTTGGGAGACATTATGTTCCTCTTCATTATGCAGACTATAAGCTCTTTTGGGACCTATCTTCTCTCTTACCATGCACTTGTGCCCCACCTAGCTCAAGAGAGTCCTGACCTCAGCTGAAATTTCTAACTGCTTTAGTGACATAATAAAAATAGGAACAGCGAGCAGGCTGGTTCTTCTGTAGTTGTGCTTGTTTGCCTCTCACGATTACGCTCTTATCCATAAACAAAAGCTCCTCCCAGTGCTTAAGTAAACAAAAATAAACTGAAATGTAATATATATAAACAAAAACTGAGATATTCTGGGAACACCTAGAAGGAATATAATCTCAATGAACTCCTGTTTAAAATTGCATTTGACCAAATGTATTTGAAGAAAAAACTTTTTCTTTCTTTGCCCAGTTTTAATGAGGACATGAAAACACTGGAGCTGGGTTACTCAACTCTCTATAAAACCCGTGAAGAATAAGGACTGTCAGCTATTACCAACACTCTGTAGGCCCAGTTGAACCAGTGCTCTACAGGGAAAAGACAAAGGAGCTTATTACCTATCCCCTGAGCTATCCGCTGTTCCCTAGAGAGGCTTTCTGACATCAGGGGCTTAACTGAAACATATGAATTAGAGTGGAAATTGAAAGTATTCAAATATAAATTAATTTATACCCAAGGGTTATTCATGCCAACTAGCAATAAATATGCTGGAAGTAAAAAAAGGCTAATTTGAATGAATATGAGTGGGCAAAAAGCAATCAAGGGCAAGAAAGAGGCATATGCAAAGTATAAAACATCAGATAGAGGAGACAGGACTGAAAAGATCACAGCAGAAAAATTAAAGATAATGTGAACCATGTGAAAATGTGGGGACCATCTTTCCATGTCTGGGTAGTAACCTATATTGCTGGATCTATCTCATTCTTCTGGGACTTCCAAAGACTGGGAAGGGTCATGTCAAAAATATGTGTAGGGTTTCACCTGAGCCTCTTGTGGACTTTTGTATAAAATAGTAAGTTGGACAAAAATGGCCTCCTAGACTTGTCACTAGTTATGAAGTGAAAGGGTGATGCAAGGAGATCAATGAGAAAGGTTGTGGAGAGACAAGGCAAAGACACATCCAAAAAGGAGCTGTTAGCAAATCCTGTCAATTTGTTTCATTGGTCCTATAAAAGTCTGGGTGGTATCCCATGTAACACGTTTTTTATACAGGTGTGATGTGCTCACCTACCACATCACCTTGGCGTGGTCAAGAGAGATCACCATTGTCTCTGTAGTAGAGCTGCCCATTATTCTTTGCTCTTAACAGGATGTGGGTGCTGGGGCACACAACAGATTACTTACAAAGACAGAAATGTGCAACAGGAGCATAAGAAGAAGTACTCTTTATCACTTTGCCTGGTTTCATTGCAGGGTAATTAATTACTTGTTTTTATGAGTAGCAAATTTGTATTTACAACACATAAAAAAAAAAAAGGAAGAACAAGAATAAGAAATGGAATTGGGGTTAAGGGACAATGTGGAGAGGGCTGGGGCTAAAATTAAAAATACTTTGACTTCACTAGGATAAATCATCTATGACCTTGTATGAGCTGAAGGGCTGAACAATACCTTTTTTCACTCTCCTTCAAAAACAGCAACTGAAAAATATTTCTATTCATATCTGTTCCCCTTTTAAGAAAGCACAACAACTACATTTTGGGCCTAAACTACTTGTCTGTGTCTGATTAATTAACGTAGAGGCTTTCCCAATACTCCCCACAGATTTTTTCCCTGGCTTTGATTAATTTAATTAAAGATCACCAGCCTTGACTCACCCAAGGGGCACCATGTCTAACATGAGAAATAAAAGTTTTTTTGAAGAAGTAATGGGAATGGCTGGTGGACACAAATGCAAAGTAATTTTCCTGTATTTTAGAAGTGTTTTTGAATAAACTGTTGTGGAATCCAAGTGTCCTGTATTCGAGCAGATGTGCAATTACAGACAAACACAGAAGGTGGAAAATAGATAGCAAGAAATGCCTGGATCAGTAGTCTAAACATCATTGCTAATTGCTCTACCTCCAACATAATTTCAATGTATCAAATCCCAGCTTTTTCCATTGGTTCAGACACTGGCCAGAATTTGATGGTCTCTTCACATGAGGACCTGTTCCATTTCACAGTGGAGAAGGTTTCCTAGGTAATATTAATTTACCTGATGCACCTTGGAGTGAATCAGAAGACCTGTGATTTATTCCTGGCACTGCTACGGTCCTGCTGACTTTGGTTAAGCTATTTCCCCTTTCTGTGCTTCCTCCTTTCACCAATTATCCTACTTCTTGACTCAGATTCTCTCTTCTGATGCCTCTCTGTAAATTGCCATGCTGCACTAGGGAACCCTTTTCTTGCTTGAGGAGTGTAGTTAGTGATTGCTTCATGATTCCCCAGACTTTTCAGCTTTCCAGGAGTATATGCATGGTAGCATTTGGTTCGTGGCAGCACAACTGATGCTAAGAAGGAGACAAGAAGAGAGTTCCATCTTCTGCTCTGCATCCAAACAATGGCAGACTAGTCAGAAAGGTGGTTAAGGTAGCCAAACCTTCCCAAAAAACAGATGGCATTTTTGAAGGTACAAAGCTAGAAACCTGGCATCTCCTTTTTTTCTGGCAGTCCCAGCTCACTCGTGTTCTTCAGGGGTTGTTTTTGCATTACCCAGGCCACTTCTGACTCACCATGAGTCTTCACTGGGATGGTTCCCAGCACCAGTGGCACCACAGGCTGTGTTTGACATACGCTGGCTGGCAGACTCTCTTGGAGAGCTCTCAAGATGCCTGACACACACTGCTGTGTTTGGTTTTTATTAGTCCTTTAGTTTCATCTTTGTTTTCTGCCCCTTTCTTCCCCCTTGTTTCCCCCCTCTGTTTTGAGAGAAGCAAACGCTGACCTAATGGAACCAATTGTTCAAAGTCCATTTGAACACAGCACGTTAATTTCAGGATTGTTAGCCACACGCTTACATACCCGGCTATCTGCAGAGGGCTTGAGCTGTGCAGTGAATGAGTTCAGCCACATTTCTATTCAGTTCTCTCACTGCTTTGCTGCCAGGAGGCTCAGGGGGGGCGAGGATTCATTCTGTGCTCCCCACCCTGGCCGAGCTCTGTGCACATTTCAGCTGGCCTCTTGTATCAGCCTACCTGCACCTGTGTTTTCCTGCTTTTGGAGAACAGTGTGAGTGTAGCCAGCCAAACGCTGGCACTGAGGAGGTCACGATTTCGTTAGTCTTAATCAATGAAGCTTTAATAAGCATGCTTTTCTGTCTTGCTTCACTCCTGCAGCTCAGCTCCACAGGGCAGCAGCTCACACAGTGCCTGCATTTCCTTTGGATACCCTGCCATGTAAGTGGGTCATGTTTGTTCCTCTTCCCCTCCAGGATAAGTCAGGGTGAAGAAGATGCTACGAAGACAGTTGCAATGTTCCAGCTGTGTGGAGTGAACACAAAGAGAGAAATGACCTATAAAATAATTCCATACCTGTGATTTCGAGGTTAGGTTCAACCCACCCACTGCCCTGTAATTCCCTACGTACTTCCCAAGGGTAAGTATGTTTTGCACATTTAAGGAAACAGCTCCCAGAGAGATTTTCCTTCATTCCTATTCCTTCCTTTTACACTTTTTAAAATTTGAATAAGGAAAACAGTCCTACTGGCTTCTCCTTTTGTTTTCATCAAGATATTATTCAATAAATTTGGAGAGGCACTCTGAAAACAACCCCAGGCATGGCTGGCAAATTCAACTGTGAAAGCAGTTCCATCCAGTTCCTCTAGTCTCTGTCGCCATCTTGCACATGCTGTGCAAACCCTGTTGAATTCCCTACTGGCACCGTTATTCCTTTGGACTCCTGACCAACTTTGGATCCATCCCTGTAGCCAGCTTGCTTCAAGAGAGCAGCTGCAGCCCCAAAGGAGAAGCAGAGCAAATGAGAGTACTTGGCCAACTGCAAAAGTCGGAGCACTGTCTCTTTTCTCCACTAACTTCAGTAACAGCAGCAGGGATAAAGAAATGGAAGTGCTCTTCCCTGCCTTCCCCTTCCCTCTCTATTCCCACCCCTCCCCTTGTCTATCTGGCAGCTGAAATAGAGGACAAATCTGTCATTAAATATTTGTAAATGCTCAGTTATCTGATGGCAGCTGTTTTCTAACTGGATTGGGATGCAGAGCACAGATGCTTGGAGGAGCTACACCATTTTTTTTTCTTCTCTCAGCATAATCCTCCCTTCCTCTCTTTTACACTAAGACAGAGAAAAAGAGAAAAGACTTTGATGTTACATACTGTTCATTACGCAGTAGTCATTTCCTCCCAACAAGCCCTTAGAGTAGGTAATCATTGCTTTTTGCTTTGGTGAGTGTTAACTAACCAACTGGTCATTACCACCCACTGTTAACTACAAGTTAGGGAAAGGGGAGGGGTGGGAAATATTGACGTGCCACTGTGGTTTGCACTGAATTTCAAGAAACTGAGGCTCTGTCACACAACTTAGTATAATGAAATTTAAGTAATCAGACCCATAATTTCTCCTATTAGTTTTAGCTAGACTAGAAAAGGTCAATGCCCTGGCAAGCAATGATTCACAAATAACAGGTGCAACCGGTTTCTGTTATACCACCATGGGACACTGCTCTGTCACTTTTATTTACTGAATCAATCCACCAATGTCCAGCAGGAGAACAACAGTTAAATGGCCATTAATTGTGGGCTGATGTGCAGATGAAACAAATCTCCAAAGGGACCGTAAACCTTTGTTCTTTAGCCTCCTCCAGCTCACGCAATGGGATTAGCAGTAAATCACTCAATGCATCATTTTCTTATTAAAAATTTAACATACTGATCATCCCAGGTGACTTACATCCAATCAGGACATTTTTTTTTTTTTTTTAATTTTCAGGGCAGTCATTTAAGACTTTCTTAGTAGAACAAGCAATTAAAACAAATAAGATAGTAATGTGCATGGTGTATCTTTGATTGCCTTGTTTAGTGTTTTAGCAGTAAGAAATTGTGAAAGGTTGTTTTAGGAAAGTCTTTCCAGAAACTGAATCTTGTCTTTTATTTGTTTTGATTTGTTTAGTTTCATTCATACTGTGGTTCCTGACATGTAGTTCTAAGGTTGTCTATTCAGTCTTCAGAAATAGGAATGGCTGAAATATTGGATGTTAGTGTAATGGCAATTCAAATACCTTCTAGAAATCTCTGCAAAGCACAGACCTTTTGCTTTCCCTGTGTATCCCAGCCAGATTAATGAGTCTATAAGATGACCACAATCTTGTAGAGTTTTAGATTTGAGCCTTGAAAGTAGAGTACAGTGCATTGCATGGATGGTGTGACATTACTCCAAAACAGTGTGACATTACTCCAAAACAGAAACTGAGAGGTAGTGAGCAGATATGATCCCCCCCACTTGATTCCTGGACTAGAACAGAAAGAAAGAAATGGAAACTGTAGTACATGGGACCTCAGGGGCTTTATTTAATTATCCTTATTGAGACAGTTACATTTGCAAAACAAGAAGAGGTGCCTATCTGAGTGTGGCAGGCACCACTGACAAAGACAATATATCAAAGCAGAAAGAGCAACCCCATAATGTACTATATTTCTAGGTAACCACACAGCTGAAACAATCAGCTAAATTCCCCATCTCCCTTACCTAGTGTATCATCCCTAATGATGCTTGTTTCTTCAGCAATCTTTCCAAAGAGAAGCATTTTGAATTAGGCCCTCATCCAAAGCTCAGTGTAATCAAGAAAACTAGCACCAGTATATTAACCTAAGACTAATACGTATACAGAGAAATCACTTTCTCTTTCCTACCCTTTCCCCTATTTGTGCATCTACAGCCCTGTGGGAAGATCTTTTGTTATGTTTCTTCATTGTAAGCACTATCACTCTTTTCCTGGAAGCATCTATATTTTTTATAAATTTATGTCTTCGTATTCTAAAGCACTCACAGTTTAATTAGATACAATTTCTGTGTGATTCAGATAATTTTGTGTGCCTCGTTTTCTCATCCTTATACAGTAATCTACCAAAATCTGTGATATCTTCAAATATACTTTCTCTTAACTTGACACTTTTTGTCCTGCCTTGAATTTAGAAAGCTATTTCTGGGAAAGCTTACCAGCTCAGAGAATGCTCTGTCACCTCTGGGTTAGGCTGAGATTTTTTTCCTCTTCTCTACAGCTGGTCAGATGAACTTTTGCACATGCTCATCCTTCTGAGGTCCTCTAGATCCTTCATGAAAATGTGAATCTCTGGAGAGTCCATCTACATGCATTCACCATTGTTTTCCTATTGATGGTTATTATGAAGTTCTTCTGTTATTAATCTATTTACTCTGTAATGGATATTTCAGCATTAGTCTGAAATGATACCTGAAGGGAGTGTGCAAAGAAGATAGAGGCAGGTTCTTTTCAGTGGTGCCCAGTGCCAGGACAAGAGGCAATGAGCACAAACACAGGGGGTTCCATCTAAACATCAGGAAGCACTTCTTTACTGTGCAGGTGACAGAGCACTGGAACGGCTTGCTCAGAGAGGTTGTGGAGTCTCGTCCTTGGAGATCTTCAAAAGCTGCCTGGATGTGGTCCTGGGCAACCTGTTCTTGGTGTCCATGTTTGAGCAGAAGCATTGGACTGAAGGACCTCCAGAGGTCCCTTGCAACCTCAGCTATGCTGTGAATCTGAGCTGTGGTAAGTCACTTAAGAACAGATCCTGTGGTCTGGCTCTAACTCTCTGGGCAGCCAGAGGGAGAAAGATAACAAAGCACGTTTCTGGGTCTCCTCTTTCCTCTATCTCTGTCTTCATGTAAAATGGGGGGAAAAATACATCTCTACGTCTCAAATGTATTTCTGACAAAGGTACAATATGGTAATGATAGACTCAGATGTACACAGGAGTGTTAAAAATCTGATTTAGAAATAAAATTCTCCTACTGATTCCAATGATTTTAAATAAATAATTAATGAAGTCGATAAATTCTTGACAATTTGTTGTTCTAGGAAAACTACAACCTTTGAAATAAGGTTGAAAGACATTTTATGTTTACTTATAAACACATATATACACTTAACTAAAAGAGAAAGCAGGTCCTAAGCCTTGTTATTAACATGATCTGAATTTTAAAACTTAAGACATTAAGAATCCTTCCCACAGCAAAACTCATTTTATGAAACAAGCTCAAACGCAAATACACTATCAATCTCTAGCAACGATCAAGTCCAAAAGTAAGAGCAGTTTCAGTATACCAAAAATGTCAGACACTCTCATGATTTTCATAGGAGGGAAAAACAAGAGCTGAGAACAGTTGAAAAAAAAAAAAAAAGAAAGAAAGAATGATATTTACTGTTTTAATTGATATAATTTCCCATTGGTAATGTCAAAGCAATGTATTTACAAAATATTATATATCTATTAAAATTTAAATGTAGCCTACAATCAAAATAAACTTTTAATGTGCATTAAGAAGAAATGACTCAAAACTAGAAGCTAATGCTTTATTCTGCCAAAATGAAACATACCTACATAACTAAAACAAGAATATTGAGATTAATTTTAAAATTCTCTTTTAGAAAAACATCATCAAAACAAACATTTTTCCACAGGTTAAGTTGTTTTCAATAAAGACACCTCTTCTTCTAACGAAATGTAGGTAGCACCACTGAAGAGGTCTTTATCTGACCTACTCATCCTGTGATTTCTTTCTGGTCAAAGAAGAGAAATGGGTTCTTCTATTGCATGATTCATCCCATCTTAAAGTGACCATCCAAATTATGTCAGATAAATCATGCCTTAAAGGTGTCTGTTAATATTCATGGGCTATAAATAGCCTTAAGTGACTTACTCAAAGATAGCTAAACTGGAGACATCTACTTTAGTTACATAAAAATCCTTGAAAGCTACTAAGTTTAATAGTTTCCCAAACCCCAGATATTCCAGCAAAATGTCTGGAGTTTCCAGTGGAGACTGAGGCCCAAGAAGAATGTATTAAATAAATGTAAAACTGTAGAAATATTATCTGGGAGGTATCTTTGGAGGACCTCCATCGAACCTCCTGCTCACAGTGGGATAGTTGCTGTCACTAGAAGTCATCCACGATGTTTTCTAGCTGAATGCTGTAAACCTTCGAGGACAGAGAACACCCAACCTCTCTGGGTAACCTGCCCCAATACTTTTGTACCCTTTAACAAAGTAAATTTTCCAAATGCGCAGTATAACTGGACTCCCAGGAAAAGAAAAAGGAAAAAAAAAAAAGTTCTTGTGACTATTATCCCTTATTTAATTTCTGCCAAGACGAATAGTTTGTCTTTGTCATCTTTGTAACTCACCTTCAGATGTTGTAGCTGCTGATGTTTTGCACCTGTCCAAACCCCTAAGAGTAGTTTTCTACCAATATGTAGACATACAGGTCTAAAGGTCTAATACTGCATTGCAAGAAGGTTTGCAGCTAGCAGACATTGCATTCTATTCTCTGTCTCCCTCACCCTTTTTATCTGTCTGTTTTCTTTTTTTAAATACATTTGATTTCTCTTTGCTTACATATCAGGCATGCAATTATCCTAGTCTTTTCTTCTTATGTAGTATTTCCATGACCAACACACTCTAGTTAGTACAGCTGGCATTAGCTCAGCAGATGAACATATAAGTAAGTTTCATTGTTCTGTAATAAATGTCCCAGGTGACCTTAGGAAAATCACTTGAACTCCCTTTGACTCTCATCTCCCTCTATGAAAGAATAGTCAGTTTGACCTACCAAGTAAACTAGAAGCTCAAACACAGTGATGAATCTGGATCTCTATAAGTAAAATTTTTGGTTGGTTTGTTGGTTGTTTGGTTTTAATTACATAGATGGATCCATTAAAAAACAAACAAAAACAAACAAACAAAAAAAAATAATCCACACCTTTAGAAATCACTCTTCTGATCAAACATGTTTTTATGATATTTCATAGAGTTAGCAAGTGCTTAAAAATAGAAAAGAATAATGACAATTAATTATCCCTTTTTACTTCACTGCTAATTTCTACTCTTCAATAGCTGTACATAGTGCTTTTCTGAGACACAAGAAATACAGACCCTTACTCTCTGGCAGTTCCCTTCTGAATTGGACAGATAACATGACAAATAATTACTTTCTAACAACAACTTTCTCTCCTGGGCATCTCTTTGTATTTTTCAGTATTGGCACCCATTAAGAAGTGAGGCATAGATGTTCTTTAAAACTTGGATCACATAAAACAGCTAGACAGGTTTGGGAGGATTCTCTGCTCTTGGAAATTTTTTTGTCATTGTCACACAAAGTACATGAAGCATCCATCAACTTCACATCAGAAACAATATTCTCCTTCTTTCAAAAGCTGGTCCTAAGGGTTTGCAGCATGTGTCCCAGAAGACTAATGATGAGTGCAGTTGTTTGATTGATAGAAACTAGCTTTTGTTTTGAAATCATACATGACCAGCCACAGAAGCACAAAAAATCCACCACTGCTTAGGCGTTGAGGCACAGGCAGAAAAGACTACATTTGATTTTCAAAAGGGTATAGCATACAAAAGGGGTGAGAGAAAACAGGGGCACTCAGTACAGCAGGGGTGGTCATACTTTGCCCAAATACTTTGAGGACTGTATTGGTAAGTTGCCAAGAGCCGAAGGGCTGCATTGAATTTGCATTAAATGGAGCAGATGGCATCAGCTGCCCTCAACTTTAATGTTGAAATGTGGCCTACAGAGCAAATCTGTACAAAACTTTTCTAATTAAATCTGAAACAACATGCCTCATCTATTCCCCAGTAGCACAGCCTTTCTGGTGGCATTTCTGCAATTCTGCTTCTAGCCCCAGCCAAGAGAGACAATGGCAGAAGTGCAGAGAAATGAAAAATAAGAACATACACACATACAGAGTTTTATCCAAAATGATTTGTTGAAGCACCAGATGACAATGAGTGGACTAGAATTAATCTCCATCAGTCTTTCCAAGATAGCATTCTTTGTAACAAAAATGCATTAGTGTATTTATTAAATGTGAACTTCTGGACAAACCAAGCAGTGTTACCAGTGAAGCCTGCTCGGAGGTAAAACAAGGGAGAACTGTGTTTCAAATCAGCTCTCACATTGAGTAAGTAAACTCAGACAATCTACTTAAGGTTAACAGTTTCAAATTTGCCTGTCTTACCGTACATAAAATGAAATAATCTGGAATAGTCAATAAACCATGTTTTGGCTGTATTCATGCACTTCATTGACAGACTGCATGAACATTTCCCACAAGAATTAAACAGATGACACCATAAATAATTCCATTACACCAACAATTTCTGACAACAGCTGTTAATCCACTCTCCACAGTGGAATTCAATAGCAGGTAATAGTGCTTAGCAGTTATTAAACCTTCCCACTTTTATTTCCTAGGATCAACTTTTCAAAATGTTTGTTTTTCATATTTATTTAATTTTCAAGTGCTTCAATAAATATACACTTTCCCTACCCCTGCTTTTCATAAGAAATGAGACAAATTATTTATCTACATTAAGTATTATTATTAATAATAATTATTGGACACATATGAAATAATCATTTACTTAATAGTCATGGCAGACTCCTGTACCTGCTGAGATTATGTG
Organism: Anseranas semipalmata; assembly: GCA_013399115.1. Taxonomy (NCBI): domain Eukaryota; kingdom Metazoa; phylum Chordata; class Aves; order Anseriformes; family Anseranatidae; genus Anseranas; species Anseranas semipalmata. The sequence continues at coordinate 116,200 of VXAA01003984.1, forward strand.
TAAACATATATTTGAAAAATTAAATTAGGTGAAATGAATAACTAAGCAAAAGAAAAATCTATTTTCATTCGATGACTTGCTGCAAGAACATTTGAGCCAAATTTTCCCTTGGTAGAATTCCATCAGCATCAGGATTAAATAAGGCCATTTTTTGTTTCCTTTATGAAATAGACAAGGAGAGTATGTGTCTTTTTTTATTTTACAAGTAAGTGCATGAATTTACTGGTCAATAAGGTAATTGAGTGAGGAAAGAAGAAAAAAGGTTGTGTATAAGTAAAATTGATTTCTCACACATAGATCCCTGAATGAATATTAACTATTTGTGCACTGCACAAATAGGGACTTTATTTCTGTCCTAAGTTTGTCTAATCTAATGCACAGTAACCGTCAACAAGATACTACTGGTAAAAACAAACAGACAAATGAAAAACATGTTCAGGGTAATACAAAAACAACAGAATAAGAGAAGGAGATGGACAGAAAAGGACATCCAGTTCCTTCTAACTTTTCCCTGTCTCAGTGCAGGTAGATTCCATCTAAAGCTAAAGCATGACAGAAGAGTTGGAAAGCTCTTCAGCTTTCTCATTTCATCTGGAGGAAGAAATTTTGTGAGCTCTGATATGCTCACGGTATTGTACTGATTTAGTTACTCAGGTAGGAACATAGGATATTCTTAGTATAGAGTTTGACCAACTATCTTTCTTATGGTGGAAAAAATCCATATCTGTAGAAAAGTTGCATGTGTAAAAAAACTGCTATTTCGTATAATGAAACACTCTGGGAATGTTTTAGCTTAGTATCAAATCAATTCAATTAGCACAGCATTAGTTTTATGGTAAGGTTGATATTTGGGGTAGATTTGTCTATTATTAAGCATCACAGCCTTCTTGATAATATGACCAGATTGGTCAGTGGGTTACTTTATTTAATTTTTCTATTTAGAAAATGCTTGTTGCATTTCAATGTTTCCTGGGGTCTATTGGTAGCTCTGGGGTAAAAATTGCTTATTTTGTTTTGAGTTTTGCTTAGGGGAGAAAAATAAAATGAAGTTAAAAGTTTTCTGAGTTCTAGGAATGTGTCCTATGAGCCGAACAGTAATGGGTAAATTCAAGCTCAAATCACTGGGGAATAATTTGTTGGCAGCAGCATCTGGAAAGAAAGTGTGCAAACAGTTAGAGGTTAGTTTTTTAGAACAAATGATAGAGAATGGGCTTTAAAGATAAGTTTAAAGGCACAAGGTGGGAGAAAGAAAGAAAGTGATGCAGGCACAGAGTAAGATCAGGGATTTGAAGAAGAGATTTAGCAGTGTGTGCATAGCAGGTTGTGGTTAAACATGAGAAACATTTGAAGGAAAAATAACAGTCATTTTGGATGTCAGATCATTGATTGCAAACACAAGGCAAACCTTGGAAGGGGACAAAGAACAACTGCTTGTGAATTTTCTGACATTTTTTACTTGTACACAAAAGAGTTCATTTGAGAAAAATAAACTCTTTCACAGAAGAGAACCTAGTTTCATTTTAAAAAATATGTATAGTTTTCTAATTGTTCAAAAGAAAATTTCAAATTTTTCAAAGCGAAAATTTTCAAAGTTTGTGTTTCCAAACAAGCTCTCATATTAAAATATACAAGTACTTTACTGAAAAAATAAAAGGTACAAAGGAATTTGAAGAGGTCAAACATTTTATTAATCTTTATTTGTCCTTTAACACAGTAAAGTATAACTCTATTGCCAATTATGGTAGGAGGTGCTGAGCACCACTCACTGATTTCAATGGGAAGATGACTGGGCTGAGTCCTTCCAGTACCTATCCCAAGCACCCCATTTGCAAAACTGTTCTGTATGTTTGCTGTGCTCTGAGTCCTGTATCCTTCTGTCTATCCTTAGATTCCTAAGTAAACCATGTAAACGAATAGTATTATAATTCCTGTTAATCTTGAATGTGATTGTAGAGAGACGGAAGAATCACAAGAATAGGATTGTTTCTGGAATGATCTGTCTCACACTGTTAACTTTTCTTTCCCTCCACTGACAGAAGTGGAAACCTAGAGAAACTCTGCTCCTGTGCTAGACTGTCATTATGAAGTGAATTGGGATGACGCCTGTCATAGCTCTGTTCTCTTTGGGAAATTTGACCAGCACTCTTACAAACTGAACTAATAACTGTTGAGAACTTCAGGAACTTTGACCCTTTTTAGAGGACAAACTGAAAGCAGATTTTGCTCTTCAAAGTCCAGATCAGTACATTAAGCACTCAACAGTGAATTTATTTACAGTGAGAGCTGTCTTCTGTGTCTTCATCTCTGGGGTACGAACTGCTAAAGAGCTGAATGACTTCAAAAATCCATTTATGATTTTATGAACCACACTGAAGATTGTTAGCAATGTTGGAAAATCATGTCATCAGCTATTCAATAGGAGCTGAAGTTTCTCAGGCCAGCTGGAATTAGCCCTACACACAGTTAATAACACTTTATGCTATGAATATTCAATTGATTGCAGGCTAAAAATAAAGTCAGTGGACGCTTGGGTATCCCAGTGTGACTCTCAGCACCTGATCAATGCCTCTCAGCAGTGACCAGGTTCGGTTTTTTTATTATTATTATTATTACTGTTATTACAAAAAGAATTGCAGTACTAGTCATATATATCATTTCATACTGGAGTATCAATAACTGGTATTTACAGATCCAGATAAACAGCCAGAGACTGTGAAATCCTTCCCACTTTTGTGCTATTATTGCTGTTTTATTTCTTATTTTTTAAATTAGTATAAAATCCAGTAAAAACATCAGCATTTTAACAGAAGGAAAAGAAACCATCAGCAAAGCATGTGTTTTCAGTGCAAGATATAGAAGGCAAAATACAATGTAGTGCTGTAAAGGAACATAAAGCACCTGTGACAGAGATTTAACAGTCCAGGTATTATTGTTGGACAAAGATATACCGCGTCTCACGTTGATTGGTTATTTACATACCATTGCTCCTTGTTCTGTATCTTTTATTGCTGAGACAATTTTTCAATTACATGCAGAAAACATTTGGCTTGCTTGCTTTGTTTTATGAAAACAGTCTTTTAGTATCTTTCTTTCTACTTACAAGTCAACGACTTAGATATGAACTCACAAATGCTCTGTGTTGTTTGTGTTTTTTAGCAACAGAAACTAATATGGAAGTCTTCACCATACAATATTTGTCAAGAATCTTTCAGGAACCTTTGTCTCTTTGGGTGAATCCAGACCATAGCTGCATCTACAAAAGATCAACCAAGGACCTTGCTAAGCCAAGTCCTGTGTTCCATCTGCAGTTTTGTGGCATAGGGTAAGTCATTCCAGGAGGATAAGATAGCAACTGACTTCCAAAATCTGACATTTGTTTGAGTGGGCTTCTTTTTTTGAAGCATTCACAATACCTACAAACTAAAATCTGGGGAAGTCATACAAATGTTATGTACTTAATTCCCAGTGGAAGTAAGCTCTTAAATTCTCAGAATTTCTCAACATCTATACATATAGATTGGATGTCTGACAATGTGTAGGGTGGGACCTTCAAAAGGAATGAGGATTTAAAAGCACAAATCCCTAAGAAAGTTTTTGTTGCAACATTCAATCTTAGGATGTTTAAGTATCTTATTCCTAGTTGTTAATCTCTTTATCTTGGTTTAAGGTTCATGGCATTTAACTCTGGCCTTCTAAAACTTCTTTTTGTAACCAGGCAGACCACCTCTATGTTCATTCAATTGAGAGAAATCAGCACCTGCACAAGACAATTCATCTCATCCTACTTTAGTATGAGATATGTCACTCTGAAGACGTTGCACTTCCTTCTTTGTCTTCAGAGGAAGATTACATTACTAAGTAAGATAAAACTAAACTTGCAGCTCTTACACAGATAAATTTAGGTGAGATGAAAGTTCCAGTGCATTCTTGCTAAATATAGGTTAGTTCTTTAACCTTATTATGAAACTCTCAAAGCTTCAGCCTAAAAGGGAAATTATATATTTAATAAATAAAACACTATTATTATTATTTTGGATGCATGAAGACAAAATTTTGAAGCCAGTTAAAGACTGAATTTCCAGCAGATTAACAAAATTTGTTAAGCACAGGTGTTTAAGTAATTGTGATAAATAGCAAAAATTCTCTGTGTTCAGTGGCCCTAAAAAGTCACACGTCTACCTGGATGACCTAGTGGTGGTGAAGTTGCAAATCATTTGAATGTCTCCAACGGTGTAAAATGTCTAGTTGCTCGTGAGGTGGGCACAAACTCCAAAATGACGAACTATCTGGCAAGAAGTTTAACAGAGGGTTGGTGCCATTTGTAAAATCAGGGTGTAGAGTTCCAGTTTTCATATACTTCAGAGTAACTTATTCCAGTTCTACAGGTTGTCTTGCCTGGAATCTTCTCAAGTCACAGAAAACTGCCCTCTACAAAAAAAAAATAAATAAATAAAAAATGCAGATTTTGCAGCTGGGTTTTAGCACAGCACAAGTGTAAGCAATCCCTTGTTGCCAGACAAAAGGAAACTCAGGCACCACAGCTCATAATCTCAAATAAAGCATCCAAAATTAAAACAATTTTCTTGAAAAATTAACCTAATTCATTTTGGGTTAAGAGCTGGGAGGAAACAAAAGGGACCGAAGTCAATTCTATTAACGTGATCAGAGTTACACCAGGACTGTGTCTCAAGATCATTATCTTACAAGACACGGATGTCAATCTCATTATGTAACCTAGTGTGTCTAGCGCTTTCCTGTACAAATATACTTAATAGATATAGTTTTGACCTTTTGCTGAAAAATTAATAAAAAAGAGATCAGTCTCAGTGTGCTAAGAGGCTTTTCTCAGTACCATTAAAGGATAATTTTTTGTGTAAATAAATACATTTCATCACACAAAAGAAGAAAAATGTTTTCTAAAGAAATGACCTGAGTTCCACACCTCCATATATTATCTCTGCATCATTTTATCTCTAAGAAAAAAAAAACTTCTTCTTTCCTGAGGGTTATCTGTCAGTACTCATGTCTATCTCCTGATATTCATATTCCACTAGAATATTAATGCTTTAAAGTTTCAACTGTACTTCAGAGATGGATATATCTGACGTTGTACTACAAGGACTGGCCCACAGAGTATGGAGCCCCAGGGAATTTTGATCCTTTGATTTATCCTCATTTTTATAGATCATCCTTATAGTATCCGAAAGTGATGGGCAATTTAGGATTCATCTATGCACGCTACAGCTTATGCAATGACTTGAACAACTCCCTTGAGACTGAGTGTAAATAATATTCCTTGCCCCATTCAGAAATTAATGGGTTTTTGTTACCCTGCCCCTAAAAAGATCAGGTGGGCAGGAAAAAGACTGTAAAAGGACTGCAAGGAGCACGAAAAGAATGAAACCTGGACTTCCTTCTTCATTTCATTATGCATTTACTATGACTGAGGTTTTATCACTTGACCAGGAGGATAGCAAACATAAGAAAGGAAGGTCAAAACTACAGGGATAATATTGAAAGGGTGCACTGCAGTATCATTTCTTCCCCAGGGCCATCCTTTAATTCACACTAAACTTACATCTTTGGGAACCACAAGGGAAAAGCACTGTAATCTTGCTGATAGTGAGCAAGGAAACACAAAAACAAGTTTTGCTTTGCTACGTTGGTATTGGCAGTAGAAAATCAATCAGGATTTAATAAGGACATTTTGCCTTGGTTAGTAGGTTCAACAGCTGGCATGCAGAGACATCAGGAGCAGGTCTGCAGAGGATAAGGTATCATCCTGGCGTAAACACTGTTCTCTGCTCTTCTCACCTGTAGTTCTCCCAGCTTTACAGAAATGGTACAGCTGATTCTTTCAAGTCTAAGAGGAGAATTAGACTTACATTTTGAAAATAATGGTACTTGATCATCAAATCACTTCAATGCCTTACTGGTGCTGATTATTAATAAGTTGTTAAAAAAAAAAAAAAAAAAAAGGTTGTTCAGGGCTGAAAAATCTCTATGCTGATGAAGCAGCATGGAGAGAAATTGAGGGGTACCCATCATCTCAGTCCCAGCTTCTCACAGGGCTTCTGCTGCAGCCTAAGGTGCTATCACACTGCAGCTTTCACAGTGAAAATCAAGGTCCCATGCAGCTGGACAGACACTGCATCTGCAGAATTAGCTTTGCACTACTGTATTGAAAATTTCATACTATCCAGAGAATCATTTCCTTTTCTGTAAAAACACAAGGTCAGTTCCTGTTACAAAGAAACTAGAGATGCCATTGTTCATATTAGTTCTCTATTGGAGTCTCCAGCGGCTTCCACTAAGACACCTCTTTTTTAAATTGCCACCTCTTTTTTAAATTGCAGTAAAAGAGAGCAACATCCACCTTTCTACATCTTTGCATGCAAACACCACTGAGTTTCATACAAGGGTCAGGTCTCACAACAAGGCACTGAGCTCAGATCCTCACATAGTGCTATAAATTTGTGAGAATCAAATATTGTCTCTATATCTGGCATCACGTTCTGCTTATTGACATCACTGGAAGTTGTGTATCCTTCAATTGAATCACAAATTTTCACCTTTTAACTTTGGAAATTCATTGAAAAGTTGAAGTGCCCTTTCCCATCTTGTGAGTATTAGAATTTTTTAAGCACTTAACAATCCTTTATATCATAAATATCCTAAATTAAGATCAAATAATATAAGAAGCANAAAGAAAAAGAAAGGAAGAAAAGAACACAGGCAGACAAGCCAGATCAAATCTATTATTATCTAGCAGGAGAACAGCTGTCTGTCAAAGCTGTCTCCCCATCTGACCCCCATCAAATAAACAAGACAGCCAAGCACCTCCAGGGCAGGGGCTCTGAGGAGTAGAGGAACGTCTGCAGAGTCTGGAGCTGAAAGGCTGCCATTCTGCTAAGGATATCAATCAGCCCTGGGTTGTTCTCTGATGCGGGAAGAGAAGAAATGACCTGTTTTGCACAGGTGAACATTAATCTAAAGTAAAATTGTGGCTGGAGGATTTATCTTCCTTTTTCTTATTCCTTTGTTTTGTTTTGTTTTGTTAACATAAATTAACTTTCTACTTGAAAAGAAGTTCAACAAGGAGGGACAAAACAGGATGAATCTTTATTTGAAGCAAGTTTTGCTTCTTGTAAACCCAAATACCTTTCCCATTACAGCCAATGTTTCTCAATTTAAGTTTAATAAAAGGTTTCAGTGAAGACACATCTGTTTTTATTCAAAGCAGAGCAGCCAGGCTTTGGTAAAGCTGACCTAGAGGGGGTTAGAGCTAGGAGAAGCTTCCCTTTTTTTCTTTCTTTTTTCTTTTTAAATAACTTTTCCATAATTTCAAGTGTTTTCATATAAATGATCTACCTTTGTCTGTCTCTGATATTTATCACTTTGGGCTGATGACTACTGCATTAAATGATCATCTCCAGGGTTCTGAAAAATGCAACACAGTTGCTGCAGCTATGAATTTCAGTTTGACCATTTCAACTTCCAGAAAAATCAAACTATTGTTCACCTGTCAAGACTAACATTTATTTAACAGAACATCTACGTGACAATGTAATACTTATCAAAAAAAAAAAAAAAAAGTATTCTATCAGTCAACTAGTCATATTGTCTCTCTGTGTTGGTGGTATGATGATAAGAATGCTCCTTTCTTACAGCTTCTTTCTTACTGCACTTCAGATGAATCTAAAAATCTTAGCTTGTTTCTCTTTACTTATAACTCCTGTGGCATAGCCATGTACATGTACTGGTTTCATTTAGCTGTGTAATTGCTGATCTTGTTTGCAAATGTTACTAAATATATGATTAGGCATAAACTGCAGCAGTCTACTCACTACATTCAGACAAAGATTGTTATTGCATTCCTTATCTCAAATACTCACAGATGAAAACACCACTTGCACTCCTTCCCTAGTTCACAGTTGTGTAATTTTTTTCTGCAAGCTTTTCAATGACAAGACTTCCAATGTTAAAGGCAGAAACATTTATACCAGTGAGGCTATAATCTGCACCTACAATATGTCCTGGAGAGATAGTCACCAGGCATACATACACCCTGTAAAACACAAACACGTGTCTAATATGATCTGGATTTACTTATGGTTTCATGCATCAGTTTTAGAGCATGGGTGGAGATCAGCTCACAGATCTTGTGCTCTCCTCAGCCTTAGCAGCCCAGAGTCATCCAAGCCCTTGTCATATGTCTGATACAGCTGAGCCTGCCTGCATTTTCTCTGTATGTATGCTCCTATTGCACTTGTGCACTACTCTGAAGAGTCCCAAAGATTTATGTTCTTTCATTGCAGGTCAAGTTCATCTTGGTCATCATACAAAAACAAATAACTTTCTTCTTGATTAAAAGTTGGCTCAGTAATTTTAAGTAGCTGAGGAGCCAACATCTTGTCAATAACTAAAAAATTCACTTTCCACACCGTGATTTCATTTTGTCAGCAATGAATCATGCTGAGACTGGTTGGCAACTCACATCAATGGCACATCTAAAACCTGAAGCACTTATATGAGGGACTGAGAATCTAGTAGGGAAATCATGGCCTTTTTGAAGTCAATGGGAATTTTGCCTCACGGAGTACAATGGAGTAAGGATTTCACTCTTCAGATCTGCAAAATGGAGCTTTAGAATACTTGGGAGCGGGGAAAAAAAACAGGATTTATGTGGCTGATCTACTTTATTTTCTCTGAGCTGAAAGAAATAAAAATAAATATATCCCTATACAAACTTTAATTTTAGTGATAGAATGTATTCTTGGGTGACTACCTTTGTACCAGATTATCCATGAAAGCAAGTTAGCATTTTTAAGACTAGAAAGCTATACTGTTTTATATCAATAGCTGTTGAATATTTAGCTTATTATCTTTAAGGTGATGGCATCTTTTTAGAAATCTGAATGTCATTTATTATTTAAAATGAAACCTTAGTCATACTCTGCACTGATTCACTTCAGGGCAGAGCACTACCCATCAGCAGTGGTAGAATGTGGCTCTAAATAACCTCTAGCTTTACACTGAACTCGATGTTTTGCAACACCAGCCAAGCTCCCATGAATCTAAAGGTACCCAAAGCATAGAAGACTAACTCTTTGGACTCCTTCCCGTGGGTACTAAGGAAGATATTAACTGAGTGCATGCAACATGGAGTGCACCTCATACCAAAGGAAAGAAGAGAAAAATGTTTAAAACCCTAGAATTTCATCTCTAATAAATCTGTCTTTGCAGTTGGCTCTAAACTGAGAAGTTGGAGGTTTCTTCACCAATAAATCACCTGCCTGGACCCTTGTATCAACAATTGTAGTTCAGTGAACTAAGATACAGAAATCAGATTTCTGAGAGCAGGCAGCAAGTAAATGAGCATTAAGAAATACTTTCATCCATTTTAGCTTTGAAGCTCATTTATTTTTCTTTACACTTGAAGAAACAAGTATTTTACATAGATAAGGCAATTGATTACTCAGTTAGAATATTGGCTAGGTATAGTGCTCACTGGCATGAGATCTTTTTGCACCGAAGGTTAAAATCTTGACATCTGTTTTGTAAGAAATTGCTTTGATGTGTTTTACCATCAGTGGCTGGAGCCAGAACTTTCAGAGGCACTTTCCTAGGGAACTTCAGACAAAGAGATCATCTCTTCCTTAAATAAGCATCTCAAATGAGCCAGGTGAAATATATTCAGGCAACCTCCTTGTAATGTAAATCTAGACAGAAGTCTAGATGGTTAGCTCAACATATTGAGCCAGGTAGGTACATAATTTAAGTGGGACAAATGCTACATCTTGTCATTATGCCTTCATTCTACAAACATTATTCATTTATTAAGGCCCAAATAGTGTGAATATAAGCCAGTCAGCACCAGTTGTCCTGAGGTCCAAGACTTAATTCCAGAACATTTGCTTTCTAAAGAACTTTATATATATACCAACAAAAGCCATAGATAGGAGATCATGTGACCTAGAACTAAGTACATTTCAACGAATATGGCAAACTAAAATTCCCATGCTTTGCTCTATTCTGACCATTGTTTAGAGTAATTAAATCTTCTGGAGTGTTGGGCTTTTCATGGAAGAGAAGTCAGAGAAATTGGTCGCTTTTAATATAAAGGTAATTACGATTTATGGAGGCTGTTGAACAAAGATAACTCAGTAGCAATGTGGCTAACAGTCTACCTTGACACAACCTGGGATGTTTAAACATAAGTGCACAGTGTTTTGCTGTATTCTGGCCTGTTTTGTTTAGTCTTGGAAAGGATTGCTGATGGACAGATTCTTATGCTGTCCATCTCCCGTTCAAAAGATTTGTCTCAAATAAAGGGCATACTTTCATATTCCCAGCAGTTTAGTGTCATACACTTAGCACATGCTGCAATAATTTGGAATGGTTATCATTTGCACTTATATTTCTGTAAGCTGTTTAACACTTCTATTCTTGACATTTACATGTTGCAACTGATTATGCATATATAGAGATATATAGAATCATAGAACCATAGAATCATAGAATATCCTGAGTTGGAAGGGACCCATAAGGATCAAATATATATCAGTATATACATCACATATGTGTGTGTGTATGTATATATATATGTATCAGGGAATTGTGATGACAGTATTTAGAAGACGGTCGAGCCAGTTCAAACTTTAAAACAACGGTTTACTTGATTGATGTTCATTAAAAATACATATTATTTTTAATGGTTTCTTCTTACTCATTAACAATTATTATCACTGCATATTCAACACAGTTAATAATTAACAATCAATCCTAAATTAAGTATGAGTACACAGTGCCATGGAGCTTATGGCATGCAGTTTGTGCTGATGACTACACTCCTTGATGATCTTAATTGATGAGGTAATAAAAGTGACCAGGCTGAAGAGCTCTTTTATAAGGGATCCCCCCACCAAATCCGAGGTCTTGTCCTGTTATAAGGTGTTTGGGTTTCTAGACAGTGCCTACTTCTTGGCCATTGCCTATGTGCTGCCCAAAGCTGGGAGGGTGTTGCTGTGTTCCTTGGCTGCAGCAGATGCCTTCTGTTCTTTGATTGGTATTTTTTGTCCCTCACTGAGCTACTGATTCTTTTCTTTCAGTGAAGGCAGTCTCGTCACAGCTCTTGAGATTGTACTGCTTCAGTGATCAATAATTGCCCATCAGTGAGTTGTTTGCAGTTCAGGGTCCTCTGTTTTCGACCTGTGCCCATACCTTCAAGGCCTTTGCTGCTATCACACATTTACACTGACACGATAACAAGGAAAACCTGGTACCACACTCAGGTTCACACAGCAAGTTCTCGTAGCAAGCTGATAACAAGTCCAAAAGGCCAGGAGTGGGGCCCAGCGCAGTTAGCAGAAGGCTTGTGTTCTGCTACCAGCACTGGTTGTGCTATTTTTCTGGGCCATTAGGTACAAAAGTGCTTACACAGTTATGCCATATTAGTGTGTTTATGTTTGGTTTCAAAAACAAACTAATAGTAAAATGTTTAGTGTACTGCTTTTGTGGATGCAACAGGCCTGCGTTCACCCAGCATATATTTGAATTGTAAACCAACCACTTTCCCATTGAAAATAAAAGACCCAGTGGTGCTGCCTGCTCATCGCTCAGTGGGAGATAGGCCTGGGGCAGAACTGGGGCCTGTATGTTAAAGCCAGGAACAGAACAGGCCCATGATGTTCTTCCAGATACTGCCACTGCCTTTCCAGGGAGTTTTTACACACTCCCTCCCTTGGATTATTTCTCAGGGGAAGACAGCAATGAGTCTTTACAGTAAGAGACCCACAATGAAAAACATTAACAAGAATGTTTTTATAACAACCTGCCATCACTGAAAAGCTCATTTCTTCACTTAGAAACAAGAAAAAGGTTAGGGTCAGCTGAGGACTTTATACTGCCCAGCAGCCTGTTGTGAAGCAAGAGTTAAAATGGAAATCAAATGTCTTGTCTGGGGTCATAAAATAACAAGGATCTTTGCTCTTGTCAGGCTGGCATAAGGTCACAGGACCAAATGACACAGGGTGGCTCATTTAAAACAAAAATGCGCAAAATAAAATTAAACATTATTAGAGCCTACCATAACTTGAAATTCATGTGAAATTGCTCATCATTTTCCTTTTTTTCTTTAGATGGGGTTCTAAATCCTTATGCATCTGTATGCTAGAGGTGGCTTTGAAGACAAGAAGTTCTAATTTTAGGTCTGATACACCTTTTTCAAGCTCAATCCTGAGAGCTTTTCCCTCTTCTCTAGCCTATAGTCAAGCTGCTTTATCCATTTGTTTCATACTAGCAGAACAAGTTCCTGGAGAAAGATGGAGGTCTGCTGAAAAGACTCAGGGGTCTGCCAAAAGTTTTCTCAGTTCACTTTTAGAGAGACAGAAATGTCTTTTCCAGAAGGTGTTGGTGTGTCCTGCCTAACAGCAAACTAATTCTTCTAAAATCAGAAGAGTAATATAAGAAATACCTCCATAAATAGCAGTGTTTTGAATTCTACCACAACAGCTTAGAAAACATTAAACTGCATTTGTTTCTTTAACATCAGAGGTAATTATAATCCATCTGATATTCTTATATCATCTGAACAACAAAATTCTGTCAATACCATGGTTTAAAAATAATTGCTAAAATATCAAAATCCAGATTCTGCACCTAGATCTCTTACATCCCAGTCCCTGTCTTAAGCACAAATCTTTATGTTAAAATAAAATTTCCTTATGGAAGCTTTATTCAGATTACTATAGTCCAGTAAAACAAAGTGTTTTTAATCAATGGGTATTTTCTGACCACATCAATACAAGTGAAAATGTTCCAGCCACCTGCAGTGGTAATACACAAAGTCTGCTGTTTCAATGGAAGAAGGGCTTTGGGATCCTCTGCAAAACACTAAGAAAGTAGTACAGTGCTTGGAGGAACCGAGGGGATTAAAGGCGTGTTTTTGGTCTTGTTTCTCCAGCCAGATAAGTGTTTAGTACAAGGTTTCAGGCAAACGTCTGAAGTTCAAGAGAGTAACCCAGTTAGCTCTCCAGACTCATCAAAATTTTCCAGTGTTATTTGCATGAAGCTGAAGATGTTTTTGTTGGCATGGTTTTGTGTGAGAACATTTATTTATTTGATTTGTCAATGTTATGCTTATCTCACTTCTGTTTTCTTACATTGAGAAGATTTATGTGTTTAGTTTAGTTTTGTTTTATTTTGTTTTATTTTATTTTATTTTTTCTGCACAATTATAACTAACACATATGAACTTTCGATAGAGCTGGGGAAACTATGCTTTTAAATGATCTACTAATATTTGCTTGAAATCTGAAACAAGTTCTCAGTGACTAGGTTAGCCCCCACTCTGTGTTTGTTTTCTGCAGTTATTTTAGTTAATGAGTTTGCTGGCTGGGATGTTCCTGGGAACAGCTAATTTTAGACAACTATTAAAAAATACTAACAGAAGGTGAATTTCACAAAATGCTGCTATTTGCAATGGAACTCTGGTTTTAAGAGTTGTGGTTTGCTTATCCAATCAGAAAAACATATCGTATGATTTATGTGTCTGCTCACACCATCTTGAATTTCAGATTTTAAATTTTATGTACTTACAACCATCTGCTCACAAGCTAAATTCACACCATGGTTTTATCGGAAAAAAAAAAAATACATATATTTGGTAAACAGTTTTGAATAGTTGATGAAGGAAGGGAAAATGCCATCTGAATGTACAATTCCTTCAGCAGGACTTGGAGGTCACCTTCGTTTTCCTGCTTTCTCAGCATGTAGTGTAATATTTTACTCATTTCTCTTAGTTTGGTCTAGATAGCTTCACTGTTCCTGTAGGATTCCTGTAGGAGTGTCTTCCTGACACTCCCTGTCAGTCATGGGGAGTTTGCAGACTGTTGTTTCACTTCCAGGGAATTAATGGCTGGATGCTAGATTTTCCCTAGTTTCCATATTTTGATGTCCAAATGATTAAACATTGACTTTAGCCACAGCCTCTTCTGGAAGCAGCCTGAATAAGGTGGACATGAAAAGAGTTAAGAGGACTTTCTGGAGGACTATGGATCAGAAAGGGCAGGTGATGGGACCACTGCCACCCTGCAGTGTGAGTGCCACACAACTGCTTTCTGCAGCCTTGGCATGGTAACCTCAGGGGAGACACAGCTGCTTTTCTCGTCTTCTCATCCCTCCTAGAGTCATTAGTAACATTAGTAAACATTAGTAAAAATTCATTAGTAACCTGAATCTGTTTGTATCTGCTGTTTTAAACAGCTCTTTTCACCAGGGTTTCAAGATGCTTTCCCTGTTGTGTGGTTAGGAGGTCTGATAAATTAACAGCCATGCCCAGCATCAGAAAAGAGATTGGTAGCAGAGGTGCAGTTTTAATCTGACTTTATCTGTGTCACATACCTTAACTGCAAGAAAGCTTTTCTTTGCTATCTAACAAGCAGTATGCATATGGTAATAAACCATACCAGGATGTGCTGGCAGCATTTGAACAGGCTCTTCCCACAGACATTTGTCACACAACTTTTCTTTGTTTTAGGGCTATGATCATACATAGATCAAGGTGAAGGAGTGCAACACTTTACAGAGGGATGCACTAGAATCACCCAAAGAAAGATGTGCTGCATTACAGAGGACTTTAATTCTGTTCCTGGTTCTGTTGCTGAGCTGAGAAAGTCACTTAACATCATACCATTGATCCCAGCTTCCAATGGAAAGCTCGTTAAGCCCCACTGATGGTAAGTATTATTGTCAGATCTATTTAAGATTGATGTCATTACTTAAGCAAAAATCTTTTCATCATCAAAGGGTTGGCACTGTCATTTTACAGCAAACTTTTCTGACTTTCAAGTTATCACCTTTCCTGCTGGAACCGCTGCTGCATGGGGCCTCGCTTGGTGCTCTGACCATGGGGCACACCACTCCACTGCTGTCATGGGGCAGTGGGTGGTGGTGGAAATGCCACAGCAAGCTCCTGGCCTGGGAGATGATCCCAATGTTCCTGCCACTTTCTGTATTCCCAAAGCCAATGAGTTACACTGCACAAAGATTGTGCATGAAGCCCAAGATTTTGCATCTGCAGCCAGGAGAATGTGGTGCATCCAGAGAAAGAGGGGCCATAACCATGGCAAGAGGGGATTCAGCTCTACCCTCCTTCCTGAGGAGCAGCAGCCTATGAGAAAAGTCCTGTGGGGCCCCTGCAGCCATAGGAGATATGATTGCATCCCTCAGCCCTCACTTTGTCTCCCACAGGCATCCAGATAATCGCAGAGAACAGGAGCGATGCATAACTGTAAATAGAAAACAGGGTAAGAGAAACACACTGCAAGAGCTCTGGGCAGCCTGCCCTTTGTGAAGAATGTGTAAGGGTGTTCTCAGCTGCAGCTAAAAAGCTAATTCATCTTCCTAGGCCATTCAGGGAGAATGTGCATGTGTGAGGAGATCAGGTCCTCACCACAATCTCAGAGAGTGTAGGGGAGGTCCATAAAACCCAGGGTGACACATAGATTTTTGAATTCCGATCCCTTATTTGCTGGATTTGTTTTCCTCACTGCAGAATTTAGCTGGCAATCTCAGATTATCTTTAAAACTCACAGCCACTTGTCGCATGCGCTCCCTGAAGACGAGGAAGCCCCAGAAAACCACAGTTTTTCTGCATCAAGTGGGGAGCACAACTCTTAGCTGACATTTCTGGTCCTCTGGAAATTTGGTGCTGCTCAGAAGTTCTGCATAAATTATATCCTAACTGTTTTCAGATTTATAGGACATTCTTTTACTTGACTGTGAACACAGAGAACGCACAGGCAATGCTATGCTGATGGTAACCTGATTTTATACACCACAAGATGGCAGGAAAATAACCAACCAAACTGCAGCTCTCTGTTCAGCCAAATTCTCCCTGCACCCTGCCCCTCTCTATAGAACTTTCCTCTTGTTAAAATATTTTCCCATCCAGACATGTGCAATTCCCAGGTGCAACTCCCAGTACTGTCAAATGTGCCAGGCACATCAGTGCTGAACTGATCAGTCGGGAGAGCCAATTCCAAAGGTCAGGCTTCTTATTTCATACCTAACACTGCTGATGTGGCTGATCAGCTCAAGAAAAGAGACTGAGAAGAAATCCTTTTTGGGGAATTCAAAACCTGACTTGTAGACAGCGAATTGTCCAGATAAAGCAAGTGAGTTTGTTAGCACTCTGGATGTCACTTGCAGGTTGCTTTATATCTTCTTAAATAAAACATTAAAAACCACAAGATGTTGTTTGTTTGTTTTGGTGAAAGGACCATAAAGCTGTTATTATGTGAAGCTTCTTAGTGCCCCCCTGGACAGGATACGTTAATTTGACCTACATGGGACATTGCTATGAAATAGGGAGGTAACAGAGTCCAGGTGTAGGATGCCACAGAAGTGAGAAGGAAGGAGATCCAGAAAAGATGCAAGGATCTGAAGTTCCCATCATGTTACACAGACCTCCCAGCACTTTACCAGCCATGTCTTAATCAATGCAAAGATGATTAACCAGTTGCTGGTCCACCCTGCTAGTTTGCTAACACGAACACAGCAAGCACAGACCATCGCTAACTTCAGATGCAGGAGCATTTTGGGGAGCATTATGGGTATCCTCAGGACTGCATAGGACCACTGCACAAACCAACAGCCACCGAAGAGGAAGCAAGTCCAAGTGTTTTTATAACCCCTCGCACAGCAAGCATCAGTCCTGCTGCTCTGGATTTCAGCCACTTGCTCTCAGGTTTGCTGTAGTGCTCACATCACTTGCCCAGATCTTTAGCTGTACCTGAAAATTACCATGCAGGTCTGGGAGGTCCAAGGATTATTCTTGATGTTTACCAAGCTGGTGACTTTCTGTTCCATTCCAAGAAGCACTAGATGTACATTTTATATGCAAAGTTTTCACTGCATATATAAAACCTAGGATAAATTTCATGGCTTGGGGCTCAGTGAAGGTCAAAGGTAAAGAGAATAAAAATTAAAAAAAAAAAAAAAAAAAAAAGAAAGATAAATATTTAAACTGTGTCATGGGAAAAACCTCTTCTCTTATTTAAAATTTTCTTTGCTGTCCATATTTTCTCCCCTTCTGCCTATTTATGTACATTTTTGCACATAACATTTGCCTATTTATGTACTATTTTCTATGCCTATTTACTATGTACAGTGAGAATATGTAGTAAAATGTCCAACTCTTAATATATTTTCCCTTGGGGAAACGGCAAATAAATGCACAAAAATCACATTTACGTTGTGAATTTCTGTCTCAGGGGTTTAACAGAACTTTTGAAAACTGATGCACTGGAGTTTTCCCGGTCATCTTTGTATAATTTGTAGGAGCTTCTGAACATTACTTTTTTTTTCTTTTTCTCTGTTTTCTTCTTTTCTTCCTTTTTTCTTTTTTTCTCCATAGAATTATTTGCAATCTTCAGAAACAAGCCTATGTCTTTGAAACTTTTGTGGTATTTGTGTGTGGAGGGGAGTTTTACAGGTTGCTTTTTGGTTTTGTTTTTATCTCTAGATCCAAAAGGAAGACTTCATGAATTTAAAATTGGCCATTAAGAAAGTTAACTGGATCTAGGGGAAAACTTATGTGATTCTCACCAAGTATAAAGAGAATTTCAGCAGCATCCCAAAAAAAAAAGAATGGACTTTGAAAGTCAGATGAGCACCTTCTCTGTTTCATTTAAATGTGACATTTTAATTCCCCCTCCCCCCCCCAAAAAAAAGACCACTGTAGTAAATACTGCTTCTGGCAGCTTCTCATCACATCTGTTCAAGTGGAAATGGGATAGTTTAGAAACCAACTTACACAAGTTCTTCCACACTTACATGCATAGCATGCATAAACGTGAACACACGTGTACACAAACGTGCAAACAGTGTCTTTTTGAGCAGTGGACAGCTGAGTGTTGTCTTAGTAAAGGAAACTAAAAGCTTTGCTCTGAACTTCAAGGCCAGGAGTAGAGCATGCAATGAGCTTGTGTGTTTGACATCAAACTTAGAAACTCATGTGTGAGACATGGTCTAGTGCTGAGCTTTGGCACATTAGTTGAATTTTGTTGCCAGCATACTGCAACAAAGCCACATTATAAAACCACACCAAGGGACCGGTGTTACAGGGGATGAATTTGGTCCTCAGTACAAAGCAATGGTTGTGTGCTAAAGTCATCCTCTAGTTTACACTATGTTTATATAGAGAATTCTGTAGGTTTTAGACTCATCCCTAAAATCTCTGTCTTCAGTAAGGTTCAATTAATTAAAACAACAACAACAACAAAAACTTTCAGTGCTCTCAGTCTCTCTATAACTAAAATCAAAATAAAATAAAAATATTTTTAAAAGTCAAATGCATTTTCTCCACCTGACTTTAAATGTCTTCATACTTCAGTTTATAAATTCTAATTTTATTTTTTATTTTTATATCATCTTATAACTGTACTTTTCTAACTTTTAATACTCTTGCAAAGACTTGAAAACATTTTTTGACATCCACACCCTTAACACTTTTTTTTTTTAGCCATTGATATAATAAAGTGGAAGGGAGGAAAAAAAAAAAAAAAGAACAATAAAAAATCCCAAGCCCCAGACACTCACTGACATTGAGACACAAGCTATGCTACCAAGCCATATACCATATGACACATGAAAGGTCTGGACAATACAGTACAGACAAGGTCAGGCTAGGTTTATATGGAAGAAGTTAATTACAAATGAGAGAAGTCCTTAGAGTCTCTGCGACTGTGTAGGATTTTCTGTTCCCCTGGTCAGAGAGTTTAGGAGAATATTCTGCCTTTGCCTGTCTTATCACATTATTTGAAGCTGAATTATAGTCATGCTCTGAAAATCAGTACTTAACTCCCGTAAATCTTGGCCTACTGCAAGACAGTTGCTTCACTACTGTCCTCAGACAACCAGGTACCTACTGCAGCTCCCCGTGCAGCTTAGCCATCGTCTCCAGCAGGTATGTCGCACGTGTGAATGCTCAGGAACTGTCTGAATTCAGATTCACGTACAACTGCTCTCTTGCAACAGCCATCAAATAGAAGTCACGATGCTTTGCTCACGGAGAGAGAAATGTTTTACCATCAGTACTTCAAATTAGTATTCTCTGTTTTCTCCATGCTTGCTCACCTGGCACAGCTGACATAAAGGCTCTATCTAATCCCTCCTGCTCAGATAATAATATTTGGTGCTTCACAACTGCTTTGTATGTCTAAGATATAGGTAAATCAAACAGGAATATATAGAAAAGGACTGTTTTTAAAGGGTTTTAGATATAGACATATACTTCCTAAGCCATCAAATAAACCCTCTTGTTTAGCCTTTTTTGCATCTAACCTTTCAAGCGATGAACTGCTCTGTAAAGGTCCTGTTTTGTGTGGCTGGTGTTGCTACTTACATGACAACAGCCCTGGTTTTCTGGTTCCTATCATGCAGCAGGAAATCTCACAACAGTGCAGAAAACTCATTGTGGTTGGAAACAAAAACCCACACGGTAATGCTTCTCATTAGCATCTAGCATCCTGTATAAAGTTCTGTGCCATCTTTTGAAAATGAGGATGGATGGAGTCAATAAGGATGGAATTAAGCTGGTAACTCGGAGAAGAAATATGAGCCTAGGACTTATAAATACCATGATGGCATCATTGTTGCCAGAAACCATACAGCTCTCCAGGCCTTATCCTACTCTATGCATGCAGAGCTGTTTCCTGTTCAAACAAACAGGAAAGTTCAAAATTTCAGTTATCTTTTTTTGTACAGATAATATCTTCTCTTTCAGTGGCCCAGACATGCAGACCTTACACAGCTCATCACTAATGGATGAAGTTTCTCCTGGCCCAGTTTCACCAAAGCCTGAGTCTATAGAGTTAGCCATGTCACAGCACTAATACATCAAATGGCTGAGTACAGGCAAACAGTTCACACAGTAAAACAGCAACAACGATTTTAATGAAAACAAGCAAAAAATCTGCCTCCCTCTTTTCCTGGCTTTGCACTTTGCAACTCCTGGCAAAGTCTTTCCAGTTTAGATAATCTAGATATTCTCCAAATGGAAAAATCACTTTCTATCATACAGAGGGGCACAACAGAGAGCTTCTGCTCAGAGACACAGCAGTGAATACAGTGGGCTAATTTCATCATGGATAGAGCTGCTTTGCTGTCACAGAAATTATGACTCCTTTTGCACACTTTGTTGTACCCTTTGCTTATTTTATTACTACCCCAGCAGTCCCATAACTTTCCATGCAGAGCTCTGGTGCTCAGGCAGCAAAAGCAAGGCACGATAGCTGGTCATACCAGATTACATCAGATTAGAAGACCTGAAAAAAAAAATGATGGGAATGTCTTATTACACCATGCTAACACTGGCACACAGCACAGTTTCACTTCATGCCACGTGAATGTATATCTTGCCACGTCCTGTGTTATGTGTGCTAATGTCTCACAGAGCTCGTGACATCTGTGCTGCACACTCATAGCCTGTGCTTCAGTATACAATCTCACTTAGCCAGTGCTGTGCTTCATTATGTACTCTCTTGCCGAGTTGCTGATGTGCTTTATTAAATCAACATTATTTGAGTTCCACAGCCCCGTGGAGAGGATCTTCTACTGTCTGTTTCCTCACTTGAATTGTTTGCTGTGGGTTAGATCTAGCTAAACAATCTCACTCCTTTCACTTTTGTTCTCATACAGCAGAAGGACGGAGAGGAAATGCTAAGCTTAGGAACTGGGGGGAAGGGGGAGGGCAGAGAGAAAAAGGAAACCTCAAGAGTCCAGCAGTCCAGGACTTTCTGGGTTTGATGCTGAATAACTGCGAAAATACAGAAATCAGCGGTGGAAACAGAGCAAGGAGCTTTGAAGCAGGACTATGTGAGCGGGTAACAAGCTCTTACTGCATGAAAAAAATGACGTTGCCATAGGGGTTGAAAAGAACCTGGCCTCATCAGACGTGCCAGTCTGACAGTTTTGAGAGCTTCCTCATGCCAATCCTGTCAAACCGGAGCAGAAGCAGAGAAATAGGCAAAGCTTGTGAGGCACTAGTTAACACACTGGCGTTCAGAGTCCCGCATGGCGATTTCAGATCGTCTCTCCTTAGATGTTTTGCATCAGGGTTTTGCTGCCTAAACTCTTTCTTTTCTGATCTCTGTGACCTACACGTGTACCTCTTTCCTCTTGAGGCTGACATGATCACTGGCTGAAGCAAGGAAGAGCTGCCCAGCACTGAGGAGGGAAATTATGTCTGTAGCTACTGCAGATTGAACGTTGGATAATATAAAATAAGATTAAAATAAAAGTCTGATTAGTGATCGGTTAGAAATAATTACTGCAAAAGATGCAATTTGGCAACATCAGCGCCAGCCCAGGCTCTGAATAATCCAAAGAATTTGCCCGGTTTCAAAACACTGAAAAGATGGCACTTTTAAAACACCGCCTCAGCTCAGCTTTTTTCTCATCTGAGACATGTATCTCCATGACTGGGAAAAATAAAGTGTGCAGCAAATTAGCTAGCGTTTTCATTGTGATTATTGCAGTTGATACTTATCTGTGAGTCAAGAGCTCTGAGTCCTCTCCTTGCCACTAATTTGCCATTTTCCCTTCTTCAGAAACAAGTTAAGATGTGAGTTTAAAGGATATCAGATGGGGGTGGGGAATCAAATTTAGGTTTGGGGACTCAAAGTCTTTAGGTTAAATTGTCCCTTACCTTCTCCTTGCTCCTACCAAAACAAGTGCCACTGGCTGCTTGCTGTGTTAGGGCCATTCCCTGCTCCTGGAGCAACACCTGCCTGTGCTCAGCTCCTTGTTTCAGCCCAGCAAGCATTCCCATGCCTGAGCTGTTCTCACTGCATCAGTCTCTCCTCCTCATCTCCTTTGGGAAAAGACACTGAGTCAGCTGGACCACACTGATCAACAGATGTGATATCAAAATATTTCTATTCTGGGATAAAAAGTGGCCTTTTTATGTCCTAGTGTTTAAACTAAATGAGGAATTAGAAGTCTGGCTTTGACAGGGTAAGTGCTAATATGGTACTGGCACCAGCCTGGCAGCACCTGTGCTATTACATTGGTACAACTGGCAATTTTTTTTTTCACAAATGTTGAAACCACACCCCCTGTAATTCACGTGGTGATGTCTGACCATAATGCTTCAGAAATAGCAAGAAAATACTATCAGTTCTGACATGATTTCCTTCTGCAGTAATATATATTAAAACATGCTGGTGTTAAGAGTTAAGTAACATAGTAATACAGAACTCAATAGGGCACACTATTCTGCCTGTTCAGCTCCCACTCTTCTCTCAGTGTTACCCACAGACGTAGCTTATAGCTACCAGGATAAGGCCAGGACTTCTTCTTGGTTCCTCATTATGCTATTGACTTATTTGGCCTCATTTGCTATAGTTACTGCCTGACCACTGCCCTTCCCAAGTAACCCCCTTGGAGCTGGGATGAGTTAATAGGCATTTGCAAAGTGCTCTGGGATACTTGTCTGACAAGCACTCTGAGGGGCATGTGTAGGTGTATCTGAACAAAGCTACACACTTGCATCCGAGTCTGAGCTTTCACCAGTGTTTTATCAAAGAGTTGAGTATGCATATATTTTCATGATCAGCTGATGGAGACCTGTGTATGCAAAGAACAACCAAAGCTGACTTAGCCACAGCCAAGTTCTGGATCATCTTCAGTAAGTCCTTGTTTTTCTTCATTTAATACAGGGGGAGACTGACATTTATTGTTATTTTTTCTAGAAAGTTTGGTGGAATCTAAAATGGAGATGGAAAATATGTTATTCACCCACACATATGAAGCTGGGGCAAAGAAACTGTGATTTCCAAAACTGTTTTCTCTGGAAACAGAGATGCTTTAGTGTGTGATTTACAAATAAATTAGGGTCTTCATGATGTTTACTGCTAAATTGAATTTAGTGTTGGGATATAATATTCTTGTGAAAGAAGAAAGAGAATATATTTTCAAAGAAGTTTGAATATCCTATCTTTTATTTTGTGTGTGAGCTGGTCAGGGCACTGTAATACTCCTATTAACAATATGTGGGAAAGGAAGAGTATTTAAATGGAAAATAAATAAATGTGTTCAGATAATTATAGCATGGTAGAATAATTAGTGATAAACTCCTTACAGGGATAATAGCTGTCATTACAAAACCAGCATTCTCAAATATCATCACTTTTTGACAAAACCATTTCCTGAAAGAGGGAAAAAATGATTAAAAACTTCAATTCACAAAGTGACTTTTATTTTGACAATAAATAACATACAAGTCACATTGTAAAATGAGACCCTTAATCATTTCCTGCCATGTTATTTGTCAAAATATAGACAGGAAAAAAATGATCACTCATAAATAAAAGGTAACTTTCTTTTGCCATTTGCAGGGTGGGGGAGTAAATGTAATGTTTGTAGAAGTTCTTAGAGGGGAAGCAGAGGGAAATAAACGGCTGAAATTTGGAGAGAAAAAAAAAAAAACTCTAATAAACTCAGTCTGATCAACCATATTGAGTAATCAAAATTTCATTCTTTGTGGAACCTGTGGGGAAAAATAGCAATTTTATTGGAATATTAACACTGAAAGGTTTGAAAGCATCAGTGAGGGAAGGTGCTTTTCAAAGCCCTACCCTAATTGCCTATGATGTATAATCTCAGACTAATTTAATGTTAATTAAATTTCCCAATATCATTGTCCAAATGGCTTTTTTTGTTGTTGTTTAGTTTTTAGCTGCTTTCAGCTGTTGGATGAAGTCACAGAAAGGCTTTTATGTTGAGCATTTATGTCCAAAAGGCATGAGTGGGTAGAATAAAGTATTATACAAATCAGAGCAAAGAATGGGAAAGTTTCATTATTATCGTGGAAATTTATATGCAAGAGTTGCTTTTTTATGACCAGTTTTAGGACTGAGGACAGCACCCTGTAACTGAAATATATTCCAGCTGATTTCTGTAGGGTTTGGAACTTGTGGCAACCTTTGCATCCTTTACATATTTTGCATGAAACAGTGGAAAGAAGTTGGCAGTAAAATGTCATTTTTGTTCAGGATCTGGTAACAGATTAGAGCTTGCATATAGCAAGAAGTCAACATCAGTTAATAATGTCCAACATTTGCCAGTAAATGAACAAAACTCCATTCCCCAATTTACAAGTTTTGGTGTCCCCAAAAATATAATTCTTGCTATGAATATGACTTGAAGATTCAAAGGCTTCAAATGACAGTTGATAGAGCTGGTGTGAATTCACCATGTTGGTGAATTCCATTCATTGCACGTACTAAATCAGTCATCCCAAACTATCCTATCAGGACCAAAAATTTAACAAGGGAAGAGGCTTTTTTTTCTTAATCATTCTGTCTTTTGTATATCTGCATTAAAAAAAAAAGGGGGGGGCTGTATACTTAGAATTTTTATTACAGAAAAATGACACATGGAATTTACCTATAAAGGGAAGACGAGGAGGGAGGGAGGAAAGAAAACATGGAATTTTATATTGACTAGTCCAAGCAACCTAGAATATCATGCAAATATAAATTAATAATAATAACAATTATATTTTTTCCTCTGTGAAAAATACAGAAATAGTAATTACATAGTACTCACTAAACACGCATGAAGCAGATCATTAACATTATGTCCATTTTACAGCTAGCCAGTTTGTTTGTATAAGGAGCAAAATACTTGAACTTCTGACAAAAGCACCTAAATCCAGATTCTTATGTTCTGACAATTCTGTTAAAGATACCAGGTCTAGTTGCAACTGTCTGAATTAGTACGAATTTTACTGTCAGTTGAAATGACATCAGGATTTCATGGAGTGTCATAACAGCTGTATAGGACAGACTTATTTAAGCTTTTTGAGTAAGGTGAGAACTAAGAAGGGAATCAAAATCAGCACAGAAACACCTCGGTGACAGAGCTGGAGATGCAATGCCAGTGTCCTGAAATTTGGTTTTCAGTTAACACATGGAAGTTACACATAAGTTAACATGTGGGGAAATGCCTGAAGCAGAGTGAAGACAGCTAGTCAGTTAAAATCTCAGTGCTGAATTAGGCATTCTGTCACAGATTTCAGTTGGGCCAGAAGATGCTCATGCATTATATAGAATAAATTATGTTCATGTAGTATTTATTACTACAGTATTATTGATTTCATTGGCTACTATCTTGATTTGCATGTTCTGTGTCAGTATAAGAAGAAAACTCTTTGACCAGAGGATGGATGCAAGAACAGGCTCTGTTTCAAGTCTTTCAGCTGGCAAGGACTTAGGAAGTCTCTTGGCCATAGATGCATAACTTAAGGAACAGCGCAGCCCATATAGTATGTCTGGGGATGAATTGTGTGTTTGTTTCTCTGGGCAGATTTCTACAAGAGATACTCTTGCTTTCAGCTCAATTTTCAGAAAGAAAGAAAACGTCCAAGTTGAGGAGAGAGTATCTTTCTTCTATCTCAGAGTTTATTGAGAAGGTCCAAGGTGCTTTCAATTTATTTTGAAGAACATATATCCTCTGAAAAAACTTACAAAGCATGGAAATTATGTTTAACCCCAGATGAAGCAACAGGACTCAGATGTCTTCCTCCATTTCTGCTGCTACCATATTCAGTGAATCTTGAAGACTCACTGAGTGAATGTGTCCCCAAGGAGAGTTTCACCTGGGTAGGTTAATTACACTGCCCGCAATGAGCCTGTGATACTCAGCTCTTTTTGAAAGCACTCTACCTCCAGGGTGGGCCATCAGGCCTTCAGCACTTAAATTTGGAAGTTGAATCCATAAAGACTAATGAGTCATGCAAGCTGGAGCTCAAGTTTGTTATTCCTCTTGAATAGCTCTTGGGTATTTTGTTTTCATTGCAGGTGAACTTAAGCAACAAGCATGTTTTTATTTGCCTAGCAAGGAAAATGCATCTGCTAAGGATGTGTGCATCTTTTTTAAGTGTGTCAATTTATATGCAAAATAGGTTTAGCACTTGTGCCCATGGCCAGCTGCCAACACAGCCCTTAGCATCTCAGGTCCGGACAGCCAAACCCCAGGTTCTTCCTTCTTCTTTCTCTCTTTCTCTATTTCTCTACCCCTCCCCGCCCCAACCCATCCCTACCCCCAGCTTTATCTTCTGAACTGATTTGGAAAATAGCATTCCCAGTTTTACTCTGCAATATTTAAAACTCTTCCCGTGCAGATGGTTTTATAGAGGTCTGAATAGAAATGAGTTGAGACATCTCAGAACAGCCATAGTCTATCATAAAGAGCAGTGGAAGATACCTAAGATTTTGCATAATGCAGCACACTTGGCATTCTTCGTGAAAAAGAAGCCAAGTCTGGCCTCAGCAGTGAGAAATTATTTCTCTTAATGTGATAAAGATTGGTCCCTTTGGGTCATGATAGTGGTACATTAAGTGGAAAAGAGTAAAACCTACCTTCTGCCCATCTATATTTAACCTGGCCTACAAATGATAAGAAGATTTCATTCTTCTGTGTTTTCACTTTTTCTCCTTTCTTCACGAACACTGAATTTATCATTTAAATGTTAAAAAGAGAAACCAGATGCTATAGTTATTAACTTTTGGAATCAACTATAATCTTCCTATTAAATCCTTCCATCCAGGTATAGGCAATTATTTGCTTGATCTAAAGGTGCAGAAAATGTAGACACACAGGGTTTCAGAAAGTCCAGTTTAATAAGACAGGTGGGTAACTAATAATGTGGAAAATTACCTGCAGATTGAGGATATTGGGAATGACTAATGGCCAAAAATAAGCGAGTAAATTAGTTGCAAAATGATACCATTTGCAGTAGTTGTGTGAGTAGGGGACTGGATGGCACAGTGGCATGTGGCAGTGATCTGGGCTTGAATATGGCCCAAATTCAGGAAAACATGCCATCAACTTATGGCTTTTTCTTTTTTTTTCTTTCTTTTTTTTTTAATTATTATTATTCTTTCCGTGTGCTCTGTGCTATTTATGTAAGGTTTAATAGCGCAGGCACAGGAGCCTAGTTAGCTTTGCAAAGTTTAACAACAAAGTTGTCATCAAGGTCAAATGCATTGAAACTGAGGCTTCAGTTTGCTTTATAAACCAAACAGAGTTCAGATAAGCAAAACACTTGGTTCATTGGGTAAGATTCTGAAATGCAGAGAAGGGAGAATTTTAAAGAGCATTTTTCCCCTTAACTAAAGATTTTCCACAAGTTTCTGATTCCAAAAGGCACTCAAATATTGGCTTCAATGGGACCATTCATGTACTCAGAATTAGCCACATGCCTAAGTACTTGGGATTTTAATTGCCTACCCCAAAATATGTGATTCGACAGTCTGGTCATGTGCAATATCCAAATGATTTTAGCAAGAGATTGGCCTATGAGGGGACAACTGGACTGATTCCCTTACAGACAAAATTATTTTCCATGACAGTCTAAGTACTTCCATGCTTCTCATCACTTAGAGACCGAACCACATCCCAGCTCTTTATGAATATATTTTCAAAATTTTTCATAAAGAAAGAACAATTATCTCTTGGCTGTAAAGGGAGAATTACAGAACAGAGAGTGAGCAACTTAAGATCATGAAGGAAGCTACTGGCAGAAATGAGAACTAAATCTAGATATCTGACTAGCTGATCTTAGATTTGCCCACCTGTGTGAGGTACAGATTGCATATTATTTCTGATAGGGTTAGTAACACGATGAATGATTTTATAGTACCAGCTGTGCTGGTATTTATTCTCATAGGTATTTTTAAATATAATACAGTGATCTAATAGTCACTATATTAGCCTTTTCCACTATGCCCATTCTGTACTACCTTTATTGACAGCCAGGGCTACACAGAATACCCTGAGAACTAAAGAATATAAAAATTGAAAGCATGAAACCTGTCTTCAAATTTGTTAAGTTCCCAAAAATATTTTCTTTGATATCACTGCAAGTGGAACCAGGCTGAGTTTACAGTGTTATTATTATTATTATTATATTTTTATTTTTATTTTTTAATACTACTGCAGTTTCACTGGAAATTCTGTTTCTATAACACTTAAGGCTAGAAAAAACATTCACTCTGAAATGTGTATACATCTTTTAGAAAAACCCTCTCGAATTTGGTTAGAACAAGAAACATGCACACACACGCATACACACAGATATTAACACACACATTCCTGCACATGTATACTGTATGTACATTCATACACATACAAATATGTATTTCTACCTAGCAATAATTCCTGTTGCTGGTAATTTTATATTTAACCCAGATCAGAAGCCAGATTCCTATAAAAATTGAAATAATGAAAGCTATACTTTCCTAGCTTAATTAAAATTGAAAGGGAACTTGAATTGTTTCTTATTATAATACCAGTATCTTCTAGCTAGGCATAAAGGGTAAGAATTGTTTTTCCACACAGAGTTATCTACTACGTAGACATCTGCACCTACCCTAGACTATTAGGCACTTCTAGGGTATGTGAATACTTTCATTATAAAGCATGTGTCTAAAATAAATCTGATAATTGTTCCTGAAAAGGGATGGTTTTCTCTATGGACTGTAAATACAGGCCAGGGGTATTAACACAGGTTTAGACATCTATATCACAGAGATTTAGAGGAAGGCAAGATGAATTTTACTCTATGCAATAAATTCCTAGAAAAGGTTGTTCTATAAGTAAAGGTAATTTTTTAAATTAATAATAATAATTGCTTGCAGCTAGTTAAGAAAGAAAATACCATTTGTAACACTAGCAATAGAAACAATAGCTTCAGTTATGTCCTCCACCAGTTGGAGTTGTGCTCCGGGTACTTGTCACCTTCACCCCTTGCTGGAAATGGCCTCCCCCTCTGATTTACCCTCTGTGCTCCTCATGTGGACGTTCCCTGAGGACCCATTCTGGGTTAACAGAGATCCACTCTTTAAACTGTTTAATATTTAAACACGGCTTAAGTGATTTCTCCAGGGCCCAAACTGTCTTCTGCAAAGCCAAACAATTCAGCTTCCAAAAACTGAGATCGTTTCTCAGGAGCTCTCATAGGAAGGTCCACATACAATATCACAAAAATACAGTTCTCAGGGCTGAGCTTCCCATGCAGACTCTTATCTGTCTTCAGGTAGTGATTGTCTTCATGTTCTTACCTTTCTCACTAATCCTCTGCCTTTTTTATCACAAAATATCATTTAGACTGTACTCTTACTCATTATAGGATTTTTTTTCAGCAGAAAATTTGTGTTTTTCTACATATATAGGTGCAATAAGAAAAAAGGGTAATTTGATTTCATAGCTAGTGATAAAGGAAGCAAACTCTTTCAACTTTCAGCTTTTCAGGACCCAAAAATGTGATTTAAGTCTTCTGACTAAGTGGCATTTATAAAGAAAGAAACAACATATCCAAAGACCAAGACAAGTTTTAAAACCTTTAATGATGGGTACACACTTAAAAGAGAGAAGTATTAATTACACTGAGGTCTGGCTTTCTGGTGAGTAGTACCTATAAAGCAGAGAAATATAACTCCACTGTACCTATAAAAAATATTACCTTCATGTTTTGAACTCGTAAATATGTTGGAAGCACAGATTCAAAAAACTATAAGCACAAAATTAGTCAGATTTCCATGGGCAGACTTTCTATTGAAGTAAATTGTCATTGATCTAGTGACTACAGAGTGACTGTAATCATTTACACTGACATGGTCTAATCAGTTGTGTGTGGTAACACAGGTCACATCTGTCTGGCCTATTCATTTTCCCTGAAAAATTAAAAAAAAAAAAAAAAAGAAGAAAAGATATTTTAGCTGCAAATGCAACCAGAACAGTCAGCTTACTTTTTATACCTGCCACCACCCAGCACAGACGGCCCAACTAAGGCTGTTAAAATGGGAAGAAACTGTCTTTTTTGTGCTGTAAAAGGCACAGGGTGCTGAGCTGGACAGGTTCTATCCATAAGAGAGAGCAGGAGGACAGGATTTGTGTGCTCCTCAGGGCTAGATGATGCAGCTGTGGCAGAGGGGGCTGCCACTGAAGCCTGTGGGGAGATAACATATGGGTCAGAGGGTCCCAAAATTTTGGAAGTCGGAGCTATTGAAATTGGGCTACATAGACGAATGAACTGACCAGTAGTTGCCAAAATTCTCACTGCCGTTTCTCTAAGGAATAACAGCAAATACTGTGTGTTTGGTTGGCTTGGAGGTACAGATTTACCTCATGTACATATTTGGATGTAAATCATCCTTGTTTCCATCTGAGCTTTCCTGGGATTGAAGTTACACCATCGTGGGAGGGTAACTCTTCAGGGCAATGTCCCAGCTGTGGGGTAGAAACAAAATAGAAATGGCTGTTCTTCCCTTCAAGGACTGAAAGCAGGGACAAAGGCACTTGTATTACAGACGTTTTGTGGAAGTCATTGCTTCTATACCCTCACCTCCCATAACCTTTCTTGACATCAGCAAAAATTATTAGTTTTGCTCTTTAGTGTCATGGCTCTTGGTTACCTCTAATTGAAATGGAGGCATTCTGAGTGGCAAAATCAGTTACAAATCCCTTCAAGTGCCTCTTTTGTATAATTTATCATGGGATTCAAAGCTTATGAGCTTGGATCATTTAGTTCTCAGGAGTCTTTAATACTTGATCACATTTTGTGGTGGGACAATACTTGGTAGTGGTGGAATATGAAGATAACTGAAAATTTATTTACTGTATCGAATGCTGATGTTGCCAGAAGAGTGGTTTGAGATGAGGATTACCTTTCACAGAAAATTAACTTCAAAGAACAACTTAATTCAAAGGAACTATAGACAAGAAAGAAAGAAAGAAAGAAAGAAAGAAAGAGAAAAAAGAGAGAAAGAAGGAAAGAAAGAAGGAAACAAAGAGTAAGAAAGAAAGAAAGGAAGAAAAAGAAAGATAGACAGACCCTGTAGGTATTAAATAAAAAAGGTACTTGAGCTTTCCTGTTTAAATGAGCTCTTTCATCATGAACAAGTAAGGAAACACTTTAATAAGAAATAAAGTTATTAAAATCTTTTGATCAGGATAGGGAATGACACAGTGAAAGTTGCTTTCATGAGAGGTTACCTTCCTGTGCAGGAAATCATCCTATTTTCTTTTTTCAGAAGCAGCACAGAACTGCAGGTCTGTGCAGTCACACCCCGCAGTCAGTGTGGATACTCCTTAAAGCCAGTAGAAATAGCCAGCAGAAAATGGTAGAATTTCATCTTTATTAACCACATTTCTCTATGAAGTATGGATTTATCTACCTACCTGCAACTTCTGCACCGGTATTCCTCTATCTTCTTTTTCAGTTACTAATATCACAGGCTTTCTTATTTTTTTTCTTTTTTTGAAGACTGGGAATATCAAGGCAAATTAAAAGGTTTATTTCTGTTTTAGTCTGTGTGTAAAGAAACTTGGTGTAGTACCTCTTCTGTCATGGATCCTCTGTGTAGGAGTGATCAGGTCACTTAGGAATTCCTACACAGGTCCTGTGTAGGAATGATCAGGTCAAGTGCATTGCCTGCTGATCATGGGGTGATTTCATTAGGGGCTTGGTATATCTGCATATCTTAAAAGATCTGGGCCTTTAGGCTTTGCTGTATAGTCGAAAGTAAAGTCTTAATTCCTTTTGCTGTCAGCTGGGGCATGGTGGTATATTTAAAAATACAGAGAAGGTTTCAGATATGCATATATCTCTGTGATAAAATAAATCCCTCATCTGTAAATGAAAGTATAAAGTTTAGCATTTGTTCAGGTTTTTTTTTTTTTTCCTTTTACCAGCATTGCCCGTGAGTAATAAAGTAATGGTTACGCCATTATTTAACAGAGCCCAGAATAATTCAATAAGCTCAGGAAATGTTAATGCTCACCTGTGTTAAAATATAATAGTGACTTGCTTCTGGGACTGGAGATCCAGTGTACCAGCAAGTAATGATGATTCCCCACACATTTGAAACTAAAGTAGTAACCTACACTTCAGTCTCTTCTTCTGATGAAGTCCCTTGTCCAGAAAATTTCGAACATTTCATCCAGGTTACATCCCTCAGAGGTACAGGTATGTCTTTCATACTGAAACCTTTGGGGAAAGGAAACAAATGAACAATAACATGGAGAAAAACTTGCTGTTGCAAATGTCTTCAGTATCTCACCTAAAAGCATTGATTTTTTTTTTCCATATGTTCATTGTATATAGGTAAATATATAATGCAACTTATTATGAAACAAAGCGAAATTGCTATAAACACACACACACACACACACACACACACACATATTTATCCAGGAAATGACACTTCTTATACGCATATATCTTTGAAAGAAGATATTATTAAGTCTATTTTCTTTCCTCCCATTTCCACATTTGTCTTTGTATTTTCTGTCCTGCTAAAAGAGCGTTTATCACCTTCCCAAGCAATGGCTTAGCAGCAAACACGTGGAAAGGCAGCGCTGCTGGTGTTGTCTGTTAACTTAACTATCTTTTTGAATTCACAGTGTGTAGGCACAGTTTAAGCATTTTCAATATAGCATGACAGTGTGAAAGGGCGGAGGGGGGGAAAACAGGCAGACATCACCCTGAGAGCACTGATATTGAGAATAACCGGGAAAAAGCCATCTTCTTCATGCTAAGATTCACAAAGTAACTCCATGGGAAAAAAAAAAAAAAAAAAGTAAAGGTAAATATTTACTGCAAGTTTTCTTGGAAGCTGCAGGAGTCTAAAACTCTCACTTTTTGCAGCTTAAATATTTATCTCTTTTCTTTGTAAATTACTTTTATGAGCAGGGCTTCCAGAAAAAAAAAGAAAAAAATGTGTTATTACTCAAAGCTAAGTTTGCAGCGTATGTTTAACTTTGGATCTAAGAAAAAGATTTTCACTGAGAGGAGGAAAAAGAAGTCTACTGATCTATGAGGGAAGCAAATTATTTTGCTTCCACATTTCCAGTAACAAGTACGTGGCCAGAGGGACAAGTGGAAAGCACTTATGGGTTTGAAAATGGAGTAAGGATGTTGGACACAAAAAAGACAAGAAAGAGTTGCATGTACTGTCCCAATCTACCCTAAAATCTCTCTCCAAGCATGATTCAAAACTCCCTAATACTAATAGAATGAAACTTTTGAAAAGGCAAAATAAAATATGTTGGTTATTTTTGACAGATATTTGTGTAGTGTTTATAAAACTTCAACAGCGAAGCCCCAAGACTTCAGAAGAAATGTAATGTAAACTATCCTCCCTTCTCAAAAGGTCTTTTTAGTTTTCATCCTATTTTTTTTTCTTCTGTTAAGTCTGGCCATATCTAGTGTGTATAAGGAGAGCAGATTATATTCACTTCCTGTTTCCATATTTTAAATATTTGAAGTTTTTTATCAGGTTCCACATCAGTCTTTTCTTTAGCATAAACTTTGCTCTTTTCTCAGTGATCATACTTCCTAGACATTTGATCATCCTTGCTGCTTTTGAATCCTCAGCAGGTGCCTTAAGGCGGTTTTATGCCCACTTTGATGCAATAGAAGTACAACTTAAAAGGAGCTCAGGCTCTCCCATATATCTTTATATCTTTTAGGATAATAAATAATAATGATCCATATTCACATTGCACTTTGCATTTGCAAGATACTCTACAAACATTAATTAATTAGTTCTCATGGCTCTCCTGTGTGATAGCAGTAATAAAGCTTTGCAGGGATATGGCACCTTTGAGCTAAGGTTCTTAGATAACTTTAAAAATATTAATGAATATCCAATCTATTTATACATTATTGCTCACAGCAGGGTAAAAGAGGATGTAAATAGTATTGTACACTCTTTACGTTTATCACAACTGAGATCAAGAGCTTTTTGGATCATGGTGCCAGAGGTGACATCCATCTCAGGCTTGTGTGAAACAGCACTGTTAGCTGTTGGTATAAATCCTAAGAGATTAGGCTGTGCATGATTTTCTCTTACCACTTCACCATATTTTGCATGGAAGGATGATGATTTACAGGAAGGCTTTTCTCCTCCAACACCAGTTCTGTAGATACACAGACTTTAAGAGCAGTTTGAACTACCTAGATCATCCAGCAGACTAGTTTAAGCAGGTTCACCAAGTCCATAACTTACCATGCTAGGACAAAATCTGCTCATAATACATATGTTACAAAACAGTAACATAATCACAATAAAAATGCTTCTCTGTGGATGTGTACAACCTAATACAGACTCATATATGTAATATAACTAAAACCTCTAAAAGACAAGCAGAAATTCTAGAATAAAGATATTTTATACATCCACTAAAAAGCACTGGTCAAGACTCATACGTTATGTACTTTTTTCCTACTAATTATTTGGATGTGTCAGATAATTACATGCCTAAGTTTGTAGAGTTTTTGTATATATATGTATTTTTCGTAGGTGGTGGCTTTAACAAAAAAAGACTAAAAATACCTTCAATATCTAAATACATAAAACAGTAAGCTCTTTTTAGATCTCTGTGAGGAAAAATTAAATACTTGGGAAACGGACAGAAAAGCCATAACAATTCTCACAAAGAACTCATGGAAGATAGTTCAGAAAAGCTGCTGAAAAATTGTCTCAGAACTACTGGAAGATTTTCAGACACCATAATACTGATGGCATTTGGAGATGTATATGAAATATTTGGGAGAGATATTTAGAAGACAGTGAGAGCTTAACTGAAGGGACATTAATATTAAACTCTCCAAAATAAAAGAACAGTTTATAACAACCTCTTTTGTTGTTGTTGTTGTTGTTGTTGTTGTTGTTGTTGTTGTTTTTAATATTTGTTTAGTGAAAATGTTCACTTTCCTTTGTCTTGTGTGACGATTTATTACCAACTTCTGACTCACTTTTTAGAATAAATGAACTGTTCCTCCAAAGCCATGTATTATTCTGCAAATGTGAACATGCATAAGTAGGTCCTGGAGAACATGACCTGCTGGTAAGTGCTGTTTATATGCAGTTGTTTTTGCAGTTCTGCACGTAGCTTTCAGCATAACAAATGAGAGAGGTGGAGAGAAAAAGCAAGACAAACTCTGAGAAAACAGTAGGCTAGATGGATCTAGGCTAAATGGATCTTTCCTGGTCTGAATCTGTAAGATATTTCGCATTTATTGTAGGGGATGGAGGAAGGTTTTGCTCTGATTCAGGATCAGATACAAAAGAAAACAGAAGGAGAAAAATAAACAAATAAATAAATAAAATGTTGGATTTAAGTTACAATAACCAAACCTACACTTCAAAACAAACTCCTTGCCATTTTTCAGATCTAAGTTACCATTAAACAAGAACAACTCCTGTGGTATTATTCGCCTGTCATTTCCTGGTAAATCAGTGTCATTAGCATTGATTTTTTAGAGGGGAGATTAAAAGAGGTTTAGTTAGGAGAGTAAGTCAGGAGTATATATTATCCAAGCCTATGTAGCTCTGGGTCTCAAAGATGACATTTCTCTCTCTGCTTCATTAACTTGCATAGCTTGTTGAGCTTTAGCTGTTTCTAATTAATTCTTTTACTGTTTTTTTTTTTTTTTTTTTTTATTTTGTTTTNNNTTTTTTTGAATGTGTATCATCTTTGGCAAACCATATAAAATGAAGAAATCTCTCTAAGGTTTTACCCTTTTAATTATTATTTTTATTGCTTAAATGAAGCTCCGGAATTGCAAATGTTGACATTTTAGTTGATTCTAGTCATTAGAGTTTTCAAAGGAGGAAGAAGGGGGAAAAAGCTAAGGAGAAGAAGGGGCAGTGCAGATAAAATAATAAATAAATAAATAAATAAAGCAGAAACTGAGCAGGATTCTGATTGCCAAGGCAAACGCTGTGGAAAATGGAAAATAAATAGGTTTGTCAAAAGTGACCTCCATGATGTTTTTGCCCTTTTAAATCCTAACAAGGAAGGAAGCATCATTAGAGGCAATTCCTCTCTGTCTTGTACACCAGCTGACATGCAAATGAACGGTGTTTTGCACTCCTGCTTGTCATTTTGTTTTATTCAGATAGAGCTTAGCTAGCAAGTGTGGTGAGTACTCATACACACATACACACATACACACACATTCACCTTCACACATAGTCACTCACACCTTTCATTAAAATCATGATCGTGAAAACACATAGTAGAACATGTCTGTTTTCTTCTGGAAAAAATAAAACTAAGCAAAGCACTGTTAGAGTGAAACTGTATTTTGTAAACCATGCATCAGAAAGATTGTAGTGGAATCACACTCTGGTTAACGCACTGTTCTGTCAACCACTCCATTTGCTTGCCAGATCACCAAGCTAGCTTCCAAATAGATGCTCTAAAAAAGAGGGGCATTCAGTTTTGTTGCAAGGAGACAATTATACCTGACTAAGCTGAATAAATGTAGAGGTATGAGGTAGGTTGTCTCTCCCTACCTCCTTATCACTAATAAAAGAAACAAAAAATCTCTAAAAGAAATTTTCTTCTCTTCTCTAAAAGAAATTGTTAGTTTAAAGCAGTTTTATAATTGACTCAAACTCTCTTATTACTGCTGTACTGATGACCATGAAGTCTCAGAAAAGTACCTCAGTGAGCCTCATCCAGCAGAAGGACAGGAAGGTGATCTTGAAGGTCTCTTCCAACCTGGAGGATTCTGTGATTCTGTGAAGAAAAAAGCAACAGGCTGGATACAGCCAAGCAGTAGATATGCTGGCAGTCAAGTGAGAAGCTAAACAGGCCAGACAAGCATTTCCCTATCCTGTTGTCTAAAAAAAAGTTTGAGTTCGTCACCCAGTGTCCAATAAGCCAATCCACACACTAAGTCAAGGTATAGTTCATTACAGAATTGCACGTCTGGTTACCAGATGGATTCCCACAAAGCTTAGGACTTTTCACACACTCTTTATGCAATCCCTTTTCAACGCAGTTACATGTTTGTACAATCTCCTAGCCTCCGTTTGGTTACATAATTAGCATACTGCTGACATGACAGAATCATTCTGCGCATCCTCAGAGAGGAAGGGTTCCTTGTTGGGCCAGGGTCTCCCAGCCTATGGGCATGATTTTTACTGTTATAATGAGGATAGTTCATGGATAGTTCACATTAGAATACTCCTTATCTTTGTTTTTCAGCTAACTATTCACGTTACGTTATTGGTGACGTATTCAAGGTCAGGATATTTCCCTCAAGAATGTCAACATAACAGTCTTCCTGATCAGCAGGATCTGACTGTTCCTCAGTTAATCATCCTTTAGATATCTCCAAGGCCTGGGTCATCTTGCCCTTTCCTCAAAGTACATATTTTATCTCTTTCACACAAAAGAGAGTTGACTAACTACTGGTATCACTGTGACCCAGGAGGTGTACCACATTAGACAATACTACTGCAGTTATTTCACTTTCAGATTCTCCCAGAGATCAGTGAGGATTGTTTGCAAGCAAGCAAATCAGTGAGTCCTGGCTGGAGGTAAGAGGAATTTGTTTACAAAGCAATTAGTCATTAGCATGGTGAAAATAAGGAACAGTTATATTATGTGTATAGGAGAAGTGGTATTTTGAAAGATATTTGCTCTTGAAAGCAACCAGAAGTGGATAGATTCTCCCTGGAAAAGTACTTTTAATTTGCAATTTTGTGCATCTGTTACAATCACACAAATCTGCCTTTCTCATGGCTATACCGAGGGGTATTTCACTATGGCAGGAATAGAATCCCAAAGATGTGCAGAAAGATTTTTTTAAAAATTTCATTTTAATGCATTTTATTTTAAGAGCAAAACTTTGGCGTACTTACCCAATCAGGGAAAAGAATAAATAAATCATTACTTTGACCAATCAGAAATGATCAATGTGGGGTCAACTGTATGCTTTTGTAGAGGATTGCATGCAGTCTTGTCTACATGTAGCTATATTATCTTTCTTTTGATAGGATAAGCAGCACAATAGAAGTAATTTTATTTATTAAAATAAATTGCATCTGAGAAAATCATGGATGGCTAATGCACCCTTCAAAATAGAAATGTCTCCATTACCTATTTATGCTTTATTAGCATCTGAAATACTATTAGGAGCACCTTGCTTTGTGCAAACAAAAATCTAAAGAAACTTTTCTAGAGGAGAATTATTATTTGCTCAACTTTAGCAATAATAAACACCTGTGGTGGGATCACCTCAGTTAAATTTATCTATCTCATAGTTAAGTGAGCTGTTTGGCTACTGTCAAGGTTCTCTTTATGGAGGAATTAGACACCTTCAGAAATGCAACAGATCCCAGCTTTCTTAGCTGTTTATTTTTGCATGGTGTGACCTGCCCTTTGGGAATGCTCTCCCTTTCTGTGTGACAGAAAGAGACTGAGAAGGAGAGAGCGCAGGTTGCTGTGAGCAGCAGTGAGGCTGGCAGGTGCCTGCGTTGCACAAGTGACCATGTCTCTGAGGCAGTGACAGTGGGTGGATCAGATTGCGAGAGTCAACTGTGTGGCTGAGCATAAAGGTGAACTGTGTGGAGCAAACGACAGTAACACACTGAAGACATCAACACCACAGAGATGTAACCATCAAATAGAAAAGAAGAACTGAAAAATGAGAGACGGGGCATGAGGCTATATTAGAGGGGAATTCTTCAATGGATGAATACGGTTGGCTTCTATGAGCTACCACAGATGTACATAGCATGGCCTCTGTCTCCAAGGGGACCCACATTGCTGTTACTACCTATATATTCAATCCCTATTTTATTTTTAGCAATAACACATTCTTAAGCCATTTTCTGTTTTTGTGTTAATCACATTAGGACACACATTTTGTTCTTGGAACCTAAACTGAATGGGTGCTCATGTCAGAACCTACAAAACTGTGTCTATATTCCTGGTCCACAAGAGGATTTGGGTGGACCAATAACTGGGGGTTCTTCTGAGGATACCTGGAAGTGTAAATTTCAAGAAGAGTTAAATCCCAAAACATATGTCGTACCCTAGGCCCTCAGGCTGGTGAAATTAAAGCATTTCTCTTTCTCTTGAGGAGCTGGCACAGTACAGGATGATTAGATGCTCTGACAAGACTAAAACAGGAAGCATGCAACATTTCTGGCCCTGGAAGAGTTAAACATTTTTGTTTTAAATGGTTCATTTTCAGTTGTTCATTTTCAAGCTACCTTCACTGAAATCAGGACAATGTACATCAATTGTGTAGATCTGGAGCATCTACACCTGTGGCAGTCAGGCAAGTATACAATCCCACACCTACAGGACTGAACAAGGACACCTGTTCTTATAGTATTTTACAGAAAATTTGCACAGATTACAGAAAGTGTGGTAGGGTGATGGTATTACAACTACAATAATATCAGCCTGAGTCAAAATAAAATTCTGCTTATACCATATCTTAATTCTGACTTTGGCCAGAATTGATACCTTAAAAATTATGAGAAAGTATAAGACAAAGAACAAATATGAAATAATTTTTCTTTAGAACTGTCCTTCCACCAAAAGCAGTGTGGGGACCTTCTATGCCAGAAACTGAATCTGATTATCAGGTTTAATAGCCAGGTGGAAAACTGAACTGCTAACACTACAGAAGTCAGTGATCTGATTTGATTTAGAAAGCCTTTGGGTCAAATTCTGCTTCTATCTAGAGCAAAATAAATCTGGAGTAACTTCAGATTCCAGACTGTATAAAGTCAAGCAGATTCTTGGCCTTATGAAAAGAGAAAAGAGGAAAGCAATTTACCACTAAACAAAGAAAACAATGTGAAGAGAACACTTGAGTTCAGAAGTAACTTTTCATGTTGCTCCTCTACCTTTCTTTAAAACTGGATTAAGTCAACATACCTTCCAAGTGTGCTTCCGAACTCTTACCTTTATTACAGTATTTTATTTTTTTCCCTGATCATTTGGCTGGCTTTGTACAACTGAGCTATAATGTGTGCAGTTGACCTTTCCTCATTTAAATGCTAATGGAGATCTAGGAAAGGTGCTGCCATGCAAAAGGCCAACTAATTGTAATGACTTGAGGCCTTTTGTTTGTTGAGCTGGTCAAACAAAGAAAGGGTTAATTAAAACTTATACTAAATGTCTACAACCTAGGAGAAAAGGTCTGTGTGTTAAATGCTAGGCTACTAGCAAAAGTTCTCTTCCAGATGTAACCACCCACAACGTATTTCCAACCAGAAAAGTTACCTACCTGAATTCATTTTTATTGAGAAGATTTAAGGATCAAGTACAAGAACAGCTCATTCAGGGTACGTCAGCCTTGCTGGTTGTTATAGGGGCCAGAAAGCACTTTATCCGGTAAAGTTGCGGCTGGAAGAACATAAGAATGGAAAACATTTGCACTAAGTTAAGCATCAAAAAGCATCTGATCTTTTCACTGCCTGCATTTCCTTTTGTATCGGGTGTACATGGAAAGGTTTTGGTAGCAGGGGGACTGCAGAGTGGCCTCTGTAAGAAGAGGTCAAGGACTGCCCTGTGCTGGACACAGGCTTTTTCAGCCAGCTCCACAATGGAAACACTGCAGGCAATAGCTGAGCCCATCAGCCAAGTTTGTGGTGCCTCTGTGAAAGTGTATTTAAGAAAGGGCAGAAAATGCCACACAGACAGAGAAGGAAGGGTAAGAGTGAGAATGGCAGAGAGAACACCAAGGTCAGAGGAAGAGGTGCTCCGTGGTGGAGTAGATATGCCCTGCAGCTCATGGAGGACCCACACCAGTGCAGAGGAAAAGTGTAAGCAAGAAGGATCGTCAGAGAGAAACTGCTATGTACTGACTGTAACCATCCACCCTGTACCACCTGTTGCCTCTCTGAAGGCCCTGAATGAAACTTGACATGATAACAAGGGAGGGGCAGAGGGGTCTAGAGAGGAGTGAAGCTGAGCCTGGTAAAGAGGTCAGAAAGGTGTTTTTCCTAAGTGATTTAATGTGTGTTTCTTTTTAGTTGTTTTTGTTTCCCAATACCCAAACCAGTAACTAAATATTTATATTAATTGGCAACAAATTATGTCAATTCCTCAAGCTGATTCTGTTTTGACTGCAAAAGTAATTGGTAAGTGATCTCACTGGCTTTACCTCGACCCATGAGTTTTCTCACACTCATTCTCTCTATTTTCTCCCTCGTGAGGAGTGAGGGAGAAGCTGTGTGGGTAGTTGGCTGCCATTTTGGGCCAACCCACAACACCTTTATAAATTATAGAGAGAAACAGGCAACTCCAATGTGCAACGAAACAGATCCTATTAAAAAAAAAAAAAAAAAAAGGATTTTTAGATCAGATAAATCAGCCTTTTTAAGAAGTTCAGGATTTGGGGGAATTTCTAGGCAAGGCAGGCAAACTTATCCACAGATTTTGCTAGTCTTTCTGTGTCAGTCCATAGTTTTGTGGACAGAAACAACAGAGAAAGTTACCAATACTGCATCATGTCCACTGTTTTCTGTATTTTCTGTCATCTATTTTAGTTAAGCAATCCAACAGCTCTCTATGCAAGACCTCCATGTCTCTCTATGCTGTTGTACAGGTTATTTACATATTTACTTTAGCTTCATAGTCTTTTATTGTGTTGTGATGGCAAACAGTGACAACATTTTCTGCATTAAGGAAGAGGAAGATGAGGAGAGAGGTGGGATTACAAAATAGAATTTGTCGGGTTTTATGGTTGGCCTCACAATGTCTTCATCTTTCTGTTCATGTGTTAGGGATGTATGTAAATGTAACTAGA
The DNA here is from genome assembly GCA_013399115.1 of Anseranas semipalmata. Taxonomy (NCBI): domain Eukaryota; kingdom Metazoa; phylum Chordata; class Aves; order Anseriformes; family Anseranatidae; genus Anseranas; species Anseranas semipalmata. The sequence continues at coordinate 157,841 of VXAA01003984.1, forward strand.
TATGTTATCTGGTCTGCTAACAACAAAAGGCTGATTAGTTTTGGGCTCACTAGTTTAATCCTCATGAATAATTATTTTTTCTGCAGAATATTGCCTTCCATTGGCATTCTCTCATATGTCTATCCTGAATCTCAGCAAAGGAATTCTTGACAATCATTGCCCTGTAGTCACACATGACAATACGCTACCTTGGGGTGATCCAGAAGAGAAGCACAGCAGCTATGTTCAAGGTAGGGTATTGTGGTGTCAGGGAAACCCTACCCAGTGCTTGCAGAGAAGTCTTTAGTCTCTGGGGCACTGTGGAACTCTGATAACAGGCCTTTATCAGGCCATAAATTCTCTTTTAAACATATGTCAGAAATGAAAGGTGTGGAGAATCATAACAAGAACTTGGTATTTCAGGGACTTGAGCTGTGAACACAGAAAATTCCATGACCTGATTTTTTGGAAGCAGATGAGTCACATACACTATGAGGCTTAAACAGTTGAGGTCATTTGCAATTCACAGTGACTGTAGTTTAAAATTAGCGTGGATTTTGGAGAGCCTTTAATATTCATAATCTGACCCAATATTGAAATGTTCTTTAGAAAGATAGAGATTTAAGGGGAAATAATGTGAAATGATATCAGGAGAATTTGCAAAGTAGCTTTAATAGACTAATTCCAAGTGCACTAACTGCATTTCTGATCAGAAAATATTGAAATGTATCTAGCTTACCTTGAGATTCTGGACTATTTATTCTATTTCTATAATTACCAACAGTGATTCAGCATATATTTCAAACACCTGAGGTCTTGGGTAGATTTACTCCACCATGCTTTCAAAATCATATAGACAAAAGAAGAAAAACATCATCAGGGAGAAAAGTTATATTTTTTTTTCTAGTGACAGGTGGTCATTTAAAGAAAGATGTTCTAACCAGGTAGGATAAAATATTATGAACCTAATTAATGGGAATACTAAGTTGTTATATCAAATCATATTTCCAAGCCCTTTGTCTAGAAGCTGAGACATCCAAAAAGGGGGCACACTATGCAACAAGCCAGCTGTGAGTTGTGACACATGCTCCTGAAAAGTGTACTGAAATAATCAAATTAAATTTTCCCCAGATTCTGTTAAATTGGTAACAACCTTAACACACTTGTTTAGTTCAGAATCCAGACTCATTTTCAGAGAGCAGGAGATCTCTCTACATATGAAAAGTCATCAGAAGTCCCTTGTATTACCCAGGCATCTGTAAACACACTCTTACATTGAAGACAGTCAGAGAATTTGGGTGAAAGATGTCACTCAAATGCCCATTTACTACACATTTTCTTCAGAGCAAGTGTTCAGGATTTAAAAGCAGTAGAAAGTTAAATGGCCTTTATGATTGCTTAGTGAAGCAAAGATTAAAGGTATTGAGTTATCAGACACAAATGGTGGAATGACTTCATGATTCACTGAAGCTTTCCACTTTCTTAGGAAGCCTTATTCTTGATTAGGTAGTCTGTTGGTTTATGTTTTCAGTGGAATGGAAAGGGACTACGATAAGAGTCTACGAGTCAGAATAAATCTTCTTTGGACTGCTGTAGAAGCACAAGATTCATTAGGAAACTAGCAACTTCCTAATTTTTCTGTGTTTGACTCTCGCACCTTCGCCTTCATTTAGCTGGTACTTGAAGTGTCTTTGTGGGCAGGTAGGGTCAGAAAAACACTCCAACAAACTTTACCTATTCCTGTCTTATATTCATTCATCTTCATAAATATATGATCTGTGCTTCTCCACAGCAGCTTCCATCTGAAGATCTCACAGTTCTTCACTTTCTGCAATCGAGAGCAACTTCTTGGGAAACGAATGTGGTCTCTTCCCTCGTTCAGTAAATAAAATGCAGTCAGTGTGATCAGATACTTGCCTTTCAAGACAAAATGTGTCACAGAGGGTCAGACTAAATGATCATAGTAGTCTCAAACATATACACTACACTTCTTGCAGCCCAGTTTTTATTGTGAGAGATAAGGAGAAAGCATTGAGAGGCACAAATAAAAATAGATTGTTGTGCATTTTAAACCAATAACAGTGCTAACATCAGTGAAGGTGTGCTGAAATATTATAACTTCAGAAGTCAGAACAACAGTAATATACCTTTTTAACTTGCAGGTATATTTAAGTTATTAGAAGCTTCTGTTAACTGGTTTTAGTTTTATTTGTTTCTTTCTTGTTATTTGTGTCAATTTTTAATTCGGAAATGTAACATTGTTCCATTTAGCAGTCCTGTGAAATCAAACAAAGCATTCTGATTCCTTCAGTTGGAATAAATTCTTATGCCTTTATCTGAGAAGACAGATTTTGTTCCACTGAAATGAAAAACAAAGCTTCAGGATGTCATTGGGTTACCTTTGATCCTCCATCCTCCAAAATGTCAGGCCCTTCTCGTGCTTCGTTAGGGTCATGAGAGAACTTTTGAAGCAATTTAGGGACATTCAGGGCACACATTTGTGTGCTGTAGGAAAAGTCAGTAGCAGTTAGTTACCCGCCAGGAACTTCCTTGACTGTGGTTCAGGAGTCATATTCTTTATGATGTTTGACCACATAGAGATTAAAGCATCAAATGACCTGATAGTCTGTAACAAGCACTTTTATAATGGCTTGCTTTTCAGGCTTTTTTTCTGCAAGAACCATGAGTAAATTGGGATATTTTAAGTGACAATTTCCTGCTAATTATGTGGTCCATTCTGCATACATTTTACATGAAAATAGCTTGTCTTCTGATGATAACCAGCAATCATCCCTGTAAAAAAGTGCAGTTGAGTTTAGAAAGTGAAACCTACCCATATAAAGTTTAGAAAGTCATTGACTCATACCAGCTACCTAAAATTTACCTGATGATTGCCATCATCAGCCTATGCACATGTCCGCTTACACCAGATGAGTATCTGATCCATCAGTCTTGCTTGCTGAGAAAAACTGTGAGGATTTTATTTGATAATTTCCATCCTTGCAGTTCCAAGGACATTAATATGTATGTATATTTAATTCCAATCAAATTGTTTGCACTAGCCACAGGAAATTTGTATCAGTGTCCTTTTTTTTGTTGTTGTTTGTTTGTTTGTTTGGTAGGCTGTTACTTTGACCACACAAACAATCAGAGCTCAGAGAAAGTACAGCAAAGATCAGAAACAATGATGAGGTCTTCATTTTAATTGAAAGCAAACCAGAAGGACTCCAAAGGGTGGCAGCAGACTCTGAATGAATAAATGAATAAACGAATAAATGAATAAACAACAACAACAACAAAATCAATTTTTGACAGTGAAAAATATTTTTCCAGGGCTGATGTTTTTAACTTTGGAGACAGAGAATAAGTCAATGGTGGGCAACCTCTCTGAGATAATGAAAACATGTTTTAGAACTGTTTTCAGAAGCTTCAGAATATAGGTGAAATGTCCAGGAACAGAGAATAATTGTATGTTAGGAGAGGAGAACCCCATGGCTAGACCTCCAAGTAAATTATATATGTGCAATATATATGCAATACTGAAGGACTATAAAATAACACACTGAAAATTAATCAGTTAAGATGGATCTTGCTAACATTAAGAAACACTATACCTTTTTGGTGATATCAGTGATACAAGCTGGTTACTCATATGTCACTTCCTTTTCTCACAGTAAATTGTGTTCCTTCCTAGGTAAAAATAGCCAGTATATATTCACAATGAGAGAATACACTGTCCTTGGAAGATTTCATTCCACAGGTGAGGGAGGATGTGGTACTTCAACATTTCTACCTGTCCTTGGCTTTGGGATTGCTTATTGCTATGGTCTTTCCCATGGACTTCTGTGTCTACACTGGCAAATTTAACAGTCCCAAGAAGCATTCCTGGGCACTGGAACTCAGGTAGTTATATTGTGAAATTGTCAGAGTGGTCTATATCAAGATTTTGGCCCCAAACTATTAGCAGTCTCCAAAACAATTCTTGAGCATGGCTCAAGACTTGGCACCAGCCAAGGACCATTTGCAAAAAGCAACTCGGATGCAGACAACACATTTTTAAGGATAATAGCTTGAATATGGCATTCTATGAAAGCTAACCTTATTGCCAGATACATTCCCATACACGTACAGGTTTCATGCAGAGAGAAAAGACACAAAGCAATGAAATCAAGCTGCAGAAAGAGAAATTTCAATTAGATATAAGGTAAAAAGCTCTTTACTGTAACAATGATGAAGCCCAGAGTAATGCGATCTAATTTTCAGTCTGACGAGGAGTTTAGAACTAGAGCTTTCTTCAAATCTAAATTATCTCATGTTTAATTTACTACAACAGATGTAGGCACAGACTCCACCATGCAGAACAGGTCTTCTTTAGTCTCTATTCTTTCTTTCCAGGAGAGCAAGAGGAGGTTGTCCTGTTTTCCCACCAGACACTTTCTCTAGTGAACTCTTCTAGAACTCAAAAGGCTGTGCAGCTAGATCTGCCCTCCTCTGGGAAGAGGCATCAGGATGGAGCTGAGGAGATCTACACAAGCATACTGGTTATTTGTCCATATCTTTTGGAGATTTATTTATTTATTTATTTATTTTTGTGTGGACCACATTCCTGGGCAGAACATGACTGCGGACGGATAGGTGATTCTTGTAAAAATTTAAGTCTACCTATCATTTGCACGGAGTTCCGTTGTGCAATTATCTTTCTCAACTGATTCCTTAGTGAGCTGCTTTGTATGAAGAATCTTAGCAAAACTCCCAGCTACAGGAAATGAAGAAAGAGAAAAATACCTGTGTTCTTCTGTGATGGTTGGTAAGGGAAGAAGAAAGTCTCTCACACCACTCTGTTTTATCACAATGAATCCCAAGAGCTAGGGAACAGAATGGAAAACAGAGCTTGTGTTTGATTTTTCCATTAACAGCCTCCAAATACACACGAGAGACTGTAGGACTGGAACTGCAATCGTATATGTAAAAATGCTCAAAGAATTAGTAGCATTGATCGTAGAGGGCAATAAAGCTTTCAGTTCAGTATTACAGTGGGTTTTTAGCTTGGAGGCCAGCAATTTTCTTTAAATCATAGCAATTAATTTATAACCTAGTTAAAGAAATGGCAAGATCTGAATATCAACACACTACTTGTTTTGGAATACATCTCATTCTTTCAAGGAAAATAATGCCTTTGAATGGTTTGTTTTACTGTTAAGGGAATTTCCTGAATCTTTTTAAAGAACCTTCCAACTACAGATGTTGAAGTACACTACATAAAATAGCAATGTCTTTACCTGAATTTGCATAAGGGAAAACTAAGGCATAGGACTGTGGAAAGAATTGAAAAGTTCATATAGTGAACAAGTAGCTGAACCAGAGGAATATCCCACATGGACCCATGGTCCATGACATTGTCTGTAATTACTTAATCATCAGCATTTTACAGTTCTTCAGTATCACAAGTTGTTTGTAGAATCTATTTGTTCTCTCATTTTTTCCAGGGACTTCCAGATCTTGGCATTAGTCTTAATGGTCTCCTTCATAGGCATAGTCTTTAGGTATTGTGGCTGTACAAATAAAGATACAGGGAAGTGACTATCCAGAACTGTAATAAGGGTTATGATAAACAATGAGGATTGCAAGCACTACCTTGAGATCTTCTCAATGTTCTTTTGAACTCTGGTGGTGATTTCTTTACAAAACAGAAGGATATACTCTTAAGTTACAGCTGTATTATACCTCACATAGATAATAATCAGTTATGCCCAATTTTGCTGGGGAAAGTATTTCTATACCAAGGTCAGCTCCTCTGTCCACAGACAAGTAGGTAGAAGTCCGTGTTCCTTGTGTTATATATATATAATGAAAATAAATACATTTTGTTTCTGTCACTGACTCACAGAATGTTTGACTCTTGATTTCATTCCTGAAACTATTTTATCTGCCATAACCAGGAAAATTTTCATGAAAATAAATCCATAACTATGACCACAAGCAAAATTATTTTAAGCTTAGCATAGAGATATTGTCATTCACTGAATCATAAAATAATTCAGGTTTGATGGATCTTCTGAAGGTCATCTTGTCCAAACCCTCGTTTAAAGTAGGGCCAACTTCAAAGATACATTAGGCTGATCAGGGCTTTTTTTTTTTTTTTCTTTTTTTTTTTCCATTTGATTTCTTTATTGCTTTATTTCATTCTTCCATCCCATTCTTCAAATACTTCTTGTTCTTTTCTCCAATCTCTAATTTATGTTTACATTTTTTTCCTCATCTTTTCCTCTGCAATGCTTTTTCTACTTCTTTTTCTATTTCCTCATTTTTCAACTGGTCCTTCACCAATATTTCATTTCTCCTGTCTTCCTTGATTTCCTGTCTAATTCTTCTGCTTCTTTTTCCTTCCTTGAAGTCCTTTATTCTTGTATTTTGCTGTCTTTCTCTCCTTTATTCTACACAACTTCTTCACCTGTCTGGTCCCCTAATCATCTCCTCTTCAAATAGCTTAATGGATCTCTAATGCCACAAGTATTTTTAATGATTATATCTCTATTAAAAGTTGCTAAACTTCTAATATTTTATTGCAAATCTGCATATGAATTTCATGCTCTTCCCTTTGCATTTGCTCCCATTGCAGTCACCATATTCTCTTGCTCCTTCCATGAGAGAAGGAAAGTTCAGAATTGATTAGATTATACAGGCACAGTCTTGAGAAGACAAGAGCTATTGGAATCGTGCCTCCAAACTGTCCAGTCGTAGATTTGTAAAGTGCTTGTATGTGCACAAGGAATGTGTATAATGGGATACAAATAATCTCCCTGAATTACCTCCAATCTTCTGAAAATGACTGGTCCTCCAGAGCTGAAAATTATATTTAAATCAACGCACTTAATAGCCATGGTTAGAAGTATCCATTATGTCAACACGTTTTTGAATCCATTCATACTTTCATTTTCCTCAATATATAGCAGCAACCATTTCCCTACTGCCTTGTGTGAAAAAGTAGTTCTCTTGCTTTCAACCTTTGCCTGATTTTTCTTGTTCTTGTATTCTGAGAAACAATGAATGATCACTCTCTAATCAGTTTTTCTACATTCATTAAGTCATGGAATTCCATGCCACAGGACATCGTTTATTCCAAGAATCTGTATGGTTTCAAGGGGAGAATGGACAAGGTCATTGATGATAACTACATCTCTAGAACCCATTTCCATCTCAAAAAACCCTGAGCTGCAATTATTGCAGGCTCGGGCAGTAGTGAGAGAAAAATCACGTACACTAACCCTGATCTTATACTCATTACTGGACATGTATTTTTGGCTACTTTCAAACACAGCACATTGTTTTAGATGAGACACATTGTAACTGATCTTATGTTCTTATCCATAATTTCATTTCTCCCTTATCACTCTTCAGACATACTACTAAAATTTGAAGCTATGTTTCTGACAGGACATCATTTTGACATCCCCTTCTGTATCAAAGAAGGCTTATTCATGAAAAGAGTCTTGTAAAAGCTTGAGGGAAGGGTAGAGAGTGCTAATTATCAAATGGCAATCTACAGGATCACCTGGCCTAATTGAGATATACAGTCCTTTGTTAAGCGGGTCAGCTATGGGTCAAGAGAACAGGTGGTTGAGCACAATTTCATAACTGCTTGTTTAATATTTGGCTCTGAAATTTCCCTGAAGTTGTTGGGGAGGAGGGACGGGATCATTATCAAAAGATTGCTTGGAGAGGCAGAATCTATACTGGAGGGGAAACTGCTAATTACTGTCTAATCTTGCCAATTTGGGCAGCAATAAAATTTAAATAAGATTGGCAAGTAGCAGGATGGCTTTCAGAGGCCACCCCCACCACTGTTCCTGTCCCTATAGCCTGACGTCAGATGCAAGGCTTCAGTCTGGATGTTCTTCTACTGCTTCATAAATCATGACTGTTTAGTGCTGCATAATTACAAGGCAATAGATTGAATAGGATTAAGACTGAAATTGTCAGTTTTCTAAACACATTAGCAAATCTTCTTATTTGGATCAAAATGTGTAGCTCTTTTTTGATTCGCAAGTAGTTCTGTCCATTCCCAAAGTATTTGCATTATCATATTATGCTTTCCAAATGGTGTAAGATTTATGAAAAGCCCCTGAGCTGGCCACTGAAAACTCTTGGCAGGATGAATTATAAATGGCAGCATGCAATATGGGCATCATGGATTTTATAATTAGCCACTCCTTTATCATGCAGCCATTTCGAATGTTTGCAATGCTTTGTACCACAGCATTCAAGACCAGCTAAGGTGTTAGGTGTTGTGCATGTGCAAATGAATGCAGTTGAAAGTCTGTAAGATTTGTTGAAAGTGTGATGATCCATATTGACATATTCCTTGAATAATTTCATTCTAAATACTACAAAAATCATCTCTCACCAATAATAGCAATGTCATGTCAGATTCTACGATGCTGTAAAAAAAAGAATGTGCCATTGGATTGGCAGAAGAGTAGTGTAGCCATGTGTACCTGAACAATTTTCAAAATCAAAACAGTAGAGAATACAGTTTTTGTCCCTAACAATAGTACAAATCCAACCACAAATTTATTTCTTTTCAGATTTCCTTGGATTAGAAATCAGTAGGGTTTTTGTTTGTTTGTTTGTCTGTTTTTCTAATTTAATTTAGGGAAAGGTATTGAAATACTTGACACAATGGTGATCCATTGTTCCATATTTCATTCCGATACAGTTTGTGGTGATAAAATTACTAATATTTAATATTTGAGAGATCTGGCTAAAAAGTTTATCCTGACTAAAAGAGCATTCCTTTCAACTAAAATCTAGCAATCTATGATTGTTTCCAACCCCCCTCTTCTGAGCTAAGATAATACTGGGTGTGCCACTACAACTGGCTCCACCAAAAGCCATCCCTCCTTATTGTCACATATTCACTGTCTGATTCCTTCTTAGAACTGTGGCAGTTAGCAAGCTACTTGAGGAGTCCATCCCTCCCAGGGATGGGTGCTTGGCTCTGTTAACATAAAAATGATTGTCTGGAGTCCCTCCTCCCAGGGATGGATACCTGGCTTTGTTAATATGGGAATGATTGTTTTTCCTCTCCTTTTTTTTTTTTTTTTTTTTTCTGAAAGAATATACAGGTCGTAATATAGTAGTATAGGGTCTGTGCAACCACTAGGCAGAAAACAAGGATGCAGAGGGGGAGATGCTGTCTGAATGTCTTAACTATTATCATAGTTAATAACACTTCTGCCTGATATGTCTTAAATTGTACTTGCGTTATTATGTACTTGGAGTACCTATAGTCTCCAACAAGTTCATGACCTTACCTTGGACTGAGAAGTCTATTCTTCTCTGTCTACACTAAGAATGCCACATATATGGTAGTAAGTGTATAATTAACTATCTAAGTGTATATATTAACTATAGTTAAAACAGGAGAGAACAAAGCTTCCTCTCTCCCTTATATTTATAATCTTGACAAACTCATGTTTTCTTTCAGGTATCCCAAAATATTCAGGTCTTTGAATAAATGTTTCTTATGAGTAACTTCATCTTTGTTTCCACCAGGAAGCTTCAGTATCATTCCTAATCTGTTTTCATGGAATGAGTTAGTTGAAAATTCCTCATTCAATGCTAACAGCGGAAAAAAATCTGATGCACTTGGTATTCCATTACAGAGACCTCCCGCTATGAGTCAGCAAGTGAAAGAGCCAGAGTATTCATTAATGGAGTTGTCATGTTAAAGGATAATTATCTGCCAACTTTCTGGCAAGGCCAAGAAGGTCTTTAAAAAGAAAGTCGCAGGACAGGTAGCCATTTATTTTCTCTGTGGTTTTAGTGTACTGTGTGGTTAGGTTCATCATTTTCTGTTTTGTCTTGTGAAAAATTAACTACAATTGCTGTTCTCTAGCATTGTAGGAGGAAAAAAATGAAATAACAAGAAAAAAATGCTAACAAATATGTAGAAACAAAACCAAAACCAGTATCATTGAAAGTCACATGACATCGACTGCTTCTGTTTTAAGTTTAACATTGTATGGAGATTAATCCTCCATGGAAAATAATGAAGATAAAATCAGTGGTGTGCTGTAAAAAAAAACAGCTTTCCTATAGAAGTTATTTTATAAATCTGTGAGACAGGATTTTAAAACATGTCCAATGTTTTCAGTTGCCTATATTTCCCAGTGTCCAGGAAAAATAAATGGTTCAAACAGAGCTTTCTTAAAATGTTCAGAGAAATGGTATCAAAAAATTTAGTCCAAAATCTGAACTGCAAGATGAATTGTGTGTGATCACTACAAACTTTCAAAAATGTTGGACATATGATCATGCCATTTCTGTTATGAAAGAATAATGCCAACAGGCTTAAATACCATGGTTTTGTTCTTTAAGAAAATAAAAATGATTTCCTATTATTAATATATTAACATTTGCTGATGTTGTATCTATAGATATACACACAATAAATAACAAAAGGCCAAGAGAAAGAAAAAAGCTGAACCAACACAGAACTCTCCTAAACATCTCTTACTAAACATAATATAATGAAAACAAATGGACATTTTGATTAAATAGATATCATTAATGCAGCATGTTATGATCTGAACTCAGGGTTTAATTATGTAATTAAGAGGAAGGGAAAATCATTAAGGTCTATGGAACCAAAATAATTCATTTTAGGGGAGAAACAGAGGAAAAAAGATGTCCCCTTAATTGCAAAATCCGGTCAGCTTGTAGCACCTAGGAGTAAATCTTGCTGCAAGATGTTATGCCTAGCTATACTGTACAGCTGGTGGTGGATGAATCATACCAGCTTCATGAAGAATTGCTGAGGAAAGGAGTGTCATTAATGGGTAGAGCTCCAGACTGAGAATCAGGTCTCCCGAGTCCTATAAACAGTTCTTTGTCTGACATTTGGCAAATCACTCAGTCTCAGTTCGCTTAACTGTAGAAGAATCATATTATGCTATTCAAGCCCTTGAAGACCTTAAGTAGGTTTGCTGGTCTGCTGCTGAATGAGGTTGCCAGATGAGGGCAAGGAACCTCCCTAAGGTCATCTCAGACGGGATGAAAGCAAAGCACTGTCACTCAGCATAATGTAGTTTGGGATTTCATTATGTAGACTTACAACATACCAAGTAGTCACAGGGTCTGCATTCAGTTCAGGATGTTTTTGTAGGAGGAGTATGAGGTCTTTAAAACATTTTCCCTCAAGTGTGCCTAGATGGTACATGGCATGAATGCAGCTTCTTATTAACTATGGGGCCATATACACACTTATTTTTTTCTGTAGAAATAGATGCACTGAAGGAATGTGAAATGACCACATGGCAAGGTAGGACTGTATTAATTTATCCCATGAGAACGGATGTTGTTTTTTTTGGTGATGCTTGCAAGAGGCGGGCCAATACTGATGTCACCGCAGATTTCCCCCTGTAAGTTCACTGATTACAAAAGATGCCCAAAATTTCATGGTGACCCTATTGTGAAGGTTCAGAACATTAAACCAATGTGATTTTTTTTTTTTTTAATCTTAGGGGTCCTACAAAACAAAAATATTTCTTTTTTTTTTTTTTTCTATTGATGTTTTATGTTGATGGTACAAAAACAGAGAAGCCAGTTATAGTGTTCAGAGTGCTGACATAAACCTGTAAGAATTTTGTAAGTCCATGTAAGGTTCAGTAATGTGGAGAGAACATCACTGTTCCTAATGCTTCTGCAACACAAGAGATAGATCGAGATTTCAAACTGTGGGAGATCTAGTTTCCAGTTATGGATGTGACATGTTTCTGAAACCTGAGATATCTGTATCCCCTACCGCCTCCCATTATTCTGCACACAAGCTTGGAATTCTGGTGATAAGCTGCAAGAGATAATGAGGAAACCTGTAATACAAGGAAATCTGACCATATCTACAAAATGTAGAGCCAAAAGCATGTTTGTGGTCATTCTCTGCTTTCTAGTTGCTCCTTAATCTACAGTTTGGATATAACTAGTACATATCTCATGTTAACTGCTATGAAGGAATTCAGGTTAAACACAACATGTTATGCAGAGGTGTAAGTAACTAGTAAGAGAAAAGAAAAACCTAAAACTTGAATTGGAAGATGACAGGTCTAATGATATGAGACCAGAGAATAACTTTTTAAAATAATAGCTCAACTGGAGACCACTGAAGTGAAAATAGCTGCTGGGACTACTGCATATGAAACAGCTTGAAACAGCTACAGCTGCATATATTTGTCACTAGGAAAAGATTTCTAGTGTACGGAAAAGTCCATCCAGAGAACAGTTGGGGTCAGATATAGCCAAGGCAAAGCTGGATCTGCAGAGGGAATTGGAGTCTGGTTGGTTTCAGAAGCTAAGATTTAAATAGCAGAAATTTATATGAATGGCCCATTATCTGAACTGAATAATAAGCCATGGCTTTGGGGGCAGGGAAGTTGCTGACTGAGTATCTGAAACCAGGTGCTACAGGTTTTTTTTTCTGTGGCTAGTACCACCCGCTCCGTGCCCAACAGAACACTTCAACCCAAATCATTCGTTTTAGGGCTGAGGATGAAAGGTGAGTGATGCCCTATGGAAGGCAATTGTAACATGGCATGGCGGGACTACAGACCATGGCTGAGGATGAACATTCAGGCAGATCTGGAGTGGGGAGAGCAATTATAAAAGCATCAGACTATGTGGCCCACTTTTTGTCTATATAAAACATCTGCAGGTGGCTGGACCCTGCTCTCCAAACTTGCCACTAAATTCTGTTTGTGAGCTGGCAAGTACAAAATCTGAAAGCCTGTGCCAGGCTGTGTGCAAAGGCAGATGTTTGTGAGCTGCTGCTGATTTATCTTTAGGATGTACCACCTGTGTGTGACAGTGGTTTGGAGAGTGACTTCATGAGAAAGAAAGAATACACAGCACAGAGAGACTTTTTATCCATTCCTTAGGGTTCTTATTCCCATCCTTCTCTATTGTATTTACCTGAAACAGGGGACAAGAAGAGGTATTTGCTATGCCTTGAGTGTCTTTGCTTATATCTCATTTGTGTCCACTAACAATATCTCTGAATTTCTTGAGAATTTCTCCATTATTTTTTCCATTAGACTGCAGAAGTGCTCATTGCAGTTTTATGCACTGCAGTTTACAGCTGTACCCAGCAGGAACGCCGTACAGCTGGTCCAGCATGTAACTTCCTAACTTCCCACTGCTGACAACATCATTTCCTCATCCTCAGTCAGCTCCTCCAACTTCTCTTCAAAAATACTAGCTAAAATATTAGCCAAAAGGGGATTGTCATAAGTAACTAACAAACCAGAACTATAACCAAACTTTCCCTTTTTTTGACATTGTAAAATTTCCCCAAAGTAAGAAATCCTTCATTAAAAAACAACAACAACCAAGCCTTCTTATATCAGGTGCTCTTACAAATCACAGAATCACAGAATCATTTAGGTTAGAAGAGACCTTCAAGATCACCTAGTCCAACCCATGACCTAACACTAACAAGCCCTCCACTAGACCATGTCACTAAATGGTCATTCTTTAAATTAAACATGTTCAGATTTGAACAGTTGCTAGAATGGATATTAGAGGCAAATATACTACATTTAATTTATGAATGTGGAAAAGGAATAGGAATAAGGAGACTCTGAAGACACAAAGGTAGAAGTACTGAGTTTCCAAGTTTATTTACTAGCCACAGAGTTACCATGTTTTCAGGCTCTCAGATTTGCAACAGGGAGGACAACAGCTCTCACTGCTTCTACCAAGTCTCTTTTTCAATTAAGAGTCCAGAAGTCCTGAAAACATTCCAGGATCCCAGACTTCCTCATGCATATCTGGAAGTTTAGGCTGAAAACTTTGTCGGGCTATTGTCTTTTAGAGCTTGAGGACTTTCAAGGTCCTGATTCCATGACAAGAACACTAGGAATTTCACAAACCAAATTCTTAGGATTTTCTTACTACTGATCACATGATAAAGTTAGGAATAAGCTTTTGTGGCTGCAAGACTTTCTCTCAGCCATGGAAATTGGAAGCATTAAGCACTCTGTTTCAGACACATCTAAGGTAAAAATCTAGAAAAACATGCCTCAAGGGAAGAAGTCATTGACCTTGAGGCCTCAGGTTATTCAGTAGCCTCCCAGTCATGAATCAGTTAAAGTCCACAGTATACAGCTGCTCTCCACCATTGACTTTCACTGTAATTCTTCATTTCCCAGAAGATAAAGTCCTGCAGTTATATTTAATACTGTTAGTGCCTTCCAGTTTGGACCACTATTGCATTCAAACCAAATAAATGCAGTTTCTCCTTCAAATGAAGAAACAAAAATCCTGCAATGCATTTAGGTTTAAAAATCTGTCTGAAGACTCTCAGTTGTAATCTGTAGATAGAGATTTTCTTATTCCAGGAAAGTCAGGAATTTTTAAAGGAATGTTTTAGTAACCAGGATAAAACGGAGTATATTTAAGTGTAATTTACTTATTTCCTTTATGCACTTCTCCATACAGTCATAGGCAATCATCATAGAATCATAGAATCACAGAATCATAGAATATCCCGAGTTGGAAGGGACCCATAAGGATCATCGAGCCCACCTCCTGGCACCAGACAGGTCTACCCAAAATTTTAGACCATGTGACTAAGTGCACAGTCCAGACGCCTCTTAAATTCAGACAGGCTTGGTGCAGTGACGACTTCACTGGGGAGCCTGTTCCAGTGTGCAACCACCCTCTCAGTGAAGAACCTCTTCCTAATGTCTAGCCTAAACCTCCCCTGCCTCAGCTTGACACCATTGCCGCGGGTTCTATCACTGGTGATTAAGGAGAATAGGTCGGTGCCTGGCCCTCCACTCCCCCTCGCAAGGAAGTTACACTCTAATTCCCATACGTTGAATTCTGTTAGCAAAAGTATTTCCATCTCTTGTTTCATCTTATTGCTGAGGTATCTACATGACTATTGTTGTTGTTGATACTATTCTGCTTAGTGTCTTCCCAAAATGTATAGAAACTTACCTCTCACTAGATTTTAAATTGGGCTCACCAAAACTCTCACTGGTTAATGCACTGGGTCTTGAAATAACTCACAAGTCTGCTAACCGTAAAGCCAAAAAAAGGAGACCATATTCAGAAGAAGATAGTTAAGTAGTACAGTAATTTAATATTTTCTCTGTTCATGGGAGGAGAGCAAGAAACGGTCAGCTGATTCTGCAACCTGAGAAATTACCCTGTATAGTGGAGAGGGCAATGGGAATGAGTGGGAAATGTTTTTGTAAGGATATAAAAGAAAGATACTGGTGACTTAGGGAAGCTGCAGAATCCCCATCCTTGAAGATTTAAAAAAACAGGTTTGATAAACATCTCTCAAGGGTTGTCTGCCCTTATGACTTGACCTTAGACCTGAAGAAGCAACTAGGCAAGCTCTGGAGGGCAGTTCCAATGCTGAATTTCTATGGTTCTACAGAAATAAGACATGAAGAGGACATCCTGACTGTTCTGAATTTACATTGGCTATCCTGTCAACTGCTGTAAACTGCCAGCTTATTGAAGCCCTTGTACCAACACAGCATTATGCTCTCGGATCTATTGCATTTTGAAAATTGTTTGCTCTGTTAAGCTATACAAAGCGAATGGAAGGAAGGAAGGAAGGAAGGAAGGAGAAGAAAACAAACTTAGCAAACTTTCAACAGACCCCACTTACAAACAAAGCAGAAATCATCGTGCAGAGTTATTAAGACACATAGAAAACACATCATCTCCTTCTGGAAAACACTATGCCTTGAATTGTTGAATCACTCTACATTTTAATGTGCAAATTTGTTCCTTGGCTTTTTGTTGAAAGGATCAAACCATTTGGCATTTTGTCTGAGACATAAATGCGTTAAGGAAGATGCGGTATAATTTATTAAAATGTATAAAGGGAACAAAGAATAGGATTAATTTTCTTCTTCTCTTTTAATTCCAGGGGCACCGCTAGGGCATTTAATATGGGTTAAACCAGATTCAAAGAGCTTTTCATTAGACATTTAACATAAATGACTAAGAGCTTAATCAGCACATACCATTTAAATGCATTGAATGGAGGAATTGGACTGTACATTGCATTATAATTTATAGAGTTTTGTTTTTGATTACATAAGGGAAATACATTTTTTATGCCTTAAAAGCATTCTTTTGTGATGTCAAAAAAAAATGTATAGTATTATTGTTCAGAAAATGGTGTTTCAATTTGGTAGCGAAGCCTAAAGTCACCCAAGTGGAAAAGATAACTAGCAAATTCCTCAAAGTCTTGTAGTTTGTGGGTTTTCTCTTCAAAAAGTCTTTTTCTTCTGGGCCTGATAATGAACATTCCTTTCCATCCTATGTGGCTTGCACATTCTTTTTAATGGCTTTAAAAAAAAATTGACTTGTGAATACTTCTGGAATGCAGTTTAAACAGGATTAGAAAGAGCATCACTATGCTGGGCTTGCAGCACGGAAGCAAAGCAATGCTGAAAACATGTTTTGTTTCCTTTTTTTCAATCATTTAGTGATAGTATAAAAGTAATTCAGTCCCCACTTAAACAATACCTGGGGTAACTCTGTGTGTATCATCTGTTCCATCAGAGATGATTATAGGAAATTAAACTGCTGCAGAGGCAAAAGTGGCTCCCATTTTAAGGAACTTTATCAAAATGTTAAGGAAGGATAATATTCTAAAGAGCTTTCTTTTTAGTTTCTGTTTGCCTTCAGCAATACTGTCTATTACAATCGCTCTTCAAATTGCAGTTAGTTTCCCTTCTAACAAAAGGCATTGTTTTTTCCCCTCTCTTCTCTTATATCTTTGCAGGAGACAATGAAGTATCTCTTCTTATCCAGAAACACTGAGAGCTCTTATCAGCAGAAAGGTAAGAAAAAGGAAATATCTCAGCAATGGAGATTTTTTTTGTACTGCGCTTTATTTTTTTTTTAGTAGGTCAGCAAAAGAAAAAAGAAGTCCCATTTACTGAGATGCTATTCCTTATTGTTAGTAGAGCTTGAAATCAAGATAAAGCTCTTATGCTCTGAGAATGCAGTCACCCTAAAATGCATACCTCTCCCTTGTACTTGCTTTTTCTTTTTTTTTTTCCCTCTTTTTTTCTTTCCTTCTCCTCCTGTCTCTTCTTCTTCGTGTTCTTTTTTTTTTTTTTATTCCACTACAAAAATTTTAATGTAAATTTTATCATTGCGGTGTGTCCCCCTCCTGACAGATCCTATCTGCAGCACTGGAAAAAAAAGAGGAATAAAAACAGACTTTGAGAAATGAAAGAAGTATTTATTTATACACACACACACAAAAGTATGCATATATGTAGCTGTACATCTGTGTAATTACATATATTGTTTACAGATTCATAGAATGGTTGAGGTTGGAAGAGATCTCTGGAGGTCATCTGGTCTAACTCCCCTGCTTAAGCAGGGACACCCAGAGCAGGTTGCCCAGGACAATGTCCAGGTGGCTTTTAAAGACCTCCAAAGAGGGAGACTCCACAATATCTCTGGGCAACCTGTACCAGTGCTCTGTCACCTGCACAGCACAGAAGTGCTTCCTGATGTTTACATGGAACCTCTTGTGCTCCAATTTGTTCTCATTGCCTCTTGTCCTGCCACTGGGCACCACTGGAAAGAGCCTGGCTCCACCTTCTTTGCACCCTCCCTTCAGGTATTTACAGACATTGATAAGATCTCCCCTGAGCTTCCTCTTCTCCAGGCTGAACAGACCCAGCTCTTTCAGCCTCTCCTCATAGGAAAGGTGCTCCAGTCCCTTCATGAACTTTGTAGCTCTATGTTGGACTCTCTGCAGTGTGTCTATGTCTCTCATGTACTGGGGGCCTCAAAACTGGACACAGAACTCCAGGTGCAGCCTGACCAATGCTGAGTAGAGGGGAAGGATCACCTCTTGTGACCTGATGGTGATACTTGCCTAATGCAGCCGAGAATACTGTTAGCCTTCTTAGTGGCAAGGGCACATTGCTGACTCACGTTCAACTTTGTGCCCTTGGTTTAAATATATACTCAAAAATATATGTGTAAGTATTCTCTATGGTTCTGTATATGTATGTATATATAGAAATAAAGAACCTCCTAGAAGCTGAAATTCAGTTCTCATTGTGGAAGCGAGTTGTGTAACATTCAGTGTCGCCCATTTACCTGTGTTTAAGACAGTAATGTTTTAAGTAACTTGACTGACATCTATCTGGTGTGGCTCTTTCCTTCTCTCATCTTCTCTCCAGTCAGAGTTGTACATGCCCAGAATATTACTTCATTTTCATATCGTCTTTTATTTTCTTCTTACAAAATATTTACCCAAAGTAAGGCATGACAGATGGTGGGGCAAAATAAGTTAGCTTGTCCTGTGCACAGAACATCGTAAAATCTGTGCAGGTTCTTAAATCCTATCAGAGTTTGTTCTATTCTCTCAATATCTTCACTAAGAAATCTGTCTTTTAGACAGATGCCACAGTGGACAAACTGTGCAGCTCCACACCCTGCTCAGTCAGATCCAAGCTGAGAATGACAGCCATGTACATTTTGCCCATCCCCAGTAAACATTCCTGTTCCCTCTTTGTACTGGGGCTGGGAATCTCACAGCTGCAGGCAAGTCGCATCAGCTTGTTGATCTGATAGAAGTTTTCCCCTTGTTTGTCCCCCCTGCCCCCCAATAATAATTTTCAGAAAAATAATGAGATCAAGATTGTGCTCACCTATCAACTGATGTCTAAAAATTAGCTATCAATATCCAGACTAATTATGATAGGGACCGTGTTTAATCAGTGGAAATAAATACTCCTAGATGAAGTTTCTTTGAGCCCATTTTAGACATTCATCCTGGTGTGAGAGCAATTGCTCTTTGGAGGTACCTGCTTTCCTCTGTTGTTTGTAAGGGATGACTCCCTCAGAGTTAGAGGCTATCTTTATAGCTAGTAATCATCAAACTCAATCATTTTCACTGAAGTTACCAGGATAATGTTTAAATCTGTTCACAGAATCCCAGCTATCACTTTGCTACAGAGCAACTCAAAAACTCAAAAGGGGGAAAATGTGAAAAAAGAACATAGATTTAAATATCAAAATAGAAACATGCCTGTCGTCAAATTAAACCACTAAGGCTTTCTTTATAGATTTCAGTTTAGACTGTGTCTAAACAAAAGTTATTGTATGTTAAGATGCCATGTGTCCTGTAGAGCTGGGTCGGAGTCAGCCAGCACCTAATCTCTGCTGAAGTGATGAGGGAGAAATACCTAACCTCTCATTGAGGAAGGCCTGAGGCGTTCATCCATCTGCACCAACTTCCCTTAGCTTCATTGACACATTAACTGATATGCTGCGAGGGATGACAACAGAAACAATGTCCCTTGCTAAGAAGCCTCAAATCAGATTTACTGAAAGCCTTTACTGGCTGCTCTGTTTCCATTTCAGCAATGAATACTCATGCATCAACTGTGTATAAAGTTAATGGGAAGATGGTGACTCCAAATATCAGGGCCTGGAAATCTGGTGGCCTTTGGAGGTGGTCTAGTTTCTTCACCAGCAATAACTGAGACCTTTAATGAGTTACCTGCGTAACTTGAATCACAATAAAACCAAAGGCAGTTCATCTTAAAGTGACATCAAAAGTAATGAGTACCATATTTTGGTTGTATCACATAAGCATGTGTCTTTATGGCACCACTGCTCTGATCAAGCGCAGGGAACCAGAGATGTCAGTAGGAAAAAAGACGCACCTCCTTGACCGCGTGGCTTCCATATGGCCTTTATGACCCTATTCCACCACATGTAGTTGTAGTCTGTCTCCAACAGACCCTATCTACATAGTTACTCATGCATGCGCACGCATGTATGGACAAGACATACTCACAGAGGCTGTGGGGGCTGCCCCGGGCGGGACACAGCCGGTTCCAGCCACTTCCAGCTGGCTCCAGCAGCACCACCGCGGGGCGCAGCCAAGCCCTCTGAGGAGGGGAAAAAAAATAAAAGTGAGTAAAAGTACCACAAACACCAGTGCTGGTGCCCATGCAGGACCCCACGTCAGAGCAAGCGTGTGTTCCTGAAGGAAGCTTAAGCCCATGGGAAGGATCCACGCTGGGGCAGCGTGGGACAGAGCAGCAGAGAGGAGCTGCTGGGTATGGACCAGAAGCCCTCCTCCACATTCCATGGACCACATTCCTCCTCCAGGAATGGTAGAGAATTTAGGGGTGAAGCTGAGCCTTGAAAGGGGTTCGGGCGGGAGTGTGGGAAGGAGAGGTATTATTTTAATTTTGCTCTTGTTTTCTTGCTAAGTATGTTTTAATGGGCAATGAATTAAATAAATTGTCCCAAGGTAGAGCGTGTTTTGCCCCCGATGGTAACTGGTAAGCAATCTCCCAGTCTTTATCTCGACCACAAGCTGTTTTTCCCCCTGGCCCATTGAGGAGGGGAGTGAGAGAGTGGCTGGGTGGGCTCCTGGCCAAGGTTGAATCACCGCAGAGATATACCTGTGTCTGTTGGTCACCTATGGAAATATGCCAGGCTGATTAAGATTAGATGACCAGCTACATGTTTTAGTGCCTTTTGTATACTTACAAAAACTTGCCTGGGGATTCTGAGCACCCAGAGCTGATGCTTGCTTCTGGGGCGCTTGAAGTTGTGAGAAACTTCTGAATATAACACCGTTGCCATTAAAGTCCTTGAGGGTTTGCTCAGAAATTTAATTCTAGTTACATGTTTTGCAAAATTTGACCTTCTAGTATTGAAGGGTGTTCTGTGGGTGGAACAACAGACTTTTTAAGAATGAAAATAATGAAAAAAATACTGTTGCGTGACTAAGCCTGAAAACAGCTATTTTCAATGCATTGATAAACCAAAAATTGTCAAAACCATTCATCTTTCAGCTGATTATGATGATACTCAGTCCCTGGTTTTGGTGGTTATCATTTATGTTTTTTTTTTTTCTTTTTCTTTTTCTTTTTCTTTTTTTCATTGGCAAATATCAAATGTGTGTGTGTATGTGTGTCTGTGTTCACATATTTTTTTTGCTTGGTCCATAGTTGATTTTTACACTTGTCTTGATAACTTATCATTTTACTTAATTTATTCCTGGAGCTCTCTTTATAAACATCCTCTTTGTTTCTCCTAAGCGCAACATTAGCAAGGTTTTTTTCATTATGTTCACTTTTATGCATTAAAAGGGGGAGGGGGAACCCACTCTATTTTGCGATTTCAAAATGATTTTTCTTTTTTTTCTGCATTTTTTTTCTTGCTCGTCACTTAGATTTTTTTCACTCTCGTGTTGCTATTTTGTCAGTGATGACAATATGGAAATCCATACATATTGGTATTCCAATAGAGATTTGCCTAGCCAAACAGAAGCAAAAAATTATGTGAATACAAATGTATTAACTGCAAAGATAAATCACAACCTGCAGGCAACATGAATAAGCTGAGGAAAGAGAGGAAAAGATGTGGAGTGGGGAGTGTGGCTTGAAACCAGCTGGAGTCAAAAAATGGAACATCACACACAGAAATCAGGAAACATTTATAAGCATAACTTTTTAGTATCACACAAGCAGAAAATGTAGTGATTCTAAAGCAAGCAGGCCCACAACACCACTGCAATGGAGAAGTTTTATCATCTTTGGAAATCGTCTGTGCTCATTGTCAGGCTTTTTACAACTCTACCTTGGTTTGGGGGTCTTTTTCTTTCTTCTTCTTCTCCTTCTTATAGAAAAAAAAAAGTTTAAAAAATATGAACTTAGGAAAAGCCAATTTCATGTGCTGTTAATTTAATTCCCAACATAAAACCTTACTTCTTCTGATGGAAAATGAAATTACCCTTTCTACATCCGTTTTATCTGTCAATTAAATTCTTTTTTTCCCCTTTCCTCCCCTCAAAGAAAAAAGAGCATGCACATTATTGGTTATATTTTCTGTGCTTGCAACAAAATGAAAATGGGAAGAGGTGGCATTAACTACAGTAAGTACACAAAACCTGCTTGATTATCATGTAAAGATGCTGGAATGACAACCCTGGAGACTTTGAATCTCCTTTGTGAGCTTGTAGATGTCTAGGCTAATTTTCATTTTCCATTTGCCCTGGTATTGCATGGCAAAGCAGTTTTAATAATGGGACTTTTAGCAGCGTTAACTATTAACCTTTCTATTTTGTGGTATCTTTAAGAAATGGCTTATGGAGGCAGCTTTCTCTGCCTGAATCTGTATGTGAATAAAGATAGGAAAAGGAAATGCATGTTTTGGGCAGAAAGAGAGGACATTCTCTGGGATCCATTCTGAATGATTAATTTCAGAATGATATTTGTCTCTGCTTCATGTTTTCATTATTTGATGGTTATGAAAAATAACCTTCTTTGGTCTCGCTTGGCTATTATTTGTATTACCTTAGAACTGATTGGAAAACAGCATTTGAAAAAAAAATCAGCCTTTCAAAATTGAAAAATATGGAAGCTTTTGCTTTTGAGACAGTTTTGTTTGTTGACTTTTTGAATGGAAACAAAAACACCTTCTGGGACCAAAACAAAACATCCTTTTATTTTTCAACAGCAGCACTGAAAAGTGTAGAAAGCAGATCATACTGTTTGTTGAGCAATAGAAAATCCTGTAGCTCAACCACAACAGTTTGTCTTGTGTATGAAGATCTGAAATCTTATAATCCTTATCTGGGACAAAAAATACCTTAGGCAAACTAATCGTGAGGCACTTTTGCCTTGCAGATATTTTGCAGCATTGGTGGGGACTAGCACAGTATGGTGTTTTGGTGGTGGAAGGCATCTCATGGTGAACCTTTCTGTTGCAGCCCAAGATGTTACCACAGCCCAGTTTACCCACCGCCACTCTGCTTCAACTACAGAGTGGGTGGTAGAAGCACCCACTTTTCAGCAACGTCAGTTGGAATTAAATTGCACTAAATCACATTAGTGGACTTAACTGTGAGCTGAAATGATGAGGTGCAGCTAGATGTTCCTTTTCTGTTATGTTTTGGGGCGGGGGGATTGCCTAGAGGCTGTGAACCAGAGGGTCTGTGTGAAGTCTGAAGAGGTCTGAAAACCTCTGCAACCAGATTTGCCAGAGGATGTCTGCCATCTCTTAGAGTTGTTTTCAAGGAGGATATCTACTCCGTTGTCCTTTGTCTTCACAGACCGTGAGAAGAGGAGGACAAGTCATATTTAAATACTTTCTGCTTGCACCTATAAGAGATGGGGGAGGCCTAATGCTGAATTCTGTGCGTTGCTCAGGGATGCTGTGAGGGGCATTTTCTGGGTGAACTTCCCTCGTGCTTGGAGAGTCTGCATTGTGAGTGCATCTGAGGATCTAAATGAGCAGTACTGGATCTTATGTCTTATGGTATGAACATAGGCAAAAAGAACTCGTTCGGTTCTGCCACTGCAAGGCCATCTGAGGCATGATTGTCCTCTCACTTGCAGCTGTAAAAAAATCAAGTACAATTCTGTTAAAAGTAGAATTTTACTAGAGGAAAACTGGAGTGATTGAGAGAAAAATCAGGCCTACAGCCTATAAAGTGCAAGTATAAACAACATCACTTTTTTTTTGAACCTAAATACATACACCTGGAAGGCATTCAAAGCATGTACTTGCAGTTATTTGTTACTGCTGAAATGATTAAAGTAAATCACATTGTTTGATATGAAAAATATGTTGTACACACACTTCTATTTTTCTCACTGCTCTGCCCTCCGTGCTGCATTTTGTAGCATAATCAAAATGCAAAATACATTTTGAAAAATTAAATGAGAGACACATGTGTGAATCATGAGGTTTATTTGCATGTTTGGCCCTTCGATTCATTAGGGATTTTAGTTTTTCCAGGAGGGAAACTGTCACATTTACATATTCTTAGACAGGCATGCAAATATTAGTCAGAAACTATAGTTTGTTCAATGCATTACAAGCTCCTGGGCTGCCAAACAATAATTTCAGTTCTTGAGTAATATACATTTTTGGAAACCTGGCATAATAACACTGTATTATAGTATTGCCCACTAGGACCACTTATGATTTTGTCAGGTTTTCCATTACCGACCCTTACGTTCTGGGCCACGTACATTGTATGTCAGCCGTATAAATTTGTTATCTGACATGCACGGTCTCAGTCCCTGAGCAAATTTCATTTGCAAATTTCAGAAAGTAAAGTCACAGAAGCCTATTTTGAAGTTCCAGCTGGGCCAAAGCAGACACAGCACAAAAAGAAAGAAAACTAACTTGTATAAGTCTTTTATGTCCATTTTTTTGTGTTTGTCATCCAGTGTATTGCTGGGGTTGCTATTGTGGATGCAAATAGACAAGTACTGGCTATAGCAGTTCGTGCGGTAGACAGGCACCTCAAAGAACTTAGGCAATTAAAATACACCATCAGTAATCTCTGTCACTTGGAAAATAAGTGTCTGTATTCTATCTCAGAAGTGGACTGCAGGTTTTTATATACCTACGTTTGGCCTAAATTCATAAACTAATGCAACCAAACTGAGGTTAGTGTGTACCGGAGAAAATAGTTTACATCAGCTGAGTACCATTCTCCCTCGCCCCATTTCAAGTGGAGGATGTTACAACTGTTAAGTGGGTAAATTCAAGCCTGGTTAGAGACAAGGTCATTGCTAAGTCAGCTTGGTAAGCTATTTTAGCTGGGGTGGATTCTTGACATTAAGTGCCAACAGTCTCTGTAGCCAGTGCCAGCGGAATGGTACGATCAGTATCACATGAGGCTACCTTTGGCTTTCAGTGTGGATGCCCCAGGGCATATTTATATTTATTTAGGCTGGCTTCAAGTCTGGATGAAGCTTAGACTCATGCCTCTGGCTTTGCAGTAAGCAAAGAAGGTTAAAACTTGTATAATGAAAAACTGAACTCAGAGCAGATGAAGATAGATATCCTCATTGAAGTTCATTGGCGAAACATATTGATTGAACCATGGGGACTGAATTAACCTATAAACTCTTCCAATTAATACTAAAGGTAGGAAAAGTTGACCTACTTGGAAATTGTTCCTGTTCTTTGGACTAAAATATTAAGGACTACAGTATTTGGTACAAATCATCACAGGAGCTTCGTGTTCCAAGCAACTGTTCTGATCCTGTTTTCACTACACCAGTTGGGGAACTTGGACCAGGTGATTGCTCCCATTCAGAAAATTCATGTAATACATTGACATAAAAGCAGCTCAGTAGATTTTGAGCTCTAATTATGCTATCAGGAAGACTGCACAGAACCTCTTGCCATGGCTAAAGGGGACAAAATTGATAGCTCATAGATATCTGAAATGTTTGAAAAGAGATGCTTTTTCCTAGCAGGTGATTTATAAAATGTTCCAGCTTTTCATGCACCACATCTTCTGTCCATTAAGACTGCCTAAGGTTTCTTAGTATGCAGAGGGGCTACACATGTGGAAATCTGCTGTTTTCTAAATCCACACTGATAGGATAGATTGCAAACTCTTTGAAGGGACTGTTACAGTCTATCACGTTCATGATCCATGGATTTAGAACTTCTAAATATACAGTGGCAGTGTACTCTAATGATCCATTATACTGTATCAATGATATGTAGATTATGGGCTGATTGTAGAAATTTGAACTATGCCTTTCAATCTGTAGCGTGGCTCTTTGAGGATTTGTTGAAGGCACTGAGGATCAATGCACTTTGACATGACTCAGACAAAGAGCTAAGAATTAGAGCTAGCCAAACTTTCACTGAGTTATGGGTATGATCTTGCTGTCACGATTCCAGCATAGTGCAAACACCATTAAGCTCAAATGAGCTCACTTGAGAATTGGTCTTACCCTAGGCACAGCAGACCAGATCTCAGCATAAAGTAATGGCTCTAGAATTTTCTAGGAGTCTTGGGAGGGTCTCACATCACATGCAGGTTTCTGTGCTGTAATGGCTAGACAAACATTGAAGCCTCATTTAGCTACTGTATGCCAGTGCTACATAGATTATGTGATTTTTGTCAGGGATCAAGAAGGGTATCTGAAACAGAGTCTGGATCTAAGAATTTTTATATTTTTTTCTCATTCATTTTAGTGCATCAATGTAGTAATACCTCATAATAGAATTTTCTGAAATTAATTGATAGACTAAATTTAAATAAAAAGCACACCTATTAGAGAGACAGTATGATCCATTGAATACTACGGCATGGCTGTATTTTGGTCGCAGCCCTGATTCTGTTCTTTAACTGCAGTATGACCGTAGGCTACTCACTGTTTCCGCTTCTATTCCTGTCTTGTCCTTTTATATTTTTGTATTGTTTTTGAAGAGCCCTTCACAGCTTGCTTTATTACTAACTACTGTGTAGACATTGTCTTCCAGAAAAGCCATCTTGGATGAGACATTTAAACCCGGTTGTAATAGAAATAATAGTAAGACAGGATATTTTATATATTTACAAGAAGATAATTGTCTATTTAGACCAGCAGAAAATATTAGCTGTGAGCCGAAATCCCATCTTTTCTCGAGGTAACTTAGTAGCAGAATGTTGCTGTCAAATATATTCTCCCTCCCTTTCTCTTCTCTGGTGGATTTATTCTGATCACATGTGCAAGTTGAGAAATATACCAAAAATGGCCCTTTCATTAAGATTAGAAAGCTGTAGCCCTTAAATCATGCATTTATGCAATTTTTAACTGTTTTTAACTAGCACAAAATGGCTCGTTGGAATTATGCAAGTATAGATCATTTTAATTTGAATCATTGTGGAATCATAAAGGACTCCGTTCTTTAATTTTGTGCCTTCAAGTCAGCCACTTTGATTAAAAAATAATAAAGCATGAGAGCTGGAGGGTCCTTGCAGGTTCTTCCAGCTATCATGGATCCCTGATCTTTGGTACTAATTCTTCTCATTAATATTAATAAAGGGCTGATAGGCCACCTCAAAGCATAGTACAAAACCCATGCAATTAATTGCTTGTAGTGTTTTTATGCTTATTTTGCACAATGAGAAGCGATGCCTCAGGAGTCTAAATATCAGTTAATCAATAACATCAAATCCACTGAAAAAGAGCCCTTCAAGTCCCTTTTTCATAAATCTTCCCTAATTTAAGCAGGATTAAAACCAATTACATGTTGTTTGTTTTTAAATTAAAAAAAAAAAAGAGAGAGAGAGAGAGAAAGAAAGAAAGAAGAGGCAATACAGACTTACGTATGCCCCCCTGCTTCTCATTTCAGCACTGAAATTTTTAATAGTTAAGCTGCTGGGTTTTAGATTTCCTTTCTTCTCCATTCCACATAACAGCCAAGGCGATCTCAGGAAATGAGACTGGAATACTATCGATGAAGTCTTCTCAACAGGTTCCAGCAGATTTGGCAATACAAGTTATGTTGAGCTGGATGGCATCCCTTAAAGACACAAAAATTACACGTGGTATTATGGCCAGCAAAACCTTTCAGAAAAATGAGAAGTCCTGTCCCATCCTGAACTGACCTATGCAGACCCTGGATTGGAGTGTGAACAACAGTCAAATAGGGCCAAAGACTGAGTTCCTTTCACCTTGCCATGTCTCACCTCTGCTACAGACAAAGGCAAGTAGCTGACACTGCAGAGTAAAAAGGGTAGTGGTTAGTAGTTTGTTTGTTTGTTTGTTTGTTTGTTTGTTTTTAAGTTCAGGTATAATGTCTTACTTAGTTTTCATAAAGGGGATAGCCCAGACCATTAAAATAACAATGTCATGATGGATTTGTAAGATGGAATGACCAAGCAGATACCTTTCTTTTTTGTCACTTGTATTCAAGTGGGTATTTATGAGCCATTGTGCCTACTGGTATAGATGGCATTTAAAATATAATTTGATGCAACTAAGGCTGAACCTCTGAAAGAAAAAATGCAGTTGCTTTCAAATTAGTTGTCAATTTATTGTTTTCGTTTTGATTTGTGCTTGCAAGATGGTATATACAACGAATTTGGAAGGTGGCAGTCCTGTGGCTATTTTTGATTGCAGCAGTGTGGGACCTACAGCGAAGGGTTATTCTGCTTCACATGGTTCAAAATAATTGGCTAAATCTTCCAGGTATCCCTCTAGTCTTTTTACAGCTTAGTGAAATATTTTTAGCAAGAGAAAAAGCACATTTTTTTTTATGCACACCTCTACCTGTATTGTTCTATCAACAAGTATGAATTTATAAGGTCAAGTCTCATCCTTCAAGTAGTCCTCATATACACATGCACACATGAAAGAAAATGGTTTTAGGAAATGTCAGAATGCTTTATATCAACATTTTCAGAATGAACTAGAACATTTCATTTCAAAATGTCATTTTAATTTTGAAATTGATCTTTTTAAAGGGTAAGAAAAGAAAAAGAGAAAAAAATAGCTTAAATAACTTGGAGATGAAACACATTTCCCAATTTGAATGAAACTTCCTGCTGTACAAAGCCAAACCCATTTAATTATTTATTTTCTTTTTGCTATTGAACTCCAAAGTCTAATATTCTCACAGGTCAAGTCTTTTACTCAGATTTCAAGCCAGTGGCCAACTAAGAGTACACTTTTCTGTTTTTCTCTGTGCCTGCACACCATTTGTATTATCAGGTATAGCTTGCATATCTGAATGATGCACGGCTATAAAGCTGTGTAGTTCCTGCCCTTGCTCTCTTTAGAGGCATGATATGTACCATAAATTAATATCAAAAGAAATTTTGTCCAAGAATGATCTATGTCAGTGGAAAGAGTGCAGTTTTTTTCCTCTGTAAAAGAATCCACAGCAAGGCAGAAAACTCCTGGAGTTTCAACACATGGAGCTCTATGGAGTTTCCTCTGATTTTTTTTCCTTTATTCTTTTTTTTCTTGGTATACAGAATATTTGGATTCCACGTGATTCATGAGGGGATCAGACAGCTCCAGCTGTTACCCCTGCCACTACCCCAGCCAAAAAAAGAAAAAAAACATTAGAGGGGATGCTGTAAGAAATAAAGGCAAATCAGCCTGACATCTATTATAACTATAAATAAAGGAAACATTAGCTTAAAAATTCACTGTAAGCTTTTCAGCTGCTTATCCTTTAAGAAGCCTGGGCTGAAATGTAAATTCTGAAACAAATTCTGATTTAGACTGTTGTTTGATGAAGCTGATTTTAACAGCCAGAGGAAGCCAGACAAACATTTGCCTCCCACTCTGTGCAATGTCATTAGCCCACCCACTTTTTCATAAAAGACTTGTCACTGCTTTAAACTATTATATGTGTAATTTATCATACCTCAAGAATGTGTCAACAAAGAATTAAATGCTAAAAATATTACTAATATCAATTAGTACAGTTTTATGTAAAGTGGATCTTGGAACCTGTTTCCTGATGTTGATGAAACAAAGGTCTAGCATTTCAAGGCCAGCAAGGATGTTCCAACAGCACAGTTTTAGCATCCCATGACATTTTAGTAAAAAAAAAGAAAAAAAAAAAAGAAAACCAAATACGTAAATAAAATAGGAGTTGGACTTGATGATCCTCATGGACCTCTTCCAGCTCAGGATATTCTATGATTCTAAAGTATCTGGGGCTACTTGTGCTGCAGAAAATTTTTCCTTTTTACATGCCTGGGTAGTCTGTATTTTTTCATGTGCTCAGATTAAAAAACAAGGAAGGAAAGGAGTTTGTTTTTACCAAAAAGCAACTCCTGGTCCTTCATCTTTTTTCCCTTGCTAGTTTTACTCTTGGCCCAACCTCCCTCATCTGTTGCTTACACCTTAGTTGCACAAATTCAGGCATTCATTTGATCCTTCTCTGGGCTGATTCACATCACTGATGTATAAAAATATTCAGTTTATTCTCAAGTGTTTTAAATGAGTGTGAATTATAGACAAAGAAAAGGGGAGGGAGGAGTCTTTTCATCAGTAGCAAGTCATTAAATAGGCTTATGTCATAACACAGAACTTCAACCTCATCATTTTTTCCTTGTTTGTATTCAATAGGATAATCTTGCCTTCAAAATAGTGAAATTATTTACTTTAGCTAAAATCAATGGCTGTGATACAATATACATTAGTAAAACAATTTTTTTTTTGCGGTACAGGAAGTCAGACTATATGACCAAATAACCCCAGTCAAACTGGATCTCTGTGAAACTCCAAAGTCAGTGCTCAAGGAGCCTCCAAAGGCAGTTCATTACTGAAGTGGGGTTTATCCAGCTGATTTCCAATTAAGTGGAAGGTGCATAAAATCATGGAGAAAAGCACTATAATAAAAAATGTTTACAGAAAAAAAGTTTGAAGAATCACCCTAAGATAATGATCTCCAAGTCTCTCACCAAATCTTTGGACAAAAATTATTATTTTTAAATCTTTTATATTTCACAAAATACCATTCTACAACAAAGACTTAGCGCAGGAGGAGACTTCAGAAAGCTCAGATGTGTTTTCTTCTCTCATGAGCCCAACTAAGGTCAGAACCCTATTGTGCTGATGTTTGTATGTACAACTCTTCCTCAAAGGACTTGCAATTTAAACAGATAAGGACACAGGAATAAAGGGAAATTTTGAGAGGAATTCTTGAAGCAGAGTGATCACACAGCTCATCTGCTGTCACATAAATGCTCAGACTTGGTAGAGACCTACCCAAGACTTTTGAAGAGATTACACTGTATAACTGGTTGCCCACATCAGTTGAACAACTTCCGTACCCTTAGCAATAATGGCAGAGAGGGGGGTGCGGCCATCATTTTTTGATCATTGGTGTTCAATGTAGTAATACAAAGTGAAGTTGGTTGTGGTTGTAGCTACGTATTCAGTGTTGTTTTGCAACAGCAGATGTTTGAAAACCCCACCCATTCTTCCACCCTCAGCAGAAAGGTGGGACAGACACCTATGGCTAGGCAGATCTCTTCAGATCTTGCAATGAAACCCCCAGATGCTGTAAGTCAAAGTCCACAAAAATTGTGGTGCACTGATGAAAGAAGAAAACTTTCCCAAGTCGCAAGGCAGAGCTTTAACAGAGAAAAAGACCTTCTTTGCCATTGTCAGGTTTCCCTAACCTTATTCTGGAGATTTTCCCATCATTAATTTAAAGGTATTAAATGAACAGAGAACAGCAGAATTAGTAATAAAAAGCACTGGCAGTTGCTGAAGCTGTAATTCACACTCTGGCATACCAGCTGAACAATTGGGGTAATATTTTAAGGAAGGAATCACAACCTATCTGTGATTTAAACCAAACTTCTCTCTTCTTTAAAATGGTTATTTAAATACAAATTAATGATTAAACAAATATTTCTGGAGTATTAAAAGCATCTATATCTATGCATATTCGTAACCATTAGCATAAAGTCAGTTGGAAATTGTGAACAAAGTGCTGTTAAGTGACTGTATGCAACTGTACTCAGGAGTTCCACTTGCGGCTAACATCACTCACACTATTTCAGTTGGGTATCCCATCTGTTTTACACCTATAAGTTGATACGAAAGAACATGAAGTCTCTCTCGGTGGTCAGTGCTTGATGGTCATACATAGCTTGTATGTTCAGCTATTGAAATACCGTGGGGTAGGGAGAAGGTGTAAATTACCCAGAAGCTCTCTGATTGGTGGTGCATGCCTGAAACAGCTGTAAGGGGTCCTGAACAAAGCACAGCAGTTGTAGTGAGAAAACTATTAGCATATGCATGAATAAGTGGGTGTGAAAATGCCGGCTATCAACATGCAGTGTGTACTGTATTCCAGCTGAGCAGGTGTAAAGAACATCCTCTTGACACAGAAGTGTGAATTTCAGGGAGACAAGCCTGATGAAAGCCAAAGATTCGTATTTGTTTCATTTCTGTAGATAAAGGGCCACGTACTTTTCTGGTGTTAGTCTGCTATCATTAATGGAGTTGTACTGCAGAGGAGTTTTGCCTCAGTTTAAGGCAAACAAAGCAAGCTGGTAAAAAGCATGAAATAATAGGATGACAACTGATTAGGACTGAGATTTGCAACAGGCTTTGAACCATCTCTCTTTGAGGCCACAGATTCAACTTTCTTACTGGTAATACTCAGCAGAACTTCAGTGTCTTCACCAGGCTATACAGAGGTCATGTCCCAGACTTCTGTATAGCTCTTTATTGTTTGTGCCTGTTAAGACTACCACTAAAAATCAAAAGAGAAACCAGTTCATTCCTCTGCTGGAGAGCATAAAACCTGCCCACTGAAAAAGGACACTTGAAAATCCTGCTCCTGGGCACTTGAGGGCATTTCACATTTCAGCCATTCACAATTTATATTTATTTGAAAAATTGTGTTGCTCGGCAGTCTTTCCTAATAGCAATATAATGGTATTGCAGCTGGAATTTAATGGTACACTATTACACTTCAGGGCAACCACAGCACAAGTGTATCAATTCTGGGATGAGTCAATGGTGAAAGAGCAATATTGAGGTCATATTTTTCCTCTTTCTGTACATCACTGGGACAAAGGCATAGAACTTTTGGCAGAAGTGTAAAAGATTATTTTTCAGTGATCTAGTTTTATTCTTGAAAAAAAAAATACAATTTCTCTTGCTTGAAGGTTTGCAGTACTGCCTTGTTCTGTTCACCAACAAGGTCTGTCACAGTGGTTTGAGAGGGGTTACCAACAAAGAAACAAATGGCATGACTATTTAACTCATTTGCTTTTCTTTTTACTATAAGTTTTTAATATTCCTTGAAACGTACTTTGTCATAGATATACTGAACATATGGTTGACAAAAAAAAAGGCAGTAAGACTTTTGTTGGTACAAAAACATATTCTATATATCTTTAATCAAAAATCTGAGAAAATGTTGTGTTTCTTGCCATTAAAACTTGTTTTTGCAGCTGATAGATATATCAGGGTTGAAATAAGATCAAACCAGATGGATTCCATGTTTTGCTGTAGGAGTTCTTTCTTCACCAACTCATCTAGGGGAGAAAAAGGCATCAGATCATAAGACTGGCCATGCTGGATCAGACCAGAGGTTCACCTACACCGATATCCCCCTTCCTCTACTTATTAGCTGTTGATGGCTAAAGTAAACAAGAACAAAGGGCAGGTCTTCAATGCATTTTCCTAGAGTACTTTTACAGTCTTGAATGGCTTGTGTCTTGGGATCTTCTTAAGCTACAGGCTGCATGTCTGTATTTAGCAGCCTTAGATGAATTTTCCTTTAACTTCTTTATCTAATCATTCCTTGAATCCAGGTAAACATTGAGTTAGGAGAGTAAATGTATTTTTCCTCCATTGTGCATCTATTTGCTAGTCTGGCTATGTAAACAATTGTATATAGTTGTAGATATAAATATATATGTAGATACCTATAAAAGAGCAACTATATATGAAACAGGACAGAGTTCTATATTATTGCCATTGCTGCATTGAGCACCTTCCCAGAAAAACTAAAAGAAATGGAAAAATCTCAAGTCACCTTCATGCCCAAGAAGATCACAAATCTGTATAGGGTTGATAAACTAAATTGCCTTCAACTGATCTGCACGTAGTTCTTTAACTTGGGAAAGCAATCATCACGGATTCAGAGATACGTGGAGAGGATGTACTTTTGCAGTCTGAAGATTAAGGTCCTTATCTGAGAGGCTGAATATCTTGGGCTACTGTCAAGATTGTTTCTAATTAATTATGTTTTTAAAACCTATCACTGGATAACATAAACAATCTCAGAAACAGATAAGAGAACTTGAACCTTTTCTTTACAGCAGAATACTGAAGTGAAAGTTTGTCTTCATTCATTTTTGCCCTGCAGATTTTGCTGCCTAATGGCTGAGCTTTAAAGATGGGGACATGTAAGTACCTGACTGTAGATGATTGTGGCATTTCCCTGATTTACCCCAGTAAATATGTTTTTTTGCTACTACAAAGCCACAGACTTTGTATTGACCTGACGGTACAGGGACTCTGAACTGAGTATAGAAGTCACATTTGTGTAACAAACAATAGCTTCTTATGTTATTTGGGACTGCTGGAGGCTATAGTGCGCTTTCAAACTTTAGCTGGGAACCAATAAAGAGAGAGCAGACCATGCAAAGAAAAGGTAGAGAGAAAAAAATGACTTAAGCAGACCAAAAATTGAGAAGAAGGAATCTCACACCTACACTCATACAAATCTCTGCCCACCTGTTCCTCTTGGGGAACACTGAAGATGTCAATGCTGTGGCCCAGAGTCATATTAGAAGGGTAACCATAAAAGCAAAGGGAGCTAGTAAGTTTTCTGAAAAACAATTTTAGCTGTAAAAGGCTTTTCTCTGTTAATTTTCACTATTTATATTCTTACTGTTGTAACAAACTAATAAGAAAAATAGATTATATTTTTATTAGATTGTTAAACATTAATTAAACTAATAATAAAGTCTTAGCTCCAAATATAGCAGAAAGTGTTCCCTTTTGCACCAACAACATCTTGAATGTAATACTATCATGATATAAGACTTCAGATGTACTGAGAGTAAAACAAAAATTATAAGCAGTCTTCTCCACTTCCTGAGTGAGTGACAGTGCTGAAAGACATACACAGACTTACTTCATTTTGTCATATTTTCATAGAACTGGATGATCTTAAAGGTCCCTTCCAACCTAAACCATTCTATGATTCTGTAATTTCCTTTGGGGATTTGTTTTCTTGTACAGTATGCACTAACAAGAAGTATGAATGATTATTGTATCAGTGTGACCACTAATTAGAAGAATAAATGAATAATTAAAAACAACTATAATGACTTCAATAACAAATCAGATCTGGATGTGAAAAAAATGTAGGATCCTTATGGGTACGATATCAATTTCATGCCCTGCTTTAGGTACGGTTCATAAAGGAGTGTTGGGAGAGGAAGAGGAATGCAGCACTGAAGTAGACCCTTTAAAGCTCAGAGCAAAATTTGTTACTGAGAAGCCAATCCAGGAGACACAGTATGGCCCTTGGAAAGACTGTTGTCACCAATGACTAATTCTTTGATTTGCCACAAATACCAGCATACCAGTTCTTAGTCCTGGAGAAATCTGTTGGGTCTTAAAAAAGAAAGGTGCAAAAATAAAACACAAAATAACATAAAATGTACGTATAAACAGTGGAATTTCTGTGAAATTCTAATTTTTGCTATAATGTGTCCCTCCCCTCCCCCCCCTTTTCAAATGTCATCCATAATTCACTAGTGTATCATGCCATCACAAAGATGTGTTTAATCAAATGCCTCCTGCACCTGGGACACTTCTATTCACTATGTAGTAAACAACCCATGTGTTCCAATCTAGAGTGGAGGCACTATATTTCAGAGAGTTCCATTGATCTCAAATGGCAGAGTTAGTCTTCTTTTGTGAAAAGAATCTTTCGAATAAAGCTACTTGAGTGTTTGAAGGTGCAAGTACTTTGATGTTCCAAAGCCTCAATTATTTAGGTACCACAGAGCTAAGCATTGTGTGTCTGCCAAAGCCTTGTTTAAAAAGCTCAGATGGCTAAGATGTCATGTTCTGTTCAAAGTCTTCTGGTGACTGAAATTAAGAGAAAAGCCCTTTCATTTTAGTGACTCCTAAGGCTCTCTCAGCATCCACTCTGTAGAGCTTCGGCACGACACCATTTAAATACTTGCTTGCAATTTGGGTACATTGTCAACAGAGCAGATGGATTCTAACTAAGGAAGCGGTATTTATGCTGATAGTCCGTGGAAAGAGCAAACAAACACACAAAAAGCCCCCAGTTGTCAGCTTCTGGTATCTCTTCTTAAGGGATAGCAGTGAAGCGCATGGCTGAAAAGCAGTTGTTCTGATACCATGGTTTTTAATAATTAATTCAATCTTTGTCTCCAGGACTGTGTAAAGGCAGGAGTTCACCTATCCTCAATTTACTGCTGAGGAAAGGGTAATTCCACCAATGAAGTATCATGCAGATTTCTCTTGTTACTAACCTATTACTGATTATTTTTATGTAGACTCCTGAGTTAAGTTGTATTACGATAGTTCAGCAAGTCAGCAAGATCTGGCCCACAGAGCAAAATGTGGTTTCCAGACAGCAATGAGATCACCCTTTAAAAAAATTGTTGAATAGAAGCTGGTGGCTGAGAGATGCATGGACAGATTGACAGGTGGTATTGTGGGTGCAAAGATGCAGGCTGAACCCAACTTTTGGCTCATAACTGAGGTATTTAAGTTAGACTACTTTAGATAAATTACCCTCTGCTCCTTCTGTAGCTGCTGCAAAGCTACAGGAACCTCCAGGGTGATTCAGATCTAAGCAGAGTAAATTGCCACTTCAGGAAGTATATTTTTCTCTTTTGATTATATAAATAGTCTAAGCTACTGAGTAAATGATCTTAGCTAAGAGCCTAAAATTCAATGGAATTAATCTTTGCCTTTTTTCCTGTTCATGGAATAAGATGTGTTCCCTGATTAAAAAGGGAAAGTAATATGAAGAAAGACAGGTGGAAGAATAAGAGGTATAACAGGAGAACAGGTACTACACACAAGTCCTTTAAAAATTAGTGTAATTTGCCACTCTTTACGGTTGCATCCAACCTTGAGTCTTGCACAAAAGGTAGAAGCACCTCTGGAAAGACATGTTATTCAGTCACTGCCTGATAAAGGATTTTTGATATCTTCCTGTGAGGTATCTTGTAAACAGCCGCTAGATGGACCACTGGCTTGAAGTGATACACCAATTCCTACAGTAATGCCCCACTGCAGTGAAGTTGTGCAGGCCAGCAAGTTGTCCTCTCCTGCTGTCACAACACCACTTCATTTTCACACACTGGGCCCTTTGCTGTCATGCTCAGTGAGTGTGGACATGTGGGTGGAGAAGCAAGGTTTAAGGCATGAACGGGTAGAGTATCACACCCTGGCAGCTGGAACCAGATGTACTGAAAGACAAGTCTGTGTTAGCAGCTAAAAGTGAGAGCCTTCCACAAGTCAAGTTGCCACAAGTGGTGCTAAGGTGAATCACCTTAAGTAGTCTTTTATTTGGTCTACTCAGATACTGGTACTCAACGCAAGGAAACCACTGCCTGTTGGCTTTTTACAAACTACTTATGCCCTGTTCTACCATGTAAATAAAACCTCCTATGCCTATTATTTTTTCACTGCTGTTCCTCTGCGAGAAGGCTAATGTCTACAGTTACAAAATTTAGCCCCAAACTGCCATTATGCAGTTACTACATTGCATTTCCTTGTACTACTGTAGATCTTCCAGCTTCAGGCAGGTTAGGACACAGGCACACAAGAACTAGGTGTGGAGGGTGACAATAGAGTTGACTTCAGTCAACTGAGAGTTGCACTAGGGGCATCCCAGGAGTTAGGAGCCTGACATGAGGGACTGTGAACTTTCCTGCATCCCTCTAATGAACTATTTTTTATTTCATCCTTTCACCACCATTTTCAGCTAAAAGACATCTCCCGTGAAGAATCTTCTATCCGCGCTGACTGTGCTGTGGTTTGTTTTGGGTAGGGGAAAAATCTTATGTTATTGTTTTCCTTTATCTTATTTTTCACCAAAATACATATCCTGCCTTTTGCATTACATAACCACATAACCTACTATTTTTCACTCACAAGCACCCAGGCAAACTGTTTAAATTCACTTTTGTTTGCCATATGTAGAAGCTAAAAGATTAAGGAACTCACAAAGGAAATGAAAAGAAAGGTTTCCCTCTTTTGGGACCAAGACCAAGACATGGTTAAATTACCTGTCCGAGCAACCCCATAACAGTATTTAATCGCATAACTTTGAGAGGATTTGACCCTTTGATCAAATCCTTCCAAAGGCCTTTCCTTACACAAAATTCACTCAGTTCTGTTAACTGAGAAGTTACCTGGAGAGAAGAAAGTAATGTAACCATTTAGACAATTAGTTTAAATTCTTTGAGTTTCTTGGTTCAACTGCCTATAAAGAATTCATGTCTCCTTGAAAACAAAAGCTGGGGAGTCAATTAGCTTGACTTCTTCCTGATGTGGCAGGAAGGGAGAGGTATCAGCATGTTTTCGACTTCCTTGAAGTCTCAGCTAATATAACACTGGATGCCAATTAGAAAGATAGACGGACACTGTAAGAGACTGAGAAAAAAGATGATGTCTGAAACATGTGGAGAAAAAGGGGGTTACTACATTTTAAATTGGCTCAGAAGAGCGGACCTCGCGAAGGCAGGATAGCGCTTCTTGGGGCCGATCTCCTGGTAACCACCTGTGACAGCTTTGCACCTGTGGTTCTGTCAGCGGGGGAAGGAAGGCCTTAGCACCGACCCGTCCCCAAACCCCTTCCAGAAGGCTCTGGAACAAAAGGCTGCGCATGCGTGGCAATTAGCAAACGAGAGGAGCACTGAGAGGTGGAGACCGGGGGAGTTGCTTATAAATAGCGCAGCCCGGGGAGCAGTTCGGGGCTGCACCCCTCAGATACTGGTGAGGGAAGGGGACCAGAGGTGTCGCTGGACCGCAGGTGGTAATCCGGATATTTCCTATACTTTTGTCTTTTTGTCTAATTATCTCTCTCTTTATGTGTTACGCGCCGTTCAGCCTTTTGTAAAGTAACAAAGCTTGACTAGCTCCCGTTAACGGGTTGTTCAGCCCTTTGTGAAACAGCAAGGTTCAGATAGCTTCCCTTATGGACACCTCCTGCTGTATACAAGGAGGTTAGGTAGCTGCCTGTATAAACAATGAGGTTTAATCAGCTTCTGACGTCACTAGGACTTCTCGATTGGTCGCTGGGTGTCACGTGACCTTAATTTAGCCCGGGGGTGCTTCGAGCCCCGCGGTCTCAGCGAGGAGCGTCCGGGCCCCCGCGGGCACGAAGTTCCTGTAAGTCCTCGTGTGGAGCAGCCTCGCTGACTGTCGCTGTTCCGCACAGCACGGACAGGCAGGTAGCCGAAGTGTCCACGCTTTGAAGGAAGGTAGGTGCCCTGTGTAAGCTGAGTGTACCTTCAGACAACAATATGGAGCTGAGAACGGTGATGTTTCTGTTGCCTCGAAGGAGCAAAGCAAAGAAAATCCCATACTTCTCTTAATGAGTGAGAGCTGTAGGTCAGTGTAGTTGTTAACTAATTTTTAGCTGTAGTTTTAAAGTATTAGGGACCTAGAGTGAGCAATGGAGGACTGAGCAGGGAGAGAGAAGAAAGAGGAAAAACACAGGAAATAATAATAATAAAAAACCCTCTAAAGCCAGCTAGTAAGCTAAAGTGACTTTAATTTTTCTGGTTTATTAAAATGTATTCAGGTCTTTGATGGTCTATGAAATCTGGTATCCCATCAATTATGATCTCAAAAGATTCTGAAACGTCTTTTAAGTGAGAAGTAAGTAAATTATGGGTTTGTCTTTTAAAGTGTGTTTTATTATGTCATTACTTCAAATAATGTCAGTAACTCGGTACCAGTTTGAATGGTTATGGAACATTTGTAATTCAAGGGGGTGTGATTATCAGTGTATATTCTGGTATAAAAAAGACTTTAGCCAGATTACTTTTTATCGGCTCATGAATTTAGATGCAGTTCCTTTAGCTCCATAATGCAGCTGTCTGGGGGTAGATATATGCAGTCCTCCAGATTGGCTGCCATTGAAAACTTGTAGTGTGAAACTTGATAATTTGTGTTGGGAGGGATTCTACTGGGTCATGGGTAAAGATACTTTGAAACAAAAAAAGGAAAAAAAAATAATGCTGAAAGTCAGCCAGCCATTTCTCAGCTGAGATCTGTTTTTGCTACTCATCCTATGGACAAAATGTGCTGGTCAATCACCTGAAGCCATTCAGCAGGTTTAATGCATGTTTTAGCTTCTTCCTCCAACAAACAAAACCTGTACTGTCAGTGACATGAAACCATTAATTTAAATGCCAAATTCATTTTTTATACTTTACGTGCTTGCATTTAGAGTCAAAAACTATTTGCAAAGTTGGGGGGGAGGTACATAAGCAAGGGTTGGCAAAATTCACAGTGCTAGCAATTTTTCATCCATTGAAGATTAAATGCAGCATATTCTATACACACCTATGTGACTATCACACACAGCACAATAATTCAGCAATTTCAAAAAAAATTAATTGGCAAGCTGCATTGCCTCTGAAAAAAGCCAGGGGATTAATGCAAAAGTTACTCATGAGCTTGGTCAAATGGCTTTTAAAACATGACAAAAAAGCCTTTTTTTGAAGGAAGATACAAGTCATGCTTCTGGTTAATGTAAATTAGTATTTGGCTAGTATAATGTGTACGTTTCTGTCAGGATATAGCTGAATATAGGCACAGCTTACTGATTGATCTGTTGGAGCTGGACTTTTTTCAACCAAATCCTGTGAGTAAGACTCCCTTAGTACACCCAGATGAAGATGAGGAAGTAAAAGGCAGAGTTTAGGAGGAAAAAATACTAGGTTTTATTTCAGCAAAGAAAATAAGGAATTATGAGAACACTAAGGGGGAGGTAAAGGAGAGTTTTAATGGTTCCTTGTAGCTCCTGAGCAGACTGATGGTACAGGTTATTGAGAGCCTTAGCTACAGGAGAGTTTGGCCATTGAGATGCTCAATATTCTGAGACCTAGCTTGGACATGACTTCATGTCAGTGAGGACTTGAAAGCTTTGAGTTGTGGTTCTTTTTTTTTAAAGAAGGAATTGGAAAGGAAAGTTACTTGGTTTTCTCCCAATGTGGGGTTGAAGAAATTGTAGAAGAGCTCATTAGTTCATGTTCCCACAGAAATGCAGAACTGGTTCAATAGGCTGTAGTGCGGAAAGACAGGAAAAAAATACTAAGGGTGTAAGTAGCTAATGCTGAATGCAAAGTGTTTAACAGGATTAGTATGGTCACAAGTGTTTGATAAGTGGAACAATACTTAGAGCTGAGTATTTGGGTTTAGACTTGTGAACCCATGTCTTGGTGTTCATTAGGAGGTCTCAGTGGGTGTCACAGAACTTTTTAATTCACCCCCCTGCTGTTAAATGCTGTTAAAATAAAAAAATGTTCTCATTTTTTTTAGGCAAGTTTGTCTCAGGTGAGTATAAAATTCTGCTGATGGTAAGTCTGTGGATATTTAAACTACTGCTTGCAGGGATCCACAGAATTCATTGATGTCCAGTCCAGACACTGCAGTGATGCTCCTTAGCAGAGCTATAATATGAATCAAGAAAATGTTTGTTTCTTTGATGTTGTTAATTAGTGTGGAAATGGCACAAAAGTTGTAAGCGAGAGGAACTTGACTTAGCAGGAACTCAAGGGAAAGACTAGTTTGGATGAAGCCCTTAGTGCAGTAACTGCAGGTGATCTTTGTCGCTGTTCCTTGTCCTCTAAAGCCTGTTCTGTAATAGCAGTAAAAGAAATAATACAAACCAGGGTGTAGTTTATGTGTTGTTGGTGCAGCACTTTGTGAATGTAAAGTGCTATGCAAGTGCCATTATTAGTATTATCAGGTGAGTTTCTCTTTGCATAAAAGAGAAAAATAGCATCAATATAGTTGCTGTGTACTGAGTCACTGGGAGTTTTTAATTAATACACTGAGACTGAAGCTTAAGATAAAGTACTGGGCCCTATATTGACTATACCTACCTTTGCTGGTGGCTTACCCACATTTCTTGGCATGTTTTTAACCCCTTAGCATATGTATCTAGTGTTTGGTGTGCCTCAGCTTTTTTCCCTGAGGAGTAATCCTGTTCAGAAAGTAAGGCTTAAATGTAAGCATGCATTGATATTCCATTGTTACCTGTGAGACTTAGGCATTTTCCTAACATTAAGCAGTTTGGTGGAGACCAGTGATCTACCAAAACATAGCTTCTCACTTCTATAAAAATTGAGCAAAATAGTGTCAGTAGAATTTTGTATCTGTTAACTATATTCATCTGCAAGTGACAAAAATAACAAATATAAAATCCAACAATATTTTTCTCTGCAAAGATATATTGATGCCATCTGTGAAATAATGTACAGTCACTGAAGCTGAGAGCTACTGGGATGAGAAACTGGAACACAGGCAATGCATGTGTAATTTCCCTAGTAAATCCCAGCTCAAATGCTGCCTGTTTTTCAAGTGAGTTTATGGTGTTTTTTTGTTGTTGTTGCTTTTTCAGAGGGAACTATTGTTACTCAAGTGATGGATTGACTGAAGTGTAGAAGGTCAAGTGATTTGCCCAGCCTTGCCTTCTGTGAGTAAAGGTGTGTACCTATTAAATGGACAACTGTAGGTAGCCTTATTCATTAAACATCAAATCTGCCCTCTCATTTTGTTAAATGCTCTGTGTAGCCGTAGTTAAATGGCAACAAGAAGTGACTGAGTCTCAGCACTGATTGGCAGTGGGCATCAATCATTATTCTGGCAAGGATCTTCAGGAACATATCACTTTGTAGCAAATCTGGCAGATTTGAATGGGATTATTTCGGATTGGTTTACCAATAACTGTCATGCCTAAAATCTCAACACAATAAGAATTCATCACCAGTGCCAATCACACACTTCATGCCAACCCCAATTCACATCCTCCCCTGGAGAGTCTTGATCTACACTAATACTCCAAACAGCATGACAAGGCCTGAGGGCTGAGGAGGAACAAATGGTGCAAAATGCCAGAAACAAGATTGGAGTCTGCACTGTTTTATAGAGAAGGGACAGAGTGTTTGTAGGAGAGACCCACCACTTCACTGGGTCATGCATCCCAAAGTACTTAAAGAGCTGAATACAGCAAGCAAAAGCAATCATTTTGAATGACAATTAATGCAAAGATTCCTGCTGATTGGAGGGACAAGTACACAGCCTCCGGTGATAACAGGGTCCAGGGTCCTGTGTATCTGAGCATTACTGGGAGGTAGGAAAATATAAGACATTTAGTCAGAGGGAATAAATGTCATTTCTGATGTCGTATCGAAGGCTTCTGTTGAAACAGAATTTGAAGTGTCCTTGCTGCCCTGCTAGAGCAGTAACCAGTAGATACATTTCTGAAAAAGGCAGATGTTACATGCAGACCATCAGTACAACTTCCAGGGTCAAGCTGCGTAGCCAGTGAAGATGGACAGTTTATTTATCATGGAAGTAGTTGATATATAACTTTAGAGAGAGATGGCTTTAGGTCATCCCTTCCTACCACTGTAAATATATCAAATAGAAATTGGGCCTATAGGAAGAAGAAGAGGAGCAAGGAAAAGAAATCTTACAGGTAGTGAGGAGACACTATTTCCAAGACAGTCTGAATCAAGATACTGTCAAGGTTCTGGGGTAATGAAGGACTCAGACTACCCAGTTT
Source organism: Anseranas semipalmata (assembly GCA_013399115.1). Classification (NCBI taxonomy): domain Eukaryota; kingdom Metazoa; phylum Chordata; class Aves; order Anseriformes; family Anseranatidae; genus Anseranas; species Anseranas semipalmata. The sequence goes on from VXAA01003984.1 coordinate 200,936, forward strand.
CTGCCAGACCTGCCTAACCATATCAGCTGATTTTCCATTAAGATTACTTTGAGTGGTTTTTCTCTTGTAGGTCCTACAACAATGTGATACTGACCCCAAGCTAGAACACTGTATGCACTGACTAGACTCCAGCAGAATGATTTACTAGAGCAAAAAAGTCAAATTTATAAGGAAAATGCTGAAGGTGAAGTTTATTTTGAAGCTCTCCAATGATGGAGAGATCTAATGAGGATCACAGACTGACTTCCACTGCCAATAGAAGAACCTTCCTAAAATGACCCATGGGAATAGTAGCAGTGGAAACATCAATGATGAGATTCAGCCTACTTGCCACTTTACTAAGGAACTAAGGAAGGGTGTATGGTTTTTTTCTAGATTCCCTGAATAATCAGTGGCAAAAGTAAGAACAGCATCTTCAGAGAGCAGTTCCATTCTTACAGGTCTGGGGCTTTGGGGCACAGTAAAAGTCTCACAGTACAGCATGTTTATTTTTGTATAAAAGTGGATGCTTCTGCTAAGTATAACAAAATACTTCTGAAAAAAACAAAGTGCAATTAAGACCTATCCAGATGGTGTTAAAGCATTTTGTAGATTAACAAAGTAGTGTTAATGTAGTACCATGTCCTCTCAAAGATGCACCGAGCAGATAGAAATGAGAACTCTGAAGACCTGGGTCCCTCTCCTGGGTCAGTAATCACCAGACTCCTTTGAGCTCTGGGTTTACAATAGGACCTAGCCACATTCTCATTTAAGCATTTTAGCTTTCATGAAGAGTTCTTACAGCCCCCCCTTTTTTTCTCTTCTATTTTTTCTTTCTACCAGGAAGTTAGCTCCAGAACTTGTCTTTACAGCGTTTAGTTTGGCAAGCCATACAGCAAAAAGAGTAGAGAAAAACCTTTTAGGACCAATACCCTATTTTGTTATGTGTTGAGCAGCACCTAGTGCAGTTGGATTACAATGTATTTTCTGGGCCTTCTGAGTGCCATGGTAAACAATAATAATGATAATGAGTGTTTGACTAACATTAGAAAAAGGATCAATGTATTGTTTTCACCTGTACAGCATGATAATTTATCAATGCATTATTCAAGACTTTTTCAGTAGCTTCAATGGAGATGTCAGCTTATTTGTGCTGATGATCTGGCCATCGGACCAATGTGTTCTGTTACTAAGTAGAATTTCTTTATTATTTAACTGACAACTTTGGATGTTGAAGTATCTCCACAAACAGTTATGTCATTGGCCATATGGCATGCAGAGTGGATTCTGGGAGTAGACTGTACATCTGAGTCCCATAAACCTTAGCCCTCAGCACTTTTAGACTTTGCTTGGGAAGGTGTTATAGCAATATTTGTGTGTCATCAGGGAGCACCAAGAGCAGACAGCTGAAAGGGGAAGGTAAACCAGGAGCTAAGGGTGACAACAAGACAGCACTGCAGGTCTAGTGATGGTAGGTACCCAGGGTCAGCCACAGGCAGTGGTTCCCAAACAAGTGCATAGTGGCAGGGCAGGTCCAAGGTCAAGCCAGGAAACACAATCAGTGGGTCAGGGTCAGCATCAGAAAGGGATGTGGCATGGGCATGCCTGCAGTGCAGCTGAGAACAAGGACCAGGGGCTCAGGCAACAGCTGTAGCTCCTGAGCCAGGGGTGGAGGCATTAGATGAGGCTTCTCGCAGCTTTTTCCTCATACAGCTCTTTTCCCAGCAGTCTGATCCAAGGTTATATGGCTGCATCAAGAGCTGATTTTGAGCATATGCAACAAGACCCCTGGGAGCATAGGTTGGGGAAAAGTTGCAGAGTCTGCTGGTGCACTCTGAGTCCCAACATGTTACCCTTATTATAAAGAATCTTCTAGCAGGAATTTAAATTGATACAACTTTCAAACCACATGTATTCCTATACTGAAGAGATCAGTTTTAGAGAGCACCCTGGAAGTTGTTCTTGGAGAATCCTGGTCCAGCTTTCCTACTTTGTGGTGCCATGTGTCTTTACTGCAGTGATGAAGTGGAAGTGCAGCCAGGTGCCAAAGCAAAGGGAAATCCCAGCTAAGAAAGCCCTCAGGTGTCCTCTATATCAGAGGATGGATGTAGAGTTGCTCTCTTCAGAGTTATTCCTAAATAAGTCTTGTGAACTGAAAGCAAAGAATGTAAAGAAAAATGACTTTGGTCTTGAGCCCAGATGGGAGCAGTTTTTGCACTGGGGTGGGAACTTAATTTCTTATCTCTGTCTGTGAGTCAAGTGAACTGCCATAGCTGCAGCACAAGTTGCTTTCCAGGTGGGTCAAATGAACTCTCCCATAGCAGGGGAGTTATTCCAGTACCAGTTACCCTTTTAACTACTGTAAAATGTTGTTGATTATTTTTAAGGATGTTTTGTTGACACTAATCTTTTATCTTACGTGGTGCTTAAAGGATCGCATTTTCCCAGTCCCATTAATATGGGCACCGCTATGTCATCAGACAGCATCTGTCCATCCCTGCAGACCAGCTCCACTAGCAACTGTGTGGTACAAACCCAGTTACAAAGTGGCCCATTGCAGTCATCTCCTTCTCTGTAACAGAGGTGAACCTATACATACTTCGAAGGCCAAAATTCTTTCACATTTGGCTGTTGTTGAAGTCTAATTTCAAAACTGACAGTTAGGCTATACCATTTGGCACTCAGAGGTATCTACCAAAACAGTGTTCCCTTGTAAAACTTCACCTAGGTTCTTCTTACCTGTTTCTTTCAAACTGTACCCATGCCGCATTAGTATGTGTTGCAGTAAATCATAAGTATGTTTGTCAGGTGGCAGTGGAAGATGCTACCTGGAATGGAAAATAGTGGCTACAGGAAAGGAGGGAAAAACAAACAACAACAAAAAAACGCAGTCCTGCACATCTCAGATAAGCAGAGCCTTAACTTCACTTGTTTCATTTCCTATTGCATTGATTGACAAGTATCACATCGGCTCATACAGAGCTGAGAGATAAAGTAGGAAGGAAAAATGAGAACACCTTTCTTTTTTTTGGCTTGGTTAAGTCCTGTGTATTTGCCTTGTGACGTGACCAAAGTCATTTCACAGCTTTGGGATGTGGCCACTGGGCCACTGAAGCTTTTCTCCCCCAGCATAGGGATATCTGGTTGCAAACAAGAACACTATCTTTCTGGATAAACAATCCTCCATTTAAAAATTGATTCCAGCTCACTTCAAGTGAAACCCTTACCTTTTATTTTATTTATTTATTTAAACAATCTCAGGCAAGCAATGTGAGAAAATGCAAAGAGTAGCAATGAGCCATAGAACTGTGAAAAGAAAGAGAAATCCTCAGAAAGATTTCTGATATCTCCCAGCTTAGACTTGCTTATGATTCATTTTTCCCCTTTCTCTTCTATTTTTTCTTTAAATGACAAAGCTTTATTATGAATGAGAAAGCAGTTTGTTAGGTTCTCATATTTTAAAGGGAATTATTAAAAATTACAAAGATAAAATATTCTGATTTTTACCAATAGCAGTGACTTTCTTGAGGCAACAAAATGGAAAAAAATGCAACTTTTCTGTTTGAAATTCTAACAATTATGAAGAAACAGAATCAGGCCAAATTAAAATGTTTTGAAAAAATCTGTTCCTGTTCTTTTGTTAGTAGCTGAAGTTGGCAATGTTCTTTGTTCACCTAATAATCGTTTATGCGATCAATTCCAAGGAAATTATACGGAAGCTATAGGAGACAACCAATATACACTTTCTGTTTTACCAGAAGCTTTCTGAATACTACTAGAATGACTCCTTCCAGGTTTAAACAGAAGTAACTTTTTAATTGGCTGCAGTGAGCTTGATTAATCTAGAGATTTTTGAGGTGAAGGAACATCAGACATTAAAAAAAAAATCATCAGTCTAGAGCACAAGATGGTTTGAAATCAGATGGGATTATCTTTATGGTTAAATCCAAGATAACCATGAAGTCAAGCAATAGTTGTAGTGGTGATGTGAATATATGGATATTGTAAAGCAGGGCTCACTAAATCAGCTCATGGTATTAGAGTGAGGGTTAGGGCAGTGATCTCTAAAATCTCTGGGTTTGTTTTGGGATGTTTTTGGAAGGTGGTCACGAGCTTGGGAGCCTGGCATGTGAAATGGTGACAAAGCAAGGCTGTTTTGCATCATTACATTGTGTGGCTACAGGAGGTGTTCTTCATCAGGTGTAGTTACTGTGATGCACCTCTGGCAGCAGCTCTCGGTGAGAGTGCAGAGGGGTTCTGCTGCCTGCTGCCTGCATATGAGCACGTGGAACAGCCCCTGCACAAAGAAATTGCAGTCACTAGTAGTGATCAAAATACAGACTAGCTCTTAAATCTGGGTCTCCCTTAAATAGTCTCTAAGTCACACTAGCCAATGTTTTATTGTCCTGAATGCAAGGCTCTTCCTCTGTACTGCCTTCTCTTCAATCAGGGAGATATTTAGTATGGTCAAAGATACTGTTTTCTTTTTACGCTGTTGGACCACTTTCCTCACAAAAGGATATAACATTTAATCTACCAAAGCTGTAACATGAACTAAGATCAAATCTTTCAGTTTCTATAAAGGTGCTGTAGTAGCTGGATTTAATGTTAAATGCTTGCTGCATCACCTTGCCCTCCTCTTCCTCAAATAACAAATTATGGTGAAGGACAACCCAAGGGAATAGTATGCAGCGCTGGTTTCAGGGAGCTAGTTTGGTCTTGAAGACCATGCTCCTAGAGATAGCTTGTTCAAGGCTTCAGAAGAGTGCTCATAATAAAAAACAGGGTCATTTTCAAACATGCCACTGCCCTCAGTGTTTCTCTGCTTTTGTCTGGCACAGTTGGAACTCCCATTTAATACCCAGCTTTCTTAATACAGTGGAAAGAGAAATTCAATGACTAATTTTCAGTTGTACTAGACACCTCAGTCTATTTTGAGATCTAATCCCCATGCTACCTACTTCACTTCTGGGAAATATTCCTCAAGAGTTTTTAAAGAACAGAAAGAAAATGAAGTGTTTACAGGCAGTTACAGAATAGATTCTCCATATACAGTGAGGCGACACATTTACACAAGATTTAATATCAGATCACCTCTCTTCCTTAGGGTATACTGAGACCTAAAACTGCCACCATTAAGAAAAGAATATGTAATATTATGAAACCGTTTTCCTTTTCAGTGTTTGTTGGAATTACTCTAGTTTATATGGGAGCTGGAGGGAAATAGAGGAACAGATGCAGATGGTCAGAAGATGCGGGCAGGCACGGAGACATATTTACATGGACTAGATAGTTACCTGTGGGACATGGGGGTTACAGTCTCCTTTGTGATAAATTATGTGCATGCTGCTTTCCTTTGGGAATGAGGCAACAGGATCAATTGGTCTGCAGATATATCTGGGTCTCCCATAATACCTTTCTGAATTTCTTGGCTGTTTCAAACCCAGTGTGTCTGAGGAGTGAAGGTCTCAAAGACAATTGGTTACTCACAGATCTCAAAAATAGAGGAATAACAGCAAACATGAGATATTTGCTGTAGATAGATAAAGCCCAAACATTTCTATATTGTGAGGTCTTCAATGTGGAAGTTAAACAGAACTCCTAGTGCAATCAAAGCAGTTCAAAGGCTGAGTCTTCTCAAAGGCCATCCACACAGGGGACTTTAACATCAGCTTTAAAAAAAACTAGCAGAACTTCCTGGCTTTGCAACTATTCAGATTTATTGTCAGGAATGCACGAAGGGAAGAATATGCACTGCTTCTTTCACCAGTGCAGACAGCTCAGCGTCTACTTAACGTTGATGCTGTTTCTAATAAGCATAAACCATTACAAATCACCTAATAGGAGGGCAAGAAAAATTAATATTTTCAGTATATGTGGAGATAACAGAAAATTCTAACATAATTTAGTAAAAAGTCAAACAACAAAATCTATTGGAAACCAGACTACTTAAGCTTCAGTGCTTGTGTCTGTTGTTGTTGGGTCCTCACTGTTTTCCCTTCCTCAATAGTGTTCTTAACTCCTGATTCTCTCTTCTCCTAGTAATTTGTTTTTAGTGGCAGCACAAAAGCTGCAAAACCTCTGAAATTATTAGCTAATTATTAGCCAATGGTGGCATAGCCACATTTTAGTCAATTATGGAATAACATATTAGTTGGTGTGGTTTCTTCCTAATTAAAGCCATGATTCCCACAGCTTAATGTCGCAGATGAGTCGTGTGACTTCACGAGTGGAAATGTAAATGCTGTTAGTCCAGCCAAGGTCTAGTGTGAATGCTTTTCATTTTTGCCTTTAAATTGGGGACAGCAACAATATTCCTTTCCATTTTCTGTTTGAACCTAATTGTAGTTCTAGATTATATATATGGTATGAAGCAATCCTTAGCTTCATTTCTACGTATTTTTTAAAATGCTTGGAGGGCTTTGAATGTGGAAGGTACAATGTATATTTATGTATGTTTGTGTGTATGTACATACAGATGTCTGTCTGGTGAAAAGTCCAAGCACTTTATTAAAAAAAAAAAAAGAAAAGAAAAAAGAGAGGAAATGCAAGAATTAAGATTTTCTGTGAAATCAGTAGTTTGTCTCATTGTGCAGTAGGAGTTTGACTGTAGCCAGTATGGAAAACATCTTTCCTGTTCCTTGTTGGTATGGAGGTGAGACCAGATGTGTTGTCTCCTTGTACACAGAATGTGTCCTTTGGGGTTATTGTATATTCTAGGTATGGAAGAAGCCTGTTGCTGTTTTCACCAGTAATTCTGCTTTTTTTTTTTAGTATATAAGTATATAAGGAACTTATTGTCTTTGAATAATCAGTACTATCTTTAAAAAAAGTTACAAAATATTTGCTGTTCAGTGTGCCATTAACTTCTAATGCAGCTGGTCTCACTCTTGCTTCTATGTAATATAGACATATATTTATATATACATATATGCATATAAATATAATACCAAACCTACACAGAAACATCACAGATCTAAATAGATGCATACACACATTACATATAGGCATCGTTAGAAATGCATTAAGATTTCATCTCCAAAAATGGGTACCTTTTTTCTTTTTTTCCTGAAAAATTATTTTTAAATTTCAAGTTTTTCTCTACTGTGAAGGGGAATGGAAATGTAGAAAATAGGCAAATTAATTTTAAGACTTCAATTTTAAAGCTAGAGAAAAATGGTTAAGAAAAATAAATGGTTAATGTTTAGGAGAAAAATCTTTTTACCTCTCTAGATTTGAGAGGCTGCCAGTGATACTGATAGAGGGAAGAACTCATTATACAGGGAACACATATGGTGTCCTTAAAATACAGCTCCTGAAATACATTAAGAACCATTATTTACTGTGTATGTAATATGCTGTTATTATTTATGGTCAGGTAGTTTTTAATTGGAAGTGGGCTGGGTACCTTCCAAAGGGGTTGGTACCATTTGCAGTGAGTCTTTGACTGATAATCAAGGAATAGACATTTAATTATGTGCTAGTATTTTGTATATCTTTAAAGGGGGATCTGGGGAGGAGTTAATTACCATTCTGTGGGGTAAACCCTTTGAAATATTCTCAGCATCCTATTCTGCATAAGGACCTCTCTTTTGCAATACAGTAAGTGATTTATACTGCATGCTCTCCACTTCTTCAGGCTGCCAAATTATCTAGGCTAGAGAATAATAATACCCAAATCAAATTGCTAACATACTTGTGAAATTTAATGGCAGTTTTCTTTGAACAGTGAATTTTTTCCTTTCTCCTAGTGTGCATCACACAGCAAAGAATATTTAATATACGTATTGCACAGAAAAATCTTCTTGCCTCTGTTAAGAGTCCAGCCTTACTTCTTTTTTCAGTGACTGATTTTTTTTTTGTTAAAACGAAGTGTGTGCCTTCTTTCAGTCATGTTTGGCTGTCATAGATTCAAAGGCTTCCACTCAAAGGGGAGTAATGCACATTGAAATAGGAACAGCTGTAAAAGAAGTTGCAAAGGAGGAGAGAGAAAGACAGACAGCAAAGCGCTGTGAGGTGTATCTCAAAAGGGTGTTAAGCCAGATCAGTCTTTAGCTTCTAAATTTTGCTCCAGTCTGCTTTTACCTTGATCTGAAGTATTTGCACTTCATAGCCCTTCAGAGTTGGAAACATTCAGCATATACAGCATTTGGGGGGACAGCAGTCCTCTCCCTGTACTTAGAGACAGCACATTTGGATTTCACCTGGGGCCTGTCATCAGGAGGAACCATGAAAAGTTGCATAAACTCTCTAAACATTCCTTAAAGTTTAGGGGAAGGTGAAACTTTTAGGATAACGATCCTTGTTTCACACAGAGGAACTTAACCAGCGTTTTTAATTCAGCTATTGCTACTGTCCAGGCCAGTGTGATTTCTTATGAATAATGATCCAGATTCCTGTTTTAAATGTTATGTTAAGATATTTCTAAATTCTCACATCAGAACCTACCCCCATAAACTTCCCTGCCCTGTCCTCTGTCAACTAAATTGTTCCTTTCAGTTTCGAGCTAATGAAATTGTCAAAGTATTTGTTCATGTCCTTTCTCTTTTGTATAAAAGTGATTGCCTGCATTCAGTGTTCAGCCACTTAGTGTCTTGCATTCTGTGCCATGACTTACTCTGTGCAGTTGGCACAGAAGTTTCAGTTTCAGGGCCAAGAGAGATTAAAACTTGTATTAGCTTCACTAGTTTAGTTTAAGACTAGAACTACCAAGAGCTTGGAAGTACTAAAAATCCTACCTGACAGCAAGAAAGTGCAACACAGACACTCACATGCATGTGAAAAGAATTTGTTTCGTTTGCTGTGATGGAAAGGCAATAATAGGCTGCCTGCCTTATGCTAGTATTTTCCCCCTCCCTCCTCCTTCACCCCCAAACCTAATGTGTTGTTCAGTAATACTCATCAGTCCTGCAAGAATATAACAGAATTATTCATTACTTCACTTGATGCCCCAAAGATTGAAAAATAGTTGTTACGTACCAAGAGATGGTTGTGCACGGAAAGATTAATAGGTGTAAGGATTCACCAGCTGTCCACTCTATTCAGACAAGAAAAAAAGTATATGTAAATCACTTTGGCTTCTGGCACAAGATGTTGTACAATATTTGCCTGGTGCTGGGGTCACTTCAATAAAAAATGCTCAGCTTTATTTAGGCCTTAGTACTTTCCTAGTTAAGGCTGTGCTGTGACAGACGGTGTCGTTAGAGCCTGGACACCAAGAACTGACTTGCTCAGGGGCTCACACCTTTAGCACTTCATGCAAATGAACCTTTTCCTGTGCAACTTTCCGTCTGTGTGGAAAAGTTTAAATAGAAATGCTTTCAAAGTATATATTAAGGCAAGCTTCCCTCTGTGACTGTCACCTATTACTCTCTTTTTGTCTCCATCCGTGTTTGGAAATGGAAACTTTACTCCTTATAAATCTGTTTTCCACATCCTTTGTTATTATAGCACAATACAGCTGTCGTTGCAATAGCATCTTTTTTTTTTCCCACCTGCAGCATCAACTGTTCAGAGCTTCAAAATCAGCATTACACAGATGATTCACAAAGTAATAGAAGAAAGGGAGTATGGAGAGATGCATGAGCAGAGAATAATGGGGTTTTTGGAGGACATCAGAAGAGACGAGTATCAATGAGGTAAATGCACAAAACTATTCTTTGATTGTTAAAAATGATAGGTATTTTGGTTGTACTTTGAAGATCCGTATGCTGTTAGGTCCCCTTTTGTACCACACTCTGTAGATGAACACTGGGAGACACTGTTTATATACAGTTAAAACTTCATGGAATCATCACACATAAAGGTCACTAAATGAGACAAGGGAGGTGAGACTATAATTTGTCATACCTTACGATCAGCAAAGAGAAAAATAGGTACTGCTAGAGTGATCCAATGGAGGTACCTCTTCTTCCCGTTTTACAGAGATAAATTAATATTCAGTTTACTACAAAGCTGAATAGTAATTAAAAATATGCCACAGTTTGGATACCAACAGTTAGAAGATGCTAACCACAAATGCCTGAAATGTCATTCCTGAAACTCTTGAAACTTTCAGAAATATAATTGTTCATTTGGCACCCTGGGCATTGGTTATTAAAGAACTTAACCTTTCATTATAAGACAACTTCTCTATCAAAGTGGATCAGTTACTCAAACACCTCAAAAAATAAAAAGAACATAAGTGAACAGGTCACCTACCACCATAAATCTGGATAGACCTGACAAGCAATAGGTAAAAGGAGAGGTCAAGGGACAGGAAGAAGAAATATCTCTGTCACAGACATACAAGTTACTGGAAGAACTGAGAAGAAAATACTAGAGTCCTGATTTTCCAATGTGGTTATTCACATTGTAATGGGTTCTTTGTATGGGGTGACAGAGAGATAGTAATTTGGTGGCAAAGTAGTTGAGAAAAGCTTGGAAGTTTAGGTTGCTGAAACTCAAAGTTGCACTTAGAGTTCCTTTTTCCATAAGTGGAAATCTTACTTTGGTGGAGAATTCACTGGATGAAGTAAGTATTTGCATCTAGAAATGCATTATGCATAGTTAGCAAGTGTGAAGGTTTGAAATTGTTAAGCTTAGCAAAGGAGGGGGGTGAAAAGAAATTTTTGATATCTTAAAGGATGCTTCAAGCTGATTATCTAACCTATTCAGGGAAAGATTAGAGGAAGGCTTGCCCAGGGGTAGAATTTGTGATAGACCAAAATGTTTTCTCAAGGGTATACTTCACTATAAACATGACCTCTAATGTGTTTATATATTTGCTAACCAAAGAATGTAACCAAAGTTAATCAGCTGCTGCTGGTGTTATTGTTCCTGAACTCCATGGCTTGTATGTCAGAGGAAAAGATACAGGTACTAAACACACCTGGAAGATGGGCACTGCTTTAGCTGAGTTTAAAGGATTTCAGTCTTTAAGGTCTGCTACAGAAATGTGACCTCACTCTGATTGCCTAGTTGGACTAGCTACTTGCTAATTGACAGTCTATCTTAATTGAAAAGCTTTGCTAAAAAAATGTTACTGTTTTAGCCAGCCTTGGCATCCTGGTTTATTGAAATGCAAGAACTAAACAGGTAATTCTTTTACCTCAACAGAAATGAGCTACAGTTCAAACTCAGTCCTACTGAACTCATTGAGAATTTTGTAATTAACCTACTGTTGGCTAGGCTTTTTTTTTTTTTGAAATCATAAGATCATTTAGGTTTAAAATGGCTGAAAGCAAACAAACTACATCATTGCTGCCACTGTTGTAGCAAGCACCTTATACATTAAAGTGCAAACAGAAATGTGTGAGATGTAGTGGTGTTGAATAGAAGAGTATCCAGAACTAATAGTAGATTACAGTTGGAGACACATTCCCTCTTTCTTGGTTTGTCTGGTTAGTTGGTTTTGCCTGTTTTTATTTTTTAGGATTTGTTTTTCTGTTCAATGACATCTAAACAAATGCTTTATGATTAAGCTCAATAAAACAAAACCCAAAATGTTTTTAATGGCATCCTACAAACATGTGTTTCAAGATTACTTTGATAATAGTTAGACCATTAAAACAAGGACAATATGTTAAGACTTAATTTTGGGCAATGCAAGGGTTTGGAGTTTTCTCCAGAGAAAAGTACATGTGCTGGATACACTTACATACTCATCATATTTGTGTCTTTGGCCTGTTGCTAGCCATAATTCTGACCAGCACAGTCTGTGAGTAAATATTAGTCTAGTTTTTGCCATTCAGTTGATTATAGTTGGTAAACTGCACAGTGTTCCTTTTGAACTCTTACTCAACTTCAAGATACTGGACTTCTGTAGACCTCAGGTGGAGCTGTGGATCTTCAGTGACCTAAAACTTCAGATTCTACATTTTTTTCAAGTGGGTCATCTTTTACACTATGCATCTAAAATTTGCTTTTTAGGAAAATACTGGTTATTTAGATAATCTGTAGCTTTAAGAGCAGCTTCAAGATCAGATGTCTGTCTCTCATCTTGCGGATGTAACCCGAAGCTTACATACCTTCACATACTTACAAGATCTTTTATGCCCAAGCCCACATACAGGTGTTCATATTCATGTAAGCACAAACATGGCTGAGGCTCTTCATGGATGCATCATGGCATAGCAAAGTGGGCTTTTGCACACAAGGTCACTTCCACTCTCCTCAGCCACCCTTTGATTCAGTTGACGCATCTTTGCTTCTTTTCAGATGAATCTGAAGATGAAAGTGCACTCTTAAGTTAGAGTTCCAGCTTTATTTGAAGCATATTTGTTCCTGTTTATGTCCCTTAAGAAGGTACCTTAAGGCAAGTCCTCCCCTTATCTTTTCCCCTTGCAGTTCCACCATTTGCAGGAAGCTGGAGGCTGTTCACTAGTTGGCTGTGTGTGGACAGAAGATAAGGGGAAGGATGAGTATGGTGAGCTTAGGGCCCCTCTGGAAGCTCCTCTCACCATAGTATAGACACAGCAATCAGCTCTGTGCTTCAGTTTCTCTGCTCATGTAATGATATTTCCTTTCCTTGCAGGGGTTTCACAAAGCTTAATTCATCAGTGGTCTGTGAGGGACCACTGTGAGGGAGTTTTTGCAGGGATGAGTACCTCAGAATGGCCTAAATAATTTATCCCTTGCTTTTTCTTTTACCCAGTAGGCTTCTCTTTAAAATGCTTCCAGCCCTTTAAAGTTTGGGAGCACACTGTACTTGCAGAAAGGGAAAAAAATTACAAAGAAAAATGCATAATGTATGATAATGTTGAAAGTAGCAAGAATTAAAGTAAATGGTCTGATATAAAAAGGGTTTCAAACAGGATTAATAATTCTGCAATTTGTTATACAAAGTCAATTTTTCCACTCTAAAGCTAAGTTGCCTTGTGGGGTTTATTGGCTCGCTCATTATTAGGTATATATCACTTTTATTGTTTCACATTTTTATGTGTTTATTAAAAAAAAAAAGGGCATCATTCATGAATAAAACATTTTTGCTCTAAGCTGCCATATATGAAAGTTGGTCTGAGAGCCCATATCCTCTTTTATTTGAAAAGAGAAATATGTTGTATATTAATTTATCTTTTTATCTATTTATATAACTATGGGACAGGTCTATGTAGGGAGGTATTGTTTGTATGCATACAGACATATATGCATATGTATATATGGTAATATGTGTATGCACATATTGTGTGTCCTATTACTATACATATATATATATAGATGCACACACATACCACTCTTTGAATAAAGGCATAGTGATGCTATTTTTTTCTTTCTGATAAACCTTCCAAAGCCTGCCCTCTTCTGCTCAGTGTGACCTATTCTGGACAGCATTTTTCATAAATGTCAGTTCCCTTTCCCCCTTCTCCTATCCATCAGGTTTCTCAGCTGATCATATCCACTCTGCTAAAACCCTGGTTCCTCTCCTAATCTGTAGCAGAATGGCTCCTATCCAAATGTCACCTTACAACACTAGACATGATTGAGCATCCATGCGGCAGCCGATGTACTGCTACAGATGATGTGAGGAAATGTTAGCTTGATAGATAATAGTTTTATTTTTGGTCGTCTTAATCATTCTGCACCTGGTAGGAGTTTGATATGAACAGGTAAGTAGTATCAAGAGACAGATAGAACTTGATGGGGAACACTTTTATGTATGTATTTAGGATATTTGAGTGAGAGGTCTTTTTTTTTTTTTGGTAGAATTTTTAATTATCCTTTTACCTTTTGAAGTTAGTTTGCTGTCAGTGAATTTGGACTGGAATTCTACAGAGTTTGTAAAAAAAAAAAAAAAAAACCTAAAAATTAAGGAACTTTCTCAATTTCCTTAGATTTGAGGGAACTTATTGTTAAAAAATGCAGTTTTAAAAATAGAATTTCTAATGAGAGCCTTTGACCTTAAGTCTCTGTCCTCTTTGGTGGTGAGAGGTAAATTACATTTGCTAACTTAATCTGTGACATGGTACAAATAACTCCATAAATGTTCCATAATTGTGCTGTGATTATATGGTTATTGCTGCATATAGTCAACAAAATGATTACCCTGAGGCCCCATAGCTCCAGTGTATGGCATGTGGTAATTCGCTAAGAAAGGATTAGGATCTAAGGGGCTCCTGAGGAACTCCTTCAGCAAACACAGGACAATTAGTGCATTGAATGGACACCTCCAAAGACGGCAACAACAAAGATGGAAGCGGGGAGCACATTTTGAAAAATGTAAGGCTTTTGTAGAGGACTTAATAGAGGACTGAAATAATTGCAAAGGGAGAGAGAGAAAAGCAGGATAATGTCATGGTTCAGCATTTCACATCAAAAGTTTCTGTGCTAACTTGTGCAGCTGTTGTCAGGCAAACATCCCATCAAGGCCAAGGAGGACTTTGTCCTGTTAAGAACTGTAGAATTTTGGTCTTCTCCCTTTTATTCTTGAAATTAGCATGTATTGCAGCTGTGAACAGTCAGCTCTGAAATAGAGTTCAGAAGCGTTAACGTTGCTCTGAGACAAAGACTGGACAGGATCTGCTGAATATGTTCCCAGCCTGTTTGGAAATATGTAGTCTATCTGGTCACTGGACCAGCCAGAAAGAGACTGTACTGTACTGGTGGTTTAGCTCAAGACCATTGTGTTCTCAGATTCAGCCATGCTCCCCTCCTCTATCTTCACTAGGGGCTAAACTTCAGAGGTCTCTACGATCTGTATCTTGGTGATAGCCAAAAATGATTTTTATACAGCTTAGATGCACTATCTGTAGCTAGGCTAACAGTGCAGATAAAGAAGCATGTGGGCCATAGGCTTTGTTGTATTTTAATCTCAACACTGTTAACCTCCGAGTATCCAGATTTTTCTTTTAAATGCTTTAATTGAACAACTAGTGTACACAAATTAAGTGGAAGAACAATGCTGTTATTTCTTACTCCAAAGAAAAGGGTGGTATTTTATGAAAAGGAGAGTTCTTACACCTGGGAGAGTCCTGTCTTTATGTATCTTACATGTCTGGTGCTATGGTGCTGAACCCTTTCTCTTACTGATCAGTTCACTGCTTGGGCTGCTGGTTCTTTTTCTGAGACTTCAAGATCATTATATACAATATAGAAATTTTAGACTCTTTTAATAGGTCTGACTATTTCTCACCTGCCTGAAGTTACATAGTATCTCTTCTTGGTCATCTTGTGGATTTAATTATAATTGACTTAGTTAAGGTTGTGCAGAAAGGCTGTTGCAGAACAGGGTGCTGAACTCAGGTCTGCAGAGTTCCAACTTACTGCCCTAACCACTGGCTTATCCTTCCTCCCACATGCTCTCTCTTACCCCTTGCTGTTCCTGTCCTTATGCCAAGGGAAGAGGAGAGCCAAGTGTATCAGACTTGTGCTATTCAAATACTCTCTTTCAATGTGGGGGCTATGCCTTTCAGGCAGCTTTTTGGTTGCTTTTCCCTGCCTCAATAGCACAAAGCAGCTAGAGTTGAGGCCTTGGCTTGACCCCGAAGTATGATCCTGTGTGAGACTACTGCCAGAAGAGAACTGCTTGCTTGCTTGCTCACTGCAGGCTATCATTACATGCTTGTTGTAGACTTTGTTTGCCTGTTATTCAAATGAGTTGAAGTTAAACTTTGACTGGGCAAACTACTCCTAGGCTATGCACCTTTTCACCACTAAATCCATCAAATGCTATTAAAAATTCTTGTTTTGCAAAATGGAATTCTCTATCAGAATCATATCTTGTACAAGTTAAAATACTGAGAGCCAAATTCATCCCTGTAGCAAATCCACTGAATTGAGCATAGAGCTACAGCAAAGATGAATTGGTCTGGAACGTATATGTTGAATATTTAATGCAAATACAACATGCCATAAGTGCATGTCCTGCAGGTAAAATGCAATTATTCTAATTACACTGCAATTACTGTACAGCTACAGAGTAAATTACCTGATTATTTGCATTCTGTGCTATAAAATGTTCTTTTAATTCAGTCTCCAACCCCATGCAAACCTGTTTCTGTTGCGTAAGAGCTCCAGATATTTTGGTTAGCAGGCATTGCTCTATCATGACAAGATGAAAGCCATTTTTTTCCCTTATTCATATCTTGGTGTCCCACCAACCTGTTGGTGGTAGATTTTAATTGTTAGATACAGAGGGGCATTCACAACATGCTGATTTGCCTCAGCAATGGGTAGGTGTGGTGCTGTTGCTAATGCATCCATAGTGAAAGCCAGTATGCTTATAGCACACTGTGGTGTATTTTGTGGATGAAATAACTTGGTGTGTGAAGATGCTTACTCCATTTCATCATACAGATGGCTGAAATGGGCACACAGGAGGATGGATTAGCACCACAACAGATGTGGTAAGGCTACCAGTGACAGGGAAAAGTCTTATGAGATAAAATGGCAGGCTACATGGGAAGAATGTAGAGTCATAGAAAGGTTGGTTAAAAGGAATCTCTGAAGGTCACTTCCTCTAACCTGCTTAAGAACAAAACTACTGCCAACACTAGATGAGGGCAGACATAGCTTTGTCTAGCCAAGTGTTGAAAACCACTAAAGATGGAGATTTCATAACCTTCCTGTGCAGCCCATTCCAGTGCTGCACTACCCTGCTATGGAAAGAGCTTTTCCTAATCCCCAACCCAAAACTCCCAAAGTGCAACATTTGCTCACAGCCTTCTGCATCACCTACCAATGCTGAGATTGATTCTTTTATCTTTCAAACTCTAAAGTTGTTGAAGGCAATATTAAGGTCTAGACAACTGGACTATGTAGAAGTACATTAATAAGGTGGAAGGTGACAGGAAGAAAAATTACAAAAAATGATGACTTCCTTGATTCCCTGTGAGTATGCACTGCCAAGATACAGTGTACATGTGTAAATGACTGATGCACATGTCCCTGGGTAATGATGTTGTCTGGAATATACAGGTCTAAAACTCAGTCTAATTTCAGCTCTGCTTCTAGTTGATGTTAATCAAGTCAGTTCTCTGTATAGCAGAGGTGATGAGGCAAACTTTAAGCATCTTTGAGACATAATGAGAAGAGCTAGGTAATAACTTAAATATTGTGATTATATAATACGCACAAAAATAATGTATTCCTTAGAAGTCATATCACCAAAGGTCAATAAATCCCCCCCCCAAGTTGGAGTAATTATTTTTATTACTGTTTGAGCAGGTATCATAGATTCCCTTCACCCACCTCTTTCTCTCTGTCTGGGAAACTCTTTGAGGCTTTCTTATAGTCTACAGCAAAGGCAATTCAATTAGGACATCAAGTCAGCCTGAAACTGAGGTCTCTAAGGTACACTGGAAACAGTCTTTTAAGATGTCCAGTCCTGCTGAAACAAATGTCTTACTAATTTGGGAACACAATGGTTCTTCCTGACCCTTTGGACCCTGCTTTTTATTGATCAAAATATGTTGGCTTTTTTTTTTATTGGGCAGATAATTCAACATGAAGGCAGTTTCCTAAGGCAGGTTTATTTTTATTGGAATGATGTAAATTATAAAATCATAATCAAAATTATAATTCACATACTAAAATCCAATGAGTTATAGACTGTTGGATTCTCACTTTTTATATGAAATGCAACTATATATAAATACTTATCCTGTTATATATTTAAAAATAGAACTGTCCTTTTCAAAGTCAAATATTTTTAAATACTTCAGAGGGCTACAGTCCAAAGATACACAGCATCTCTGAGTTTCTAGACATTTCAGAAATCATTCATGCCATGCAAATAGAACATTGATGTCAAATTATAAACAGCATAGGTGACATTAGCAGTAGCTGAGGATTCCTATCACTTTTTACTTAGTCCTTTTTTCATGGTTTCAGTTATATATTATTTTTTCCACTTGCTTTAACTTAAATGTAACTTAAAATTGTTTAACTTAATAAAACAAATCAGATCCCACCCCAGTGGCTACCTGTGGCTGTCTTTTTTTATTTTATGGAAATATCAGCTAAAATGATTTACCAATTTCTATTAATGAGTTGAGAGGAAAAATTAGGCTGCTGTTGACCATATGTTAAAAAGAAAAAAAAAGTGTAATTTTAATGTGTATCATTGGGAAGTCCTGCCCCTCCTGTGGTTAAGAGTACAATACCACACTTAACAACACATGGACTATATCAAGGTTTCTCTTTTCATATTCCCCAAATGGTGATTGATGCACTGGCCTGTTATTTCCCACATAGTAAATGCAGACTGACAGCAAGTATTAGCATGCATTTTCTGAAGTTTTTGTTTGTTCCCTTTGTACTCCACCCCTTACAACTCCCCCATGCTGTCTTGTACTCCACCCCTTACAACTCCCCCATGCTGTCTTGTGAATCCCATTCCTGCAGATTTGCATATTAAGCCTACAAAGATTAAGCCAGGCTTGCTATGCACCTATCCTTACTCTTCTGTAACATTTCTGGTAGGACTAAAGGCAAGCAAACTATCTCACACAAACAGTTGTTTGTGGAAAGAAAAGGCATGTTCTCATGTGTTAAGTACATGTGATATTACACATTTATGAAGCAGTAAAAGAATAGTCAGTTAATAACTACTATAATTTCCTTAAATACTCCTAAATGCATATTTTCATGTGTGAGCTAGAGTAAAGATTTACAATGGACCAAGAAAGAGAAACCCATATATGAGGTAACATTATATACTTTTATATACCAATTATAAATACATAAGTATACTTATATATACACCAATTTTCTTTTCAAAACATAGAAATGAGGATAGAGGAAGGAGGTATATTGTTTTAACATTCACATTTTGCTTTGAAATATTTGAAAGTAAACCCCTGACACTGAAGATAAATTGTCTTCTGACAGACCATCCCAGTGTCACATTTATATGCTGTTCAAAGGTTTCAGCTAATGGAGAATATGTGAAACACATTTTTACAGTTAAGCAAACACTTAGAAACTTTCCAGGTGACTTGCAGTGAGCCAGAACTAGGTGCAAATATTGCACAGATTTAAATTTAGAACCAGCAAATAGTTGCGTAAGCTTAGCCATATGACCTTTCACAACTGTTTTTGAAAATGACAATTAGAAATGAGCCCTACCTCTTCAGTTTGCCATTTTTCAATTCTTCAATTCAAAGACTAATCTATTCACCAACTCTTAGTTCAGACTGTCTCTTCATAGGTCTGAACAAGGTTAAACAAGGCCTTAAACATGTGCTGTTTCCTTTTTTCCAGTATTTTGGTTAATGTTTGTGTCTAGTGTAGTAGTGGGAGGAGTTAACATAAATCTTCCTGCACACTTCTTTCCAAGTTGATTCACAATTTATGTTCATTTGCCTCTAATGAGATGATTAGAGCTGAATCAGATCAGATTTAATCTGCAGTTAAACTGTGAAGTTATTTTTTCCCCCAAATGAGGTTGTAAAACCAACATCAAGCTTAAACTGCTGTGTGATTTTTCTTTTTTTTAAACTTCAATATTTCACAACTGCAAAACAAGGCATCTACTTGAGCATGGTAAATACTGACATCTGGTTTTCAGCTACTTGTAAACTATACCAGTTGGGCTAGAACTATATAAGTGTACTATTTCAGATAGAGAAATGTTCAAATATGAGTTAAATTTCTTAGATATCTTGAAATTTTATTTACTGACATTTCACAGACCTCTTGGATTTGATAATAAAACCCCTTTTGCCATGTTAAATATGTTAACTGCTAATCTAGCCAAGGTCACTAGAGACCGCATTCTTCTCATGTCCAGTAGTTGGCAAACACATGCTAGTATTTGTTCCTCTTCTGTGGATGTGCAGTGTTAAATTTTAGATATTCCTACCTCTCTATTTATCAAATGTGGGTGAGTCACTTAAGTTCTCTCATGTAAGGGCCCTATTGCTGATGCTCACTTCTTGCTTCCCTGTATTCTGCCTATTAATCAAAGTGTTTATGCCAGATTAGCATGACTGGATCACACCAGCTCTTTCTGCCTGTGAATGTTAACTTAAGATCAGAGCTGATACTGTTGACTAATTTCACTTAGCTTTACCAATAATATCAAATGGGGAAGGTCTCTGCCTTCAGGACTAGATTTTCATCCATGACTTGTAAATGAAATATCTAGGAATTAAATAGTAATAATACCCACACACGAGCTGTTGTTAATGTCTGTTGGAGCTGCAGGGTATCAGGAGTCTCATCTGCTTTATGTGCATGGGTTACTGTAGGTAACAAGCCACAAAGGGAGGGTGTGTATCAAAAACAGTATTCATTCAGAGTAAGGAACAGATTTCAGCATCTGAAACTCATACTGTGACACATTAATAGCTTGAAAAGCACAATAACTGTATTGTTCAGGCAACTCATAAAACCTAGCCATCAAATCACAATTCCTTGAGTCCACGTGAACTCTCCATAGTATAAAATGCCAGCCCAGTAGTTCTTCCTAGAACAACTGATTGCAAGGTCATAGCCTTAGAAATCAAGGTCTTCGTAAACAAAGATCTAATCAAATAACCCAAAGTAACTATATTTAATGCTGTCCTTTCTGCAGCATTTCTATCATATTATATTTAGAAGCATATAGAAGTTGTATACTGTACAGTGTGCTTATCTATGGCTTTCCCAGTGAAATATTATTAGTTTTCATATCTATAACTTTTATTGTTTTATCTTTGACAAACTCTGAAATAGTACACTAGTGACATTTTTAAAAATTAGCCTTCTGTGTTTAAAGACCACTCATCATTTTCATCTATCATTGTTCTGGAAATGTCACATTGATTTTATCCTCTTTGCAATAAATGGTAACATCCAAAAAGAAGAAGAAAAAAAAACAAATAACAGTCTGACACTTCAAAATCAGCTGCCACTCTTCAATAGAGCAAAAATAAATAAAAGGACAATTTTCTTGAAGGACAAGAGAGAG
The DNA here is from genome assembly GCA_013399115.1 of Anseranas semipalmata. Taxonomy (NCBI): domain Eukaryota; kingdom Metazoa; phylum Chordata; class Aves; order Anseriformes; family Anseranatidae; genus Anseranas; species Anseranas semipalmata. Next base: position 221,784 of record VXAA01003984.1, read on the forward strand.
AAAAAAGTGTAAGACTGTGTGAGAGAGAAGGCAAGCTTTCTGGCAATGACACCTGATATTTTGGCTGTTGTCGATATAAGGAGTGTTTTGTTTTTCCTGTTCCACCAATATTACGTGAATAGTAAATGTGATGCTGATCAATGGAAATGCTTACTAACATATGCTAAGAATATTAGTTAAAAACCTTTCCATATATGGACTAACACACCAAAAAAGGAAATGGGAAGCAAAGATTAAAAATGCAGACTCCCTTTCCTCTTCCCCCAACAGTTAAAGTAGTAGACACCTTAAGTTGAAACTTGGGCCTTACTGAGTCTTGCAGGAATTTGCTGCTGACCTCACCATTTCCAGCTGTTCACACCTAATGGCAGCAAGGGTGTCCTGGACAGCTTGAACCAAGCAATTGTCCAGAAGCCAGGCTTGCCCAAAGCCTCACTGGTGTTATTGCAACATTATCTTTGGTGGCATTGGATGATGGATCAGCTACCTTTATCCAAATGCAGAAGGGTAGAGGAATTGGGAAGTGGAAGATGGTCCCAAAATGAACAAAGACTTTGCAGCTAGGTATCCAGAGCTGTGCAGATAGTGATGGAAACGTGTAAAAGGGTTTTAAAATTTAAGGAGTCCAAGGCAAGTTAGGAGAAGAAAGATTTTGGGATGGTCTGAGGGAAAGGTAGAGAGCAGGTTTGCTGACTTTGATTTGTTTTCACAACCAATAATCTAACAGAAAATAAGAGATTTTTCTGTTTGGATATTTTCAAATGTCATTCTGTCATTGGAGAACAAAATCCATTGAGTTCTTTTTATGCTATTAAGATTTTTTGGATCCCATAAAAAACATCAAAACTGGTTTTTCCTAGTAAACTTGGGAACAATTTCTACTCAGACACAAATATGATTTCAATTTATCATTTCATCCTTACTCAGCAAAGCATGTAAACACCCACTTAATTTTAAGCAAGTGCTTAAATCCTATTCCAGTGGCACTTAATCACGCACTAAAGTTAAGTATGTGTTTAAATGCTTTGATGATTTGAAGCCTAAACAATGAGCAAAGTAATGACTTACTGAGATTACACTGTGCCAGGAAATAATGCTTATTGAAGAAGGGGCAGTATGGTACACCTCAACCCGTTACATGGTAAAAGAAAGGACTTTGCGTTGCTTATGTGTTTTTCTACAGCCTTTCATCTTCATTAAAACAAAATAACACCAAAGAAGGGAAAAATATCCTTCAGAAAATTTCAAAGCTACAAGTAAATAATGAGCCATACAGTATTTCAATCTGTAATCACAATTTATGGAGGTAGTAGAGTCTGTGGTAGGAATGTGTTCATCTGTCATGTACATGAACAATAAGGCCATGTCATGAACAATGAGCCTATAAAACAGGATCATAACAGGAAGAAAGCTTTAATATACATATTATTTAGATTAGGATATAGCACAGCAAGGCACTTTTTTTCCCCTTAAATAGAACATTGCAAGTATAATAAAGAGATATTTTATCTTTTCCACCACTGATGGAATGAGTTTAAGTGTTCTCATGTAGAAGGAATATTTAGGCAAGTATTTGGCCATAATAGAAATGGATATGCCCCCTACGCAGTTCATTAGTGAAACAGTTTTTAAATCTAAAAATGTTTTATGCCGATGAGAAAACACCTATATGGGACATGCTTGTGTCTGCAGGACAGTAACATCTTGACTGATTCAATATCAATCCTTGCACTGTAGCTTGAGGTTATCGAAGGAATTCAAACAAATTATATTATTGAAAATGAGAGCATTCAGAAGTACTGAATGAATGATAAGAACACATATAAAACAGAACATAAATGTTTGAGTTCAGGGCATAACCCAGTCAGTAACTGGAAGGGTTAGAGTGAGTCTGTGTGGTCTGGCTATTCCATAAACCTTCATAAGAGAGTTTCTTGCTCTCCTCCTGAAACTGCCAGTGACTGACATAGACAGGCTAGATACACCGTTAGACAGAGGTCTGGCATTGCAATCTCTAGATTCTGCAGTGAAAGGTCTGGCAACCAAAATCATTATTCAGGAGACTATGTAAGTGACTTTCATCCCTTAAAGTTAATATCTAAAGGTAAATGAGATAACTCTGACCCAGACACTACACTGCTATTAAAGCATGGAAATTTTAGGCAAATATGTATTTAAAATCTCATTAGTCACTCCTTAAAAAAAACACAGACTAGGTTTCTCTGTATCTTCAGCTAGGTCTTGTTAGAAAGCTGTTTATGTCTGTAAAATTGGGATAACAGAATACTCTTTCCCAATATAGTTGATGTCTTTGGATGAGGAATACCAAAGTAACGCACTACAGTCCTATCTGAATAGAGTAAATTTTACTTCACATAGCCAGGTGTGTATAATACTGTGGGAAAATGCAGATTATATGTATTACAGTATACATTATATTATTATTTTACTTTCTTGGGATATGAAGCACAAGCACTTTTGAACTTGGCATAGAGTTTGAGTAATCTTCTCAACAAGTGAATCTCAATAAGTTTCACATCAGCATTTGATTAAATATATATATATATATACACACACACACACACACACACTGAGGAAAAAAAAAAGTCTCCTCCTTTAGTTTTGTCTAGCACTCACCAGAACAGAGGCCCCATATTTGAGGCCAGCAGATGCTACGATAATAATTAACATTAAAAAATTAGGAGCATTTGAAACCGTCAGGCATCCTATCTGTGCTTTTTCTCTTCATCCACTGCTGATATTCATAGGGGAAGCAAATGAAGCTTAAGAACTATCAGGTTCCTTCTTGAATATCTCACAGAGGCTTGAACTTCATAAAGGAATTATCTTAATCATATCATCAAAGGAAAGGGCTTGAAATATGATCTCAGATGAAAACTTCGATGGAGAGAAGCATAGCATAAATTTCTCAGCTCTCAGGCCTTGGAAATTACAGCCATGACTCCATATCTCAGGCTCTGGAAGGAATAATAATTACTATTTGGCAATTTATCAAGGTGAGGGTTCCACTGGAGGGAACGTCTTACTCAATTTGGGAGCTGAAATTACACAACTAGTGGGATATTAAATAGCAGCACAAAGCAGGAAGGATATGCAAGGAAAGTGTTGGAACAAATCTGAGGTAAAGGTGAAGAACTCGTAAGGAGTTAGCAAGCCAGCCTCTTTGCTTACCTCCTTGTTTTCCATTAATATCTTAAGGTTCTGCAGCAAAAAAGTCTTAGTAGGATGCTGGTCCAGCTCAGCAGTGAAAGAGTAGCAGAAGTGTTAGCAGAATATCCAACCTGGAGAAGTACAATTGCTCTGCTGGTGTTCCTTTTTCTAGAGTGACACATGGGTGATCTGAGTATATCTCCTGCAGGTGTCCCAAGCTTTCTTTTGGCTAGATTGTAACAGAATATTTAATTGTATGTTTGAAGAGAACTGCAGCTTAAGTAGCTGCAGAGTCAAAATTAGGTATGCAATTAAAAGCATGCTTCTGCTTTTGCAAGCAATTGGGACTACTATTTTAGAGTATTGCTGCCCCTTGGTTAACACACAGTTCCTTATTCCTACCTCATTGAAAATATGAAGTGGACTTAGGTAACTTAGATTCCCTTACGTCCTCTGTTCTAGCTGTGATTTGCAAGAGAATAGTAGCGTATACATGGTCTGTAAAATGCAGTAGCCACCTCCTCTAACAGACATTTACCATGCAGGCTCATTACCTTATTCACCTCCTTCATCAAATGGAAAGGAATCAGTACTTACAGGATTTTGTATATAAGCCCCTGAGCAACCTAGTTAAAGTTAATGTGGCTTTATTATGAAATTGGACTTGATGACTGCCTGAGTTCCCTTCCAGCCTTAATTGTTCCATGATTCATAGAATCATAGAATGGTTTGGGTTGGAAGGGACCTTAAAGATCACCTAGTTCCGACCCCCCTGCCATGGGCAGGGACACCTTCCACTAGACCAGGCTGTCCAAAGCCCTGTCCAACCTGGCCTTGAACACTTCCAGATATGGGGCATCCACAACTTCTCTGGGCAACCTGTTCCAGTGACTCACCACCCTCACAGTGAAGTATTTCCTCCTTATACCTGATCTAAATCTCCCCTCCTTTAGTTTAAAAGCATTTCCCCTTGTCCTATCACTACATACTGTTGAAAAAAGTCCTTCTCTGTCTTTCCTGTAGGCCCCCTTTAAGTACTGGAAGGCCACTATAAGGTCTGCCCGGAGCCTTCTCTAGGCTGAGGAACTCCAACTTTCTCAGCCTTTCTTTACAGGAGAGGTATTCCAGCCCTCTGATTATCTTCATGGCCCTCCTTTAGACCCTCTCTAACAGGTCTATGTCTTTCTTACACTGGGGGCCCCAGAGCTCCAGGTGGGTTCTCATGAGAGTGGGGTAGATGGGAAGAATTGCCTCCCTCAACATGCTAGCTACACTTCTTTTGATGCAGCCCAGGATACAATTGGTTTTCTGGGCTGCAAGCTCACATTGCTGACTCATACTCAGGTTTTCATCTGCTAATACCCCCAAGTCCTTCTCTGCAGAACTGCTCTCAATCTGCTCATTGCCCAGCCTGTGTTCATGTTTGGGATTGCCCCAGCTCAGATGTGGGACCTTGCACTTGACCTTGTTGAACTGCATGAGGTTTGCATGGGCCCACCTCTCAACCCTGTCCAGGTCCCTCTGGATGGCATCCCTTCCCTCCAGCATGTCAACCACACCACTCAGCTTGGTGTCATCAAAAAACTTGCCGAGGGTGCACTCAATCCACAGTCTATGTCACTGGCAAAGACGTTAAATAATATTGGTCCCACTACAGACCACAGAGGGACACCGCTCATCACTGGTCTCTGCCTGCGCATCAAGCCATTGACAACAACTCTTTGGATGTGACCATCCAGCCAATTCCTTATCAACCGAGTGGTCAGCTCAGTGATTCTGCATGTAGTCTGCTCTAGATATCTACTTTAGGATGTGGTGAATCTCATTACGGAAGCATCCATTTCCATTGATTATAAAAGGAATCTACTGTGCCTAGCTCAGATACAAATACCTGCATTAGTTAGATGAATCTCATAACATGACTCAACTTAAACATCTTCTTTGGATGTGCTAAGCTACTGCTTATGAAGACTCATACCACTGAACATACATGTTCTCAAGTCTGAAAAAAAATATATATATATATATATATGTAAAATGAAGACTACCTTGTGTTGTCTTTTTTCTGGTGTAGGTAGATTAAGACAGGGGTGTCTTTTCTTTATTATGCCCAGAAACTTGAGGTTTTGATGGTAGATAACTTCTGAATGACTCATGCTAACTTAGCTAATAATCAATTAAAACACACAATTCATATTTGTTTATAAGTGACATTGGACCATTGATTTCCTTAAAACCAAGCAGCAGATAGCTGAACCAGAGACATGGATGACCCAGTGAATTTATCTTTGTGTTAGAACATTCAGTTCACAAATTTTCTGCATATTTGTTTAGTCTCAAGCATATTCAATGCTATTCCCAGACCAATATATGAATTACTGCAAAAACATTTAGGCAGTGTCATGCTTTATGAACCAGACCCCTGGGCTGTTCAGCATGGGTTAAACCAAGGACGGACTGTTTTTCATGACAGAGATATTAAGGTATCTATTATGAACCCCTGACCATCAAATTACTCACTGTTTGTCATACCATTTTTAATTTACATGGTGCAAGGGGCTTAAATGTCAGCATCTCTGTTATAACTTAGACTCCAGTGTCTTTAATTAATGCTTCATGTTCACGTTATGGTTATTTAGAATTTGCTGAAACCCCAAGAGTCGTAAATTTCTTTTACAGGTCTTTGTGGTATGAACTTTAACAAAACAGCTATAAAGAGGTAATAGGAATGAACAGTACATCACATAAAGCAGAGCAAAGAAGGAGGAAAGGCGGGAATAAACTCCTAACAGATTAGAGGGTTTCATTGTTTTTAGGCTAGGGTTTGTGATTTTTCTGTTTGTTAGTTTCTTCAGAAGCAGAGAGGTGGAGGGTTAGTGGGAAGTAAATTGTGTGTAAACTTGTTCACATAGGTTTGTTTCTTATTCACACAGGGATTAAATTCATATTTCTTACAAATATATAGGTAGCTAAATCTAAAAGGAGTCGATCTACTTGCATGAAATATTCTTATTTTATTAACCTGATGCACATGATGAATGTCTGAATTCCTTGAATTGGTCATGCAATCAATGGTATGAATATAGCCATACAACTATGAAGAACAAGATGATGGTGAGGACAAGGAAATTCACTCCATTAGTTTTCATCTGTGAACATGGAGGCACATTGCAGAGCTAAACACTGGACTCTGAAAAAGTAAATGAAGCAATATCAGTGGTAGCAGAGGATGCCTTTGTCTTCCAAATATGGTCTCCCTGGGTCAAAAGCAACGTACATAATGACTTTCCACTCTTAGTTCAGATCACATCCTGTTTTCTTCTAGATGACAATTGCTAATGAGCAAAAGTTTTAAGTGGGAAACTGTAGTCAGGAGTAAGATACATGTTTAAAGCAGAGGAAAATATAAATGGACTCAAGAATATGACATGTTATGAGCTGTGTATCTAGAGTAAACTGGAAAATGGTGCAGTATGACTGAGAAATGGAATACCAGAAGTGTAACAGATTGGAATTCAGTCTGATACATTGTCATATTAATAAGGAAGATAGTTTTTGTCAAGAGTAAGTTAGAAAAAATGTGAAATACTAGCAGAGCTATTTGAAGTCCAGTGCTTGATTATTAGGGCTATTTAAGAGACAGGGGAAATGCTATACAAGTTTTCTGCTAACGTAGAAAGCAGAGATGGAATTGTATTTGCTGAAAAGTGCAGGACTGGTGTCTCACACTGGACTAAAAGTGGCTCCAAACCATCCTGTGGTTCAATAATCTGGATAGACTTGTGTGTACACACACATGTCTATTAATGGAGAAGATAAGAAGGAAGAAGACAGGAATAAACTGTGATATGTATCTGTCAAAAATGTGTAAGTGCTTTAGAAATCTCTAAGTAGTCCTAAGGAAAAAAATATTAAGAAATGCAGTGCTTCTCCAAGCTAACCTGCCTTGTTAAAACCTTGTGAGATAGGGGCTGAAATAAGAGCATATACTGAACAGAAGGAGATTATTGTTCTGGCCATACAGAATCAAATCAATGCGATTGTGATTTCTCAGCATCTTTAAGACTACCCAGAATATGCAGAAGTAATTTGAAGAACACCCAGTACTGCTCTGCTCCTACCAGCTCTGTCCATCTGGCCTCTCTCATCTTAAGGGCTGAGAAACTATGAAAGCTATAGCTTTGTCCTACTTTGCACATTTAACTGCAAATACAGATGTGTGTGAAATACTATCGATGCATAAATAGGGCCTCATGTGGCTATTCCATTTAAATTATAAATGTTTAATTGAAATGATGCAATCTAGTATGATAAAACACAACAGTCAGGAAAAATCTGTGAGCTCATGAGTAGTTGTACAAAAAAATGCCAGAAATCAATGCAGAAGGAGACTGACTTCTCCCTCCCACCAGACTTGGGAAACAACTGACAGTCTGCATTGCGGTTTTGACCTGGATTTGATACCAAACTGACTAGGAGAACAAGCTCACAGGCCATTGTTATATCTAAATCAAGACACGTTCAGACCTCGCTTTGATGTACTCCGAGATTGTCAGCACCAGTTATGCACCCCAAAGTACTGTAGGTCTAAACAGAAAGGAATTGCTTGCTGGTTCTTGGTGCCTTTCACCTGAGGTGAGTATTTCCTCTTTGTGCATTGCACACGGATGGTTTAATGTCTCTAACTGCTGGAACTGGTAGAAGTTCCATTGCAGCTGCTGGGACTACCACTGTCTGTCTGGAGCTGCGGTCCAACTAGGCAGGTTTCACTTCTCACTTGGATCTATGTGGAACAGCAGGTACATGGAGGAGTGGAATTAGAGACTGGATCAGAGAATGAGGCACACCATAGGTTCTTGTCTCATCCGGGAAAGGAGCCTCCTACCTCCCACGTGTCAAGTTGGGAAGAAATAGTGTTATAGCCAGGAAAAATGTTAGTCGCTGCTCCCCACATCAAACCAGAAGCAACTTTGTTCTCAGAATAGAAAAGCTTTGGTGAGATCAGCTCTGGTTTCAAGTAGGAAAGACTAAACATGCAGAAGTTCAAAGGTCAGGTTCTAAAACTGCCTCTAAGCTGAGAAGGCACATCAGAGATTTTCAATATCTTGTCAGTGGGAGAGATGTAACATTTGTCTTGGATGTCTTTAGGGTCCAATACAGACTGAGATCTGAGTCAAATATACAGTATAGACATAGCATGACGTAGCTCATGTTTGAGAAGATGAAACGTAAACCTTGTTTCATAAGATCTACATAATCCATATTTCTTCATGAATTTTAGGGTACAATTTCAATGAAGAAAAATTCTTCCTCTCTCAGGTACAAGTACCTACATCATGTTTAGTCTTAAAGTACAATATTTTAGTGTTCTTGTAATAGAAGAGTTCTACTTGAAAGACAAAAAAGAATACAGAGATAACATAGGTTGCATCTTTATAGAAGGCTAAAGAGACTAGAAATACCAGAAGACCAGAATGGTATAGTTTTGGTATTGCTTGAAGGCAGAAATGCAAATTGTTGGGGATAGGCCACAGCTGACTGTTTATCAAATGCTATGTCTATAACTTCAGTTACTCCAGCACAGCTACATCAGTTTACACCAATAAGGAAAATTATTCCTAAAACTAAACATTACATCTCTGCTAACTGTAAACCACACCACTGAAATCAATGTAATTGCCTTAGTGTAAAGTCATTGTGCAATTAATCATTTAAAATGGCACTAGAATTTTTGTAGATGTCTCAGTACTGAGATCTGTCCCTAGCTCCAGTATATTTACTGTAAAGATTCCCATCCTCTTCTACCATCAGTTACTGCCTAGAGATATTAGGAAATCTTTGTAGTTCTTTGGCTGAAATAATGTGAATATCCCACTGTGAATGATTAATTATTGCATGGATGACAAAAGAAATCAAACATTTTGGTCTGGTTTGAGTATGTGACAAGAAGAACCATCCACTCGTCTCTCCATTTTTTTCTAGTCAAATACAAAAGCATCCAGCTTCCCTTCTGTTGACTTTCCTGCCAACAGCTTCCACTAACTTCTCATTTTCCCCACGCTCGGTCCAACAAAACCCCAAGTTTATCCTGTTTCTTTATGCAACAAACTATAAACTCTCTCCAGACTTCACTAGATGAAGAGCCCATCCATGCATGGTTTTGAACAAAACAGGGAAGGGCAGGAGTGCCACCTATAGAGCCAGAGGAGCATTTGTAAGTGTGCTTGGTCAGCAGTGGGGCTCACTGCCTGCTCAAAGCTTGGGGAGTGGCAGAACGGAGAAATGAGGAAAAACTAAATCAAGGAAATGGCTGGAGAATAAAGGTGGGGGGAGAGTCTGCCACTAAAAAAAAAAAAAAAAAAAAGAAAAAACAAACAGGAAAATCCCCTCCTGCCCCCGCCAACAGCTGAAGTCCCAGTCTTTGCAGAAGGGGCAGGTGGGAGAGAAGGGTGGGGATTCCTTTTCTCTTTGGAATACTTCAGAACCAAAAGCATTTCCAGAGATCTCTACCATGCCTCCAGGGACAGCAAATGCCTTCTGTCATCGTTCCCACCCATTGAAATGTACACTAGACACTACAGAGAGAAAGCTGGGGCAAGGCACAAATGAAGCAAAACAAAGTATAGCCATCAAAGAAAAGACTGACTTTTTTTGTGTGGGTGTTGGGCATGTAGTTCGAAGGAATGATGTGTCCCTAAAACAAACCAATTTTCTCTCCCTACGTGCACCACATGCACACACACACGCACTCAGACTTCTGGTCTCGTCCTAGGCATCCACTTTCTGAATAACCATTTCTGCAAGTAAACAAGCTGCTCTGACTGCAGCATAAAACGAGCTTAATAACAACCGAGATCAAAATGAGCCAAGATAGTAGGGGAGAATAGTGGGGGATCATTCCTAAGACTGTTTGCCCCTGAAGGGAGAATTATTATTATGACCTTGTACCACCGAGTGGGCATGTGCTCCTAGCTGGATCAAATGTAGGCCTTGGCAGAGCTCTGTGCCTGGGAACATGGTTGCAGTATCTGGTTTTTAACGCTACTGGAAGTGTTGCTATGGGCACTGAGGCACAGGAGCCAAATACAGGGGAAGGGAAATAATGAAAAATGCTGATTAGGAGCTCAGAGAAAGGAATGGAACATTTGTGCTCAACAATAAAATGTAATGCTCTGTTAATCTGTTTCTTGGCTGTTTGTACTCCATAGGCTTTTTAATATACTTTTTGTATATTACTGTATAGGTTATTTAATACACTTTTACTCTATGGGATATTTAATATCCTCCTTTATTCCCTGTTTAGCTGCCTATATATACCCTTCTCAAAAACCCACAGTCTTTTCAAATGCATTTTAATTGAGACTAGTGTGCACTCATGCTCTAGGAAATATAAAGCAAACCCCCATGCTGGTTGCTTGCGAGAACAAATATTAATTAGCACTCTTAGATACACTACAGACAGAATAAAATGTTTCCTTCTGTTAGGTTAAGGATACTGGGTGGGTGATCTAGAAGGAAACTTTTTCCCCACTAGTGGATGGGAGGTTGTACTAACAATTTATTCTCCAGAGCAGTTCCCCAACCAGCATCAACTTTGTTTTAAAACTTTCCGATTTCTACCACTTCCTCTTTAGTTGATTGTGATATTTGGACATCATTTCTGTCTCCCAGATTTTTGACACTGCAAAAAAATAGTTGATATAAAAAAATTGGTGAAGCTACACTTGTTTAGTTGTCCAAAGAACAGAGGACTCTCTTGAAGTTTACACTACTTCTGATTAAGAAGATGATAATATACTTTTACAACATACTCTTGCATTGTATAATGACTTTTTTCTTACAAACACAGGTATTTACACCAGCTGGAAATCTGTCCAGGAATGTTAAATAACTTCAGTAGTATTACTTTTTTCTTTTAAATATGTACACGCATGCACCATTGTACCCATGTAAATATGTATACAAGATGCAAAGGCACCTCAGCAGGGTGTTGGGAACCGTAAACTCTCATTGCAGTAAATGGGCAAAGTTCTTACCCATTCCTGCTCTAGCAACATCCTTATTGCAATACCAGGCTAGTTTTCAGAAAACAGAACTTACAAGAACAGCTTTATCCTTCTCAATTTCATTAGGAATGGAACGAATTTCACTTTCTGCTCAATAAGTCATAGTCTGGAAAAATAGTGTTTTGTACTAAGATACATGATCTTAGAAAATGAAGTTAGATATGTGTTTTGTGGTGTGTTTTAAGTAAAATGCAGCTATTTCTCCTACTCTGACATATTTTGGTCACAGCCTGCTGAACTCAATGGGATCACAGATCTGTTAATGTGCAGATCTACATGAATTTCTTCCCTTTCTCCCAAGCTGAGGATCTGGTCCAATGGCATTTTGCACCTGCATAAATTTTACTGGACACTAATTCTGCTAAATTATATCAGAATCAGACCTTTGGAGTCACAAATAAGTGAAGGCAAAGCAGAACAAGCAGATGGAAGAAGCTGGGAACTGGGGGGAAGGAGAACTCATCCGTTCTTCAGAGCAGATGCATGTACATGAAAACTGAAATAATAACCTGATTAGCTAATCTGGCTTTGGAAACCCGCTAGGCTGCAGATTAAGCATGAAGACAGTACCTGATACTTTTCCAAAGGAACGGGTTTGGTTTATCTGTTCAGCATGTACAGGGCCATATTGAGAACACTTAAAACCCTGTTCTCCTCAAATGTTTAACCAGCCTCCCTCCACACCCACCCCAACTACTGGGGGTGGGGAGCGGCAGGGACAGCGGGGAAGGCGAGACACACAAATGCCATGCAATGCCACTATCAGGTGGTGCCGATTTAATCTCCCTGCTCAAAGCTCTTGATTTGATTTAGGATAGCAGTTGTTAAGAGCAGAAGGAGCTGCTGGCACAAATGGCAGCCCTCTCAGCCAGCCGTGCTTTCCAACTGTCCTGAATATTTAAAAAAAATGGGGAGGGGGAAGAGGGACTGAAAGAGAGAGAAAGAGACGCAAAGACCGAGCCTACTGAAGAGCAGTGGCTGCAACTCACTCGGAGGAATTCCATTAAATGAACTCATCCGTCATCTTGCCTTTTATTGATGAGTGGCATTGCTTGGCGGCAAGTGACATGGCAGAACAAATAGCATCGGAGCCCTGGCTTCCTCTTCCATTGCACACAGAGACACACAGGCCCCAAAACAATGAGTCATTACTTATTACATCCATTATTAACTCAGCTCAGGCTCATTAGGCATGGAAATTGAGGAGGCAAAAAAAATAAAATCAGGAGCTAAGTAACACCAAGTACCCACACATGGGGTGAGAGGGGGAGAGGGAAGGGCAGTTAAAATCAGCTACTCAACATTTGTGACATTGTCAAATCCTGAGGGTCATGGGTAGTTGATCATATGTTTTCCTTTTTCTGACATGATTGCATTGAGGACTGTACTTCAAAGCAGCAAGGCCAGAAGAACAGGAATGCAAGAACTACATCATTAACTACTGCAAGACCTTCAGAATAAAGTTTATCAAGAACAATACAGTTTTATTAAAAGAATCTCAGGCACAATGAAAAAACGTGAAAAATTGACTACTGGAGTAATAAACCAAGTCAAACACAAGCATTTTTTGGGGGGGAGGGCGGTGATTTGGAATGCCTGTGTGTCTTCCTATGTGCAACATTGGATTAATTTCTTTTAATGTTGGCTGTCTAAGAGTTAGATACCTAACCTAGACTACTGTCTTGTCTAGATTGCCATTACAGTCAAGGGAGGGCAATAATTTTGCTGCTGGATGATTCATCCAATCAAGAAAAAAAATGTTTAAAGTAGATTAAATTAACTGCTATATGGAGATGGTTCTCTCTCTGCTTTTACTATCAAGGAAGCCTAGATGCCCAGCTTTGATGGAGCATATAACTTTTGGACAGCTAAAGTTAAGTGAGGTGAGTATAACTGTAGCTGTCTTAAGTCATGTTTGACCACAGCAGCAACTGCTTTCTGAATCTGTCAGAAAACAAGCTTTTTTCCATTTCCTTGACTACTCGGGTCTAGAAATATTTCCTGAAGTGTGTCCACTCACTAAAAAAAGTAATAAAGGATTCAGGAAAAGAAAGCGAGGTAGAACTACTACTAAGCCAGTGGAGGATAGATAAAATACAGATGAACTAAAACCACATTGAATGAGTCTGAAAAAACAAGAGGCATGTGGAGCCATTCAAATAAAATGAGACAACAGTGAAGCAATTCCAGTAAAAGCCAGACTGTCTGAATCATTCAGTTTAGTCACCAGTTCAGATAAAATGAAAATAGTTCTGAATGTCTGCACCAAATTCAGTGCAATTCAAGTTTCAATTTCTCTGAACTTCGGAAAGTTCTATTAACCCTTCTTGGATAGATTTCACCTTTTCTTTTTCATTGCCCACTGGCTTAATGATGAGATAAAAAGAAATAAATCACTGAAGTATCGAGAGAGACTTGTGATATTCCGAGTACTAGCCAAAAGGAAGGAGGGTGGGGGGTGGAGGAGGTGGGCAGTCCCTGGAAATTCTCAAGGGAGTTCAGGCAGCCTGTGAATCAAATGGAGACTAGTGGCAATGCAGCTGAACCTCACCTCCAGGCACAGAATTACAGGCTGATTTCTGAACCTCTGCACTGCTTCCTAAACCTAACTAGCCACAAGACAGAGATCACGTTTCACCTCGTGTGTGCATCTAAAACAAATGAAATGAAAGCCTAAAATAAGTAGCTGTATTTTCAGTACAATCAACAGAAATAGCTAGTTACACAAGTTTCTGAAGGCAGCTATTTCCAAACTGGCCAGCTTTTGTTGCACTCAAAGACTTGTTACATGTGTTACCTCCCTAACTCCTGACTTACACCCACTGATAACAGGAGGTGAATAGCTGAGAAGAACTCTCGTTTATCTCCTCTAGAGGTTTGCTGGGAAGAGGCAGTAGTAGAGAGTAAAGTAAGATTCCTTCCAAGTTCATCTTGGCAAGAATATGTATATATGTATTAGGAGCTCTCCTTCTGCTAATTAATTCTGCAAAGAAGCATAAAAGAAAGTTGTGTTGCTTGACAGCTGCCCTAAATATCTGAGTGTCAGAGTTGGTTAGCACATGGCACTGATCATCTTTCAGCTCAGATGCATAAGTGGCAGTTAGCTTGTGCAGGAGGTAACAGAACAGGAAAGCAGGAAAACATGTCCTCCTCAGTATGGGAATTCATCTGATGTTTCCCCTCTGTTTTTCCTATTCCTTTATAGAAGCAGTTTACACATTCTAGGATTTCTTTAAACATATTCCATTAAACAGGATGGAAACTGTCTCACTTATTTTCTTCTCTCTTCTCTTTCTCCCCATTTTAATGTTTTCTGTTCTTTATGAAAAATAATCCAAACAAAAACATAAGTAATCAAAATTTTAGGAAAAGGAGGTAAATCTTTCTTTGGCCTGTTGAATTGTGATGAGTTTCACTCACATACACAAAGAAATAATTCTTATATCAGAGTTATTTAAAATAATTATAATACATATGCAAATGCATGGACACTATAACAATACATAATACTTCTAATCTCAGAAAGTAGCATGTCTTAGGCCCCCTCAGAAGAGAAATAAGGAAAGGAGATTAATTGTACTAGCTGATACTCCCAGTCAATTGTCCACATTTAGTCTTATCCTTCTAGGTAGGGAGAGGCAAATATGCAGCCATAACCATTTCAAGTCTGTGGCAACCTGAAGAGTAGATGAAGTCACCTATATTTCTTAAAAAAAAAAAAAAAAAACCTTGCTTTGCAATTTAGATTGTATTAAAAATCAAGGGAAAAAAAACACATTCACATAATTTTTTTTTTGTCTTCCAATTAATTCTGTCATCTACATTAAACATTAAAACACCTTCTCTTAGTGAATGTATAACAAAAAAAAAAAAAGTCATAGTAATCGACTTACCTTCAGAAGTGTATGAGAAGTATAGAAATTCTTAATTGACTCAAGAGCTTCAGATCTTTTCAAACAAATCAGTTTCTCTGAGTGCCTAAGCAATAGCTCTAACAGTACTAGCATTTACCATCTTTAAAACCTACTGTAGTAAATCATTGCCTATAACTTACAGCATTACAAGACACTCCACAGGAACCTTATAGACAATCATCCTCTCTCCTCAAAGTATTTATCTCTAAGGATGCAATCCTGCAATGAGCTTTAATTATTCATCAGCTTTCACTTCAGCTGGGGCCACTCAAGGGCCAGGCCTAGGGGTGGGAATCATTTCACCTAGCATTAAGTGGCTGTAGAGTAGAAACGTAAGGAAGTCCATACTTCAGTCTTCCTTTCCATTAATAAAGAGTAATAGGAACATTTAGGGCACAATTCAATGACCTATTTTTGACTTGCACCTTAGGATTAGATGAATTGCGCCTTAAATGTGTTTGATTCTCCATCGATTACAGAGCCTCGAGTGACTGGCTCAGATGTCAACAGCTACATTTGGGCAGATGAATCTCACCCAGGAGGTTTACATTTTATTTAATGACTTTGCATTAAGGTTCCAGAGACAAGACTCACAAAAAAATGCAGTCAAAGAAAGATCATCTTCCCCTGCTTGTGGTACAGGGATGTTTTGTGCTAATGTTTTGCAACTGTTGTTCAACATTTGCTTCTTTGCAGTGTCTGCGGTAGCGAGTGGGCTGGAGGTGTCGTATCAGCCTGTCTCAATTCTGTCAGCAGCTGTCATAGCGGGAGAAATCCTAATTCGGTACAATATGCCAGTAGCTGAGGTTAGCTCAGCAGCAGCAGCTAAAAGACAGATGCAAAATCAGTAGCTGATGATTTTACATCAGAGGAGTGAATGTAAAATCAATGACAAGTTTTAAAGTGGGAAATGGCTTAAATTTAACAAGGGAAATTAAGTCAATGTTTATTTTAGCAAATGGGAAGGTTTTTCCTTTCTGAAACCAAGACAGAGCACTAGCAGCTAAGAACATCTTAACAGAAGCTTGCTCTAAGCACAGTTTTATTGTATCAGAAATGCAATGCACACAAGTATTTCTTTCTGCATTTCACTGAATTTTCACAGATTCAAACAGTTTAGAATATTATAGACAGAACAAAATATGTAGTGGTGGTTGAAAATGATGTTGCATTAAGGGAATGGAAGGGACAGAGGTGGGGAGAATAAGATAACAGAAGATACTTTTCAGAGAGAAAATCTTTTTTCTGAGTGAATTTTCATTTTCATCCATTTAAATACATTATCAAGCTTCATAAGAAAATAATATATATATTCTTTAAAGTTTTAACCTTCCCTTTCCCCTTCCTTCCATCTTTTTTCTCTTCTTTTGTCCTTCTTCTCAGGGGAAAAAAAAAGGGTAGGGAGATGACAAGAAGAAACAAAGAAGAAAAAAAGGGAAAAATGAAGAAGAAGAAACATTACAACACCATTTTTTCCATTCTTTCTTCTTTTTTCCCCTTTTTCATCTTTGTTTGAAAACATAAGAGTAAAAAATTGAAATAAGCCACCTTCCAGTGGAAAAGATTGTGAACTCAGAGTTCTGTTGGCTCTGTTGTTGCTCGATAAAGGTTAAGCACATGCTAAACTTTAATTGTATACTCCCAAGGAAGTCTCAGTGAAACATTCATGTTCATACAGAAAAGACCTTGAAACTTTCAGATTTAAAATGTTTGCATATTTCTAAGTAAGCTACTGCTTAAGTGTTTTGGTGCATGGGCTGCCTTTCATAATGTTTAAGATTCTGTGCTGTTACTTAAAACATCCCCCTCTGAACCCTGTCCCACAGATTTATGTATGCCTGCATATCAGTCTGCTTTTTAGGATGTGTGATCAGACATGGGCTGGTAGATTACAGTTTAGATGTTTGCAACACTGACATCTACTCTCATCAGCTCATCTCTTTCCGTGTTCTAAAGAAATCTAATTTGGGAAAATATCTGCATTACTCATGCGTTTTAATATTCCCCTTTAGTTCAGAATGTGCACAAACATACATACCTGTATAGATGCATCTCAGCTGGTGATGTGGCATCTGCCTGCACTGCTGATATTAGAAGCCAAAGAGCTCCAGACTGTCTCTCTTCTAAGAGTTATGTTTCATTTTGCATATCCTTGGTTAATATTTTTCAACACTTAATTCTAAGGGAAAATGCCTCCTTCTGTTGCCAGTTTTCTTAACTGGTACTACATGACAGTAAGCTTCAACTCTCCTAGCTTAAACCTTTTTAAAACCAGAAAACTAAACTAAACTGATTGTTTTCACTTGGTTGAGAGCAATGCTAGACAAAAACTGTGGTTCGGAACAAAATTCATTCTGCTTGTCTAAACAGTGCTTGGCTTTGGGTGGGATAGATCATTCTCTGGGGCTGTGTGCTTGAATATTTCTCTCTTGCCAGTCTCTTCACTCTCCCATAGCTGCCCACATGCCTAACTTCTGGCTAGCAAAAAGGAAGGAGATCAGTCTGTCCATTCACACAGTGGCAGTATTCTCATGCACTTGGACTAGGGAAAGGTAGTTGTTTATTACCTCACACAGTAATGGTTTTCTAGTAAATACTGGTATCCAGTATACCCATACTGGTATCCATTTTGGGGATACTTCTGGGTAAAAATGACTATGTTCCAAATCCTGGAGCTTTAGAATTCTGTAGGGAATCTGCAGCACTGGAAGAACAGTACACTGTTAATACTGAGATTTTGCATGAGCTACAATATTTTGAGGCAGCAGGAATATTAAAAGGAAATATTCTTACTACAATATTTTTAACTATTTTCATATTTCTAACATATTAAAGGAGAGTAAGATGAGTAAAATATGTCACGTTGTGCAAAGGAGACAAAAAGAAATACTTGGCAAATGCAAGATTGTTTTCAAAACCTTGTAATATAATCTTTCAAAACCTGTAGTATGATGAAACATGCAAATGAACCTGCATGGCATAATGTAAAGTAATTATTCAAGGTCTTGTTTTATTAGATCCTTCATATACTGTCATATAATGCACATACAGTGTCAGATGTGTACTATCAGTTCATTTGTTCCATATCTAGATTTACATTTCCTCCCCAGAATGAAAATAAGAAAGATGATTTCTCTAACTGATGCTTTTAAGATTCAGATTTTGGATGTGAGCTTTTAATTGCTATGACAGCAATGTGTTTACTGTGTCTAAAGATATGCAAACTGCTTTATGAGTAATTCGATAGTCTACTACTTGTTTGTTTGTGATCTTATTCTGTTAGGGGCTGATCCAGGGCTCTTTGAAGTCCATGGAAATTTTTTCATTGACTTCAAAGGGCTTTTGGCTCAGACCCTTATCCTTAAACACTGAATAGATTAACAACTGATTTGTGAATAGTTTGCAATGCCAAATGGAAGGGGGAAAAGCTAGCATTTACAAAATTATGTATCTGGCAAACACTATTTGACCATCTTCTATTAATAGGTGTATTAATATTAAACCAGTACCACAATGGCATATGTACACTATTGGGCTGCCAGAACAGCGTAAGAGAAATGTAGTGCTCTATGTATGGAAATATTTAATGATATTCGTGCATTTTACACACAGCTTCACCTAAGCCTATTCCAAGAACGAGGCCACTGGAGTATTCAAGGATGCACAACCATTTCCTAGGCAGAAGTTCTTTCCCAGATGTTCAGTTTGACCTGGGGCAACTCAATCAAAGTCTGTAAGGTTTCCAACATTTCTAGTGGGGATTTATTTTTAAAAATGTGGCATATGGATTTTTCTGGCAATAATGAAATATAGCTGTGCACACTTCATTAAATAAAATGAGACTGTAGTCCTTAAAACTATGTGAGTAACTGGAACTGGAAAGCTGGGAGCTGGGAGAAAGAAAGAAAGTTCAGGGTGAAGAAATGGATGAGCTTCAGGAAGGACATTTGAAGTGGTGACCCATGCAGAATATGGAATGAACCATATGGAATACATACACTCAAATAGTGAGGTATATAGCCATCCTGAAAGGCTATCCCCAGATAAAAAGAAGGGGAGTGACTA
The DNA here is from genome assembly GCA_013399115.1 of Anseranas semipalmata. Taxonomy (NCBI): domain Eukaryota; kingdom Metazoa; phylum Chordata; class Aves; order Anseriformes; family Anseranatidae; genus Anseranas; species Anseranas semipalmata. Next base: position 241,000 of record VXAA01003984.1, read on the forward strand.
TTCCAATTAAGTAGACTTTTTCAGTACTTTCTGTGGGATTCTAGCTGTATCTTACTCTCTTGCTGCTTAAAAGCATAAAATGCTGCTTTTGGTAATTAAGTGTTTTGATTTGCTCTACAGCTTTTTTGAAACTTCAGGATGAGAGGCTTAAGAAACTCTACCTCTGTAAATTCAGTTCCAGTTTCAAAGAACTTAAAATATAATAGACAAAAAAAGGGAGAAAAAATTACTCAGTAAAATATTCCTGGGCTTTGTTACAGAGACAATGCATGACTTTCCACTTTGTGTAGCCTTTCAGCGCAGCACAAACTGGAAATACTAGGTTTCAGCAGAAATGTTGCCCCCACTTTGCTTCAGGATGCTGGATCACAAAATGGGCAATGTCATGCAGAGCCACATCTTCTATGCGAGAGACCTGGAACTCAGCAGAACTGTCCCTTTCCTGGTGCATGTTCCTCTGCCTCATTCCCCTCGCTCTTCCAGAAAGTGCCCCCAAGAACCTCTCCCTTTCCCTACTGCTTCTAATCTTCAAAATAGTTTCTCTCTCTTTTTATTATATATATATTTTATATATTTTGTATCTTTTTTTTTTTTTGATACAGATTAGGACAATATTTCTCCTTTCATTGTGTTCTATTTAAAATTGTGTTTAGAAGACATTTCTACAGTGACCTCTGCAAGAGCATCGTGGCCCTCTCCGTTATGAACCAATGACCGTGTACCTGTAATGGCTGCATGCCCCTGCACTGCTGTCTGTGTATGTGCTGGAGTGTAACTCCCCTCCCTCCCCTTAATAGACACGAACATTACTGAGTGCAGTTGGCACTTAGTAAATAATAAATACCAATAACAATAATAATAATTTAATTCCATTTAATGGAATAATTTGCTGTCTAATCACAGTAATAAAGGCAGTCCATTATGCCACCAAAATTGTGTGCTAACATGATGCTTTCTACAGAGTAACTCGAGCAGCTGCTGCCGAGGTCTTGTCATTTTGCAGAAGCACTCGGCTGGCCAAAACTTCCTGGTGCAGAAGCATCAATCTCGCTCCCCGCTGGCTGCTGAGTTTGCTCTGTAGACAGACAGTATTGCTGTCAGCGTTGTCTGTGATGGGCAGCGGAACTCAGTAACAATGCACTTCAGCAGCACGTTGTGTTTTGCATGAGCAGTGGGTTGCACTGTCAGTGATAGTGGTGGGAGACTTCGTAGTTCGGGTAGGAAACAAACTGTTCTGAAGCCTTTAGGAATGTGAAGGGAAATTAATGTCGCCTTCTTCGTTGCGTGTAAAATTAAAACCTAGAGAACTACCGCTGTACTTCTCTCTGTGCTTTCCTTAGCCTAAAGAGATACTGTGTAAAGGGTAAGAGATGTGTAAGAGAATATCAAAAAGGCAAAGGTATTTGAGAATTTTTGTTCAGTGCAAAAGAGAGAGCCAGCTTTACTCATTCACATAATGACCTAGAGTGCGAAATTTCACTTTAGGCACAGTTTAAGTACCTAGCTCTATCATTGTGCCTCACAAAACCCTATCCTAACCACTGAGGCATCTCAGTATTCCCAGGCACCTCAGTTTTTTGCCGTAAGACTTGCAGAGCTCCTTAAAACTCCATTACGCACAAACACAAAGCCATCGTCTTAACAGAGGCAAGCAGCCCAACAGCTGTTTTCCTAAGTCTGCTTAGGTTTTTCTTTCTGGGCATCCCTTCACCTGCCTCTCCCAGGGAGCCCAACACACGCAATAGTGATGGAGTCTGTGTGTCAGCCACTCCTTATTATTTGATAAGTGCCATGGGAGAGTAGGTAGCACCGATGAAAGGAGATAGTTTTCACTTTATGTTTTATACAGACGTCCCATCTTCATGTCAGGCAGCTCCAACTTAAAATTACCACAACTCGTGAGAATGCCTTAGCTGCTAGCCTTAATGTAATACTGTTTTACAGTCTTTATGGCCCCTGAATTACCTAAATTTGTTTATTCCCTTTTTTATGTTTAGGGAAAGACAAACAACATAGTACAAGGAAAACTACTAGATGGGCATCCACCCAAATATATATTCTTAGTCTGTTACAGCCATCATATAACTTAAAATTTCACTCCTAGGTGTGAGAGAGTTTCTCCTTATTACTAAGAGATCACACACAAGCACTTATCATCATGTATATTGTAAATTCAGACCCTACCTTATTTGATGATTGTTTGCTTATATTGTCAAACTTTATACATACATAAAGAAGATGGAAGATTCAATATCTCAGTATATAAACAGAGTTAATAAACCCTAGATTAGCATCGTTAAGGTGTAGAGAGAAAAGTTGGCAACACACCTGTTGCTCTGTATCTGCTAGGCTCGGTGGCAAAATCGGTGGAGAGGAATACTCCAGAGATGGCTTTACTCATCTTTAAAGGTACCTCCTGCCCTCAGTCCCGGCTCCTGTATAGCTAAACATGAGCAGCTGCATCCACGTGGTGGGCTTTGGACTTGGCTCCTTTACCCAGCTGTGCAGGCTGCTGCTCCCCTTCTCTCCCAGTAAACCAGCAGCTTCTCAGTGTTAGTTTTACAATTCTGGCTTCTAAAACGCGTTTTCAATATTAATATCCTGAAGAATAATTTTTCATCAAGTGATTTACAGAGTGAAAATGATTCTCGAAGAAAGTGGCTGGAAAGCATGAACAGAAAGACAAGTAGTGCTTGGTAGTTCCCAGAGGAGTTTGTAGGGAAAGTGGAAATACAAAGTTAACTTGCTGTGATAAATTGGACTCACAGCTAGGAAGCTGGAGAGATCTCTGCAGCCCATTCTAAGGCACTACCTGTCCATGTGCATACTTTTTTGTCTATTTTGCCTGTTTAGCTTTAAGCCCCCAGAAGGTCACAGCCCAGCGTTTACAAGGTACAGTAACCAACCGTGGGCTGAGTGACAGACCTACAAACTTTAAAGTTAATGGTTAAAATAAAGAACTGTCATCCTTAACCATAAACATCTGAAAACACCAAGAGTGTTTCGTCTTTACACATACAGTGGGATCTTATGGTAAAAGCTATATTGTCTTTGGGAAGGTGGGATCTTTTCTTGATTTAATTAGAGAGATCATATATTTTCTTTCCATGGTATTTCCCTTTCAGCTCAGTTTTGCTAAATCATAAGCTTAATTGCATTAGATCTAGTGATATGCAAATAAGTACTTAAAAATCCACCCCCTAAGCTCCAGAGACATGTGGGGTGTATTGCACGTAGAAATCAGAGCCTCTGGGGTTCATCTGTTGTTAGTCCTGTCACAAGTGACATCCCTGAATACACACGGATATCTTCTTCCCCCCTCCCCTCCCTTAAAAGAACTTATTTGCAGATTGTAGCATTTCAAAGCTTTGAAGTGGCACCTACAACTAAACTGCCACCCACACTTTCCTCGATTTAGGTCGGAGTCACTTCAAACTAGAAAAAAAAAAAGCCATGCATGCACACACACACACACGAACAAAACTGATGCAGGGAAAAATCAAATAATGAGGTGCAGCCACCCAAGGCTGGTGTGAAAATCAACATATGGGGAATTATTGCGAGCGTTGGGCTCTGCTTCAAATGGGCTTGTTTTGCCTGGAACCCTGAGATGAGCTGAAAAAGGCAGAGTCGGTTGCTTCACTAATCGCTGAGCTACCTGCGGAGAAACAGGCAAGCATAAAAAGCAACAAAACAATAGAGAAAAATACACAGAGGGAGCCTCTGCCGAATGGGGTAGGATGGGCTAGCTGGTGCTTCCATGAGCTTTTCTAAAACTGCAGGTTAAAAATATCTTCTGCAGCAGTCATTACAAAAGCCAGACCTTGGGTTTCAGACAAGCCTCTGTTGCTCAGGCACCTGTAGGAAAGATTTCCAAGGCAATCAAAGTGATGGGCATCTGGGGCTCCTTGTCACTGGGTTGCCCACTGACAAGACCAAAGTTTTTGGTGGACCTCTGCTTTGAATGTTCAGATAGCAGGCAAAGCATGGACAGTAGTCCAGAGACTTCAAAGGATGTCGCTTGATGGAAGGCAGTTTTTAGCCTGAAGTACTGGAAAAAATAATAAAATAAAAAGAAATTTCTGAAGTCGCTCAGCAAATCAGTTATAGAATTGCACCTGCATTCACAGGGGTTTGAGCAGTGTGACAACAACAAAGGGCACTATCCAAAATAAGTGGGTAGATTAGTTTTAGAGCTCTCATCGCAGGTTGAGGTCTAAGGCTGGTAAAATGAGACACCTTGGAAGATGCTCTTTGCTTTCTGTGCTCTTCAACAATCTCATTTTCTTTTGATAAATTAAATCATTTCATCTTGAAAAGGTAAGAAAGTTTTCATTTAGTTTTATTGTTTTGTATTGATTTGTGCTTTTCTGGCTCTTAGGCTATATTATAATATGTATTTAAATACTAGTGTATACGTAGATTTGATACAGTGTAGCTTAATGGCTGGCAATGGACATTTTCTGTTAGAAAGCTTTCTCTTTAACGAAATTAGGAGATGTGACAATATAAAGAGATGTTGGAGATTCAGATTTTAGCTTTTTTTCCCAGAAGAAAATGTGTAATATATTTGTCTATATGTCTGTATGTGAACAAAATGGATGTCAAATTTTGGCAGAAAACTGAATTTCAAAAACATCAGAATCTCCAGACAGAGATGGTACTTTCTTTAACCCTGTGGAGAAAACAGGATTTGGACTTAAACATCATAAGAAGGACAAGAAAATAAGACAAAGTCAAATAGTGGCTTTTATCTTAGGGTCAGTAAAAAACGCTTTTAACTTTCTGGGAAAGTAATATGTATTTGGGATCCAAGTAGAAATACAATGTTAAAACACCTTTGCATATCCAGACAGTACTTATCTAAAAGCAAACAGATGAATACCAAGATGAACTGAAGGTTTGTCTACGTTAACATTTCACTTCAGATTGGGAGTGCATTTTTTCAGTGAATCTTCTGATGGTCCCATTCCAGATACACTTGAACAAGACAACGTGCTCCAAAACCCCACCCAGTGCGCTACAGTCTGCAGGACCACACTGAAATCAGTATGCTGTGGAGGTGCTTGCCTGTCCGTTGGTTATAAAGCCTTACCTCGATTGATGTAGGTCAAATACTTAAAGATTAGTGGGATGATAGTCCTCAGAAACATGAGGTGCTAAAACGCAACTTTGTTTTTGTGTGTGTGTACATGTAATGAAGTTATAACCATGCCAGCAAAGAAAATACTGCCAGCACTCAGATACTACAGAGACCTTAGCACCATATTGTACTGTGGTGAATATTTCTTTCTTTGTTCCACTCGAGTTTTATACTCTTCTTAAACTGCATTATTGAGAGTGGTTCCCATATCCCCTAGTAGTGATTAGTCAGTCATGAGTGAGAAGGTTTCAAAAGAAATGGTGTATATATGCAATAAAATATGTTTTCATTTTTACAGCTGTAATAAAAGCAGGAAAAAAAAAAGAGAACGGAAAACAAAAACCAACCAAACAAAAAATTAAATAAAAACAATGAATGCTACTAAAAGGAGAAATAAAAGACAAAGCCAGTAAAGGCAGGTCAGGATTCAGATAGAGTGTTCAAATCACACAGGAAATATGAAAAGCATTCAGCACCAGTATTCAACCAGCAATATGCATAAAGCAAAAAGATACTATTCCCTGGATCATGCACATCTCTCACCTGAGGCAGGCTCAAGCTAACTAGAAAAGTCAAGCACTTATCATGAAAATTACATGTAGAATTATAAGACCAACATCTCAATCATTCTTAGAGAAGAAACACAAACTAAAATTTCTAATGCCAGTTATTTACTGAGGTGTAGGGTTCATTTTCTCTCTCAACTTCTTCTTTTCTTTTGGCTTGACAAAGATAACTTGTCTAAACAATAGAAATACCTCCTGTGCTGTACCAATTCCTACATCCAAAATTAATCTAGATAATAATGTGGTTTGAAAAATCATCACAGAAACTCACTGAAGATATTACTGAACATATACCCCAGAGCGATAATACGGCTTGTGGTTCACATCAGGGAGATGAAAATCAAACTAAAATACAGGTTAAGTGACATGCCCGGGGTCTCACCACTATTCTGCAGCAGGCCAGGAGTGTGAACCCAGGCTAATGTTATGATCAGAGGCAGTACTTGACTTTGATTTAAGTAGTGTTAGTTACAGCAGAGGTAGCTGTAAATCCTGAATTTACAGCCAGGAAACTGAAGCATGGGGAGAGGAAGTGATTTGCATATAAGTAAATTTGTGGAGGATATGACAATTAAATGCATAATTTCTAAGACTGAAAGCAGTGTCTTAATCACCAGACCATACTTTCTGAGCAGCAGGAAACTATTTCTTTGCTTATATTCTGCTCCCAGATAAGTGCTATTCAGCAAGAAGTTGGGTGACATTATCAATCTGGAATGTGCAGAAGCTAAAGTTTGCCACACACTTAGCAAGAATTTACACAATGGTAGATTATCACTAGGATCAGCTGAAAAATTCAATTTGGAAGACACGGAAACATCCAGGGTCACTGGGATTAAAAAGGTTTAAATTCAGAGCTAGATAAACCAGGTGCAAATAAGGGCTTGAAAAAGCAGACAGCAAAAAAATTATCAGCTAATTCCCTGAAAATTCTTCAAACTCTTATTATTTTTATTTATTATTTTATTTATTTATTTTGCTATTGCTTCCTAAAGTAGCTCTTGAAGTTTGCCTCTGGCACAGCTGCTGTAGAAGGGAAAACATCCCCTATTCCTTCAGCTGTGAATTCACAGCACCTTTATTCAACTGTGTAGTTTCCTAAAATGGACTTAAAATTTACTGTGTGTAACTCTAACATTTTTGGGTCAGAAGAATATAAAATAGATTTAAATCTTATACAGAAAATACAGAATACAGAAAATGTAAGTTCTCTAACCCACTACCCTAAACCATGTAGAAGCTTTTTTTGACTTTCTTTCTTGTGATGTGTTTTCATATTTTTTTAAATAATTTCTGTTCACTAGTGTTCTTAAAAATTGATGTTCAAACTGTCTGACCCAGTACTTTTTCCTCAGATAATTGTCCCATTCAGTTCTTGATACGCCATTCAGACAACTGTTAATATCATCTCATTTCTCTTCTGGGGATCCATTCCTCCATATGTAAATAGCACACAGAAAGGTGGTGAAACTGATTTAGACATAATGAACATAAAATATTACAGAACATTCCCACTTTCTCTACAATGCCAAATATTCAAAAATATTTGTACTCCACTCCAGTTGCCACTTAACTCTTGTCTCCTTCTAGTCATGTACATTAACCTGTCTTAAATTAACTCTCCTTACATCATTCCCAAACATTCTTTATTCCTATCTGAATTCTTCAGGTTCTCTATCATTTATAAACACCTTTGAGATTTACAGAGTAGGTGTTCCTCATTTAAGGTTATTACAGGACTTGCTCTGATGGCAATGTTCTGAGTATGCCTGGCAGATCAGGAAGCAGGAGTTCTGCAATCCATTTCCACCTTTTTCAAGGAGGAACTTAAAAGCCGCTTCTTAGTTAAAGACTAAAGAGATGCTCGAGGCGGGTATGGGTGTACTCTCAATGTACTCTCTATATTAAAACTGTCCATTTTTGCATGCCATTGCATTTCAGTGGTCTCAAAGAGCCTTTCTGTGGAAGTCAATAACATTGTCTGTGTTTTACAGCTAGGATATTAAGAAGTGAATTATTTAGCTGTAAAGTGTCTGACCCGAGGAAAACAAACAAACAAACCCTAAGCCATTAGATACTTCTCAGGCCTATGGACAATCTGCCCAGCTGAGCCCCATGTATGTTTGTAAAACAGCTAGTGTCTATTTTTTCATCAAATGAAGTTTTGTTATTGAGTTATCAGTTTTACTTTACCATTTTGTAGCTGGAGACCTCCTCTCTGCTGCTTTGCTTCTTGTTGTCTTCCTGTCGTGGAATACATGACAATGGTACACGGGTGATCTGTGGCATTGCCAATACGTTATCCAAGTGGATATGATACAGCAATATACATACATTTAGAGAGATGAACATGAGCCACTTGTGTAAGCTTTTAAATAAAATTCATACTTACCCTCTCTAGGTCACTCCATAGGTTTCATATACAGAACCCAAAATGTTCTTTAAGTTTCTTGGCCCTAACACGGCAGTAAAGAGAAAGCCTGCGTGGTGAAGTACAAAGCGTATCTGAAGCCAGTACATCGTTAGGTCAAAATACAGAGTTACCTTGAAAAAAAGTCCATAATTAAGTATTCTGTGTTTTTCCCCACAGCTTCTCTTCTGCTGCCTGAATCCTCTCCTTCCCAAATCTTCTTCTTCCCTCAGCCTCCCCTCAAATTCAGTCCTTTTTGCTGGCTATATTGGAAAATAAATTAGTTGGATTTGTGCTATCAGGGATTCTGTCATTAAGGGAATATTTGTCTTTCTCTGCTTCCCTCATGGTTTCTATCAAAGGTTCAAGCATGCGGGTTATATCTTTCTTTATCTTCATGGTGTTTTAACTTAGAAGGAAAACAGGAAAGATATTTTATCTTCTTATGTACGATACAGGGATCAGTGGCATTGAGGTAGCACCCATATCTCTCCTACTTGACTTGTCCACAAATTGTTTGAGCCAACTGACCAAACTGAAACAAAAAGTGAGAAGGCGATTTAGATAAGATTTTTTCTGAGTTAATGAATTGTTGTAAGTCTGGGTAACGGTGCTGGTTTGTACAGTCTCTATTCTTCTTTGTGCTTATTTTAGGTATGATTTTCTGTCATTTTAGAAAAGAAAAAAGGTGGGAAGAATCATTTTTAGCAAGGAACAATTTGATGCAGTTGTTCCTTCAATTTGAAGTATAATTAAAGAATGAATTATGAATAATGAATTACCTTGGAACCTCAAATTAGTTGAGTTAAACTTGAACGGTCAACCGAACATGCATGTTTCTTACCATGCAGGTGTTTTCATCCTGTAAAACGCAGGGAACAATTTCACAACACAAAGGTTTTGCCTCAGTTTTCAAAGACCTTCTGGGGCCAGTCAGTCGGTAACTTCTCTGGCTGGAATAAGTTAGCATTTCTTGTTAGCCCTTCCCAAACCCAGGGTCCTATGGAAAGAACAAAACCAACAAAACATCCAAAAACAAGTAGATCAGTTCAAATGACTCAAGTCTTGCAAATAAGATCAGAGTGCAAAACATATTTTAGGGAGCAAATCTAGTGTGGTATGGATCCTTTTTTTCTTCCAAATGATTGGCTCTGTTTTTCACATTAAACGTGTGTTGTACTGAAGCACTTGCCCATGCTTCCTGTACTCTGATCCGACCAAATAATTAAGCGCTTTGAAAAATAAATAAATATGATGCTTGAGCAATAAATGTGATATGGGTGAAGCTGGTTGCGTTTGGTAGTGCTTCTGACATTGCCAAATATGAAATGTGTCTGACCCCTTTATATATGCAACATTCTTCCTGCAAAATTGTATTTTACATGTTATAACGATCAAATTTTCCACTTCATCTTTTTTTTTTTTTTGATTTTGCATATAAATGGACAAAGAAGGAATTACTTGCTTGAAAAAAAAGGAAAAAAAAAGAACACAGCCTACATTCTAAGGCGAATGCTGGTGCTAATTCTGAATACTCTGTTCTTGGATAATTTGCTTTCTGGCTGTAGAAAGTAACCAGTAAAAAAGGGCAAGATTCTGAATGAAATGGAGGTGAAAATGTAGCCAAAGACAACTTAAGTGGTGATAAAAATGTAGTAGCTGGGACAGATGTCTGAATTATTCATTTCTGTTGATACCATAAATACGACAGAGGGCAAGCTGTAATATACTTCTTGGAGGTCAGATAGATAATGAAATCAGTTGTTTATTTCAATAAAAATCATAGGAAGGAGTCTTAATTAAATAATAAGGATGTGTTAACCATGATTTGTTTGAATACTTTAAAAGTGGATATGAGGGAGGGTGGAGGAAATCTCTTTTTCTCTGAGAAACACCCTATTTTCTCTTTAAGAGGATTTTGCATTGTGATATGGTTATTTCATTCCTTTATTTTGACAGAAAAATACTACCACTTTCAAAAGCTGAGGTATGTGGAAGTGTTATTCAGCTCCTGTGACTTCAGCAACCAGTACCATTTCCCAGTTTTCCCTTTGCTTTACATTGCTGACTCTCATACAAAGTCTTTGGGGCAAGAACTGTTCTTTTTTTTTTTGTCTGTGTGAGAAGTCAAGCTACGTTTAAGTGACTTTTAGTTTGATCCAGTAGACGTAGCTATACCTTCTTCTTACCACCACGGTGGAAGTGGTCTGCCCCAGAGAATATATTCTGGCACTAAATCCTGCGGGACCAGCCCAGAACAAGCTCAAAAGCGGGAAGAAGCTGAATGCTGTATGGCCTCCCAGCCCACCGTAAAAGCATAGACGTGTCCTGGAGGAATCCCTCAATGCCCACTGTGCCACTGCCCCATTTCGTTAATCTGTGGATATTTCTGATAGCTTGTTTATATAAAATTGTATGCATGAAAATGTTTTCTAATGACAGCATTGTTTAAACTGGTCAGCTGTGAAACCAGAGATAGGCTGTCAGTATAGAGGGATTATGTTAGTGTGTCATTGATACACAGGAAATACCACTACGGCCTTTAACCCCTGCCAGACAAGAGATATCAATGTTCATGAAGTATATTAAGTTTTCAGTGGTATTTGAGTGCTTAAGTACCTCAGGTGTTCTTTTTTTTTTTTTTTTTTTAAAGTTCACCAAGTATTCCTTTTGGGTCCTGACTGCCACAAAGTGATTTTTTACAGTATATTCTCACAGTTGCTTTTGCCGCCCGGCTCTTGAATATCCCTGTAGTATGTTGGCTACTTCTGTAGGTAATCTGTTCCATTGTCTTACTGGCTTACCGTGTAAGAGAACATTTACAAATGTGTGAAGATGTGGATAGAACAAAAAAGGTTTTGGTCATACATATTTAAAAGTGAAGTCATATGAGGCTTCAGCTTAGAAGATAACACTGTATATTTATTTATCTTCTTAAAGCATTGTTGTAGTTCCTGGAGCTCTCCTTGACATCTTATCTATCACAGTGCTTCCACTGAATATTCTAACACTGTGCCGCTTTTAATCTTCAGATGTAAACAAAAGCTTATTTTTTCATACCACCATCACAACCTGACAAAAGAATAGGCTGAATATTGATTTATCTGCTGAAAGAAACTGTCCAAAGATAATTCAGAATATCCCCCGATCCACTAAATATCCATTATGTGCTGTGTTCTTTTTTTTTTCTTCTTTTCTTACTTGTATTCTCACAGAGCATATTTGTAGAGAGCATACTGCAGGAACTGAAAGCTGCAACTTTACTTCATGATTGTAACTTTTTGATTTGCACTAGGCACTGTAAAGAGAAGAATGATAAATCAGTCCTATAGTGCATTCTTACCTTGAATACTATGTTCCAATTTTGGTCAACTCGACATGACAGGAATAGAGAAGTCGTGAGAAAAGTGATGAAAATGACTTAAGGTTTCCAGATGAAGAGAGATTAAAAACCCTGGAACTGTTTGGGTCTCGGTTCCCATAGTCCTCACTCCCATCTGTAATTCACCTGGACTCATGAGAGATGAACCAGAGCTGGCTGAGGTTTAAACTACTGACGTTGTTTATCGGCAGAAGCATCTCCAGGTCCCTTATCACTGCGCATCTGTGTGTCTACTCTTCCTTTGATAAGTGAAGTCAGTGGCACAGGCACGTCTTTAGGAGCAGCAGGACTGTGTCCTTAATCTGAGGGGTGGGAGAAAACACCAGGAGAAAATGTTTTCTTTTAGATTACAAATTACTTGGGAAAGATATTTTTATCATGGCATATGTGTACAATGCCTAGCACTATGTGTTCCAACTCTTCTGAAATGTAAACGTGAAATATGAAGAAGGATGGAGCTGGCAGTGATATATAAATAATAAGTGACGTGGAAAAAGCCCATTAGGAGTTCTCTTAATTTAGTTCTGTCTTAATTATACTATTAGGGTAAATGTCACCAGATGATGCATTTATAGACAGTCTTCCAGATTCTTTTCTCTGGAATGCACAGAAAGATTTTAACTAGAGAACATATTTTATAGCATTATTAACCCTGTATGTTGAAAGTTCTATAGGTTTCAGGGGAGTTTACGATCTTCCTTGTTTTTCAATCTTTATGGCAGAGTTGGTGCTGGGAACTGGATAACTGGTGGTTAGATACAAGAATCGTCAACATACTTTTTGGTCACCTCTGTTCCAGGGCAGTTGTATTCATATCAATTAAACGTTATATTGAAAATAGCATTCCATGTCACTGATTGGCAAGTCCAAGATGCTAGGTAGCTCTCAACAGTGAGACACCATGAAATGATTAATGATCAAAATAACAAAGGAACTAATAATAAATCATTATAAAAATCAAATGACTTGATATTAATCTCTGACCCATGGTACCTAGGAAGTTAGTGTCAAAAGCTATAATTACGTTTTTCATCAAATGGATGGTTTATGCTTCCACTAGAAATATGCAGATAAGAGAAGAATATCAAAATTCATAATTGCTCTGATTTTTTTTTTTTTTTCAGAAATGCTCATTATTTTTAGGGAGAGAAAATGTTACATGTTAGCAGTTGGCCTCTGGGGGTAGAGATCAAACACAGAGCTAAAATGCTGCAGTTTGTAACCATTCATCACTAAGCAGAGGTAACCTCACTGAAGGTCTCATTCTTAGCCTTTTGCAAACAACATGACAGGTATGTTAGTTCTGTAGAAAGCTAGAACAGAAACAAATAAACAAGAACCCCCACAAATTTTCCATAGTGAAATAGGTTTAAGTTAAAATAACTCTTTTTCTTCTGTCTGCACAGGGTTACAAGCAGTCATTCAATCTGAAGATCAGGTGAAAAATGTTAATATTCATCAGACATTGTTATTTGACCCTGAAGCCAATCTTTTACATACACAAATTGAAAATGAGGTGTTATGAAAACAGGAATTGGGTGCTGAGTACTTCAAGAGTCTGGCTCTGAGCTCCTGAGCAAAAATCCCTTTTTGGTATTTCTGGTGATTCACATCTGTGATGTGTAATATCATGGGAGTGTCCTTTGTCATTCTGCATTAATGGTGCCTGTCAGGTGCAGAGCACTAATACCTTATAGTCAGATTTGTGACCTGGCACATCTGTCTTACAGGTGGCACTTTTGCTTATACCAGAGTTTGCCTGTATACATTCTAAACTGAGTTTTAAAATACATAATGAAAAGGTTTTTGCAGGAGTTTGGCATGCGGCTCCTGTTGTTAATCCAATCCTTCAGACTCAAAAATCATATTTCTTGCGTGGTAAGAGAGGAAGAAAAAAAAAACAACACAAAACAACTCACCTGGGAATCTAGGCAGCCACCCACTATATCATCTGTCTTCCTTCAGCTCTCCAAATATCCAGATTTTAATATCTACTAATGGTCTAAGAACGTGCAAATCTTCATCTTTGTCATGTCCTGAGCAGTCACTGTTTGACAAAGCACTACAAAAAACCCTTAAGTGCTATTGAGGCCAATGGAATAAAAATATGTATTTAAATATTTCCACTTTGTGTAGCTGGGATCAAGACTTGCTCATACCTCCTACAGGTCTGTGCTGCAGACATACTTGATGAAGGAAAAGATCCCTGCCCAGAACTTTCTGCAGACAAGCAGAAAAAAGAAGGGACTGGTCATCACTGAGTCCCTAGTCCACCATACAGCAGCAATGCAGCCTAGTGCAGGTGAACAACTCTCAATACCCCATTACCAATCAGTAGCAGAAAAAAAGTATTTTGACCTAAGGACAATCCTTTCTCGAAGCTCTTTTGGAGTCACATTCACAAAGGGAATAACAAAAGCCTACTCTAATGCTTAAACCTTTTTTTTTTTTTTTATGAAGCTCAAAGAGACGCTGTAAAAAGTATTTTTACCAGGAAATTCTCATTATTAAACTCTCAGGGAGTAATGGAATAGAAATTAAAAACTGAACAATAGAAACTGTTAAAATGGAAGATGGAAGGCAAGTAAGCTCATGCAGAAGCCACACAAAGTGGATAAAAATGCTGTTTCTTGTTTTCAGAAGTCAATGAGCTAAGAGGATTTGAAATAATAGTCCATTTTTTCTTAATAATTTTACCCCAAATATCTATTTTTCAACATAAGAAAATTGAATAGTCACTTGGCCATCTTAAATTTTACTTCCTCAGTTTATTCTGTCAAGCTGGTTTACATTTTTCAGAACTTACTATGTCTTCCTCCCAGACTTTCTTATGTCTGTAATTGTTATTGAAGCTTACTCAGCATCTTTATTCTTGTTCTATTAACAGCTCAACTTCTTCCTTTAAACCATAGCAATTTGATGTAATTATCCCACTATTCCACAGCCTTTGTGCTATGTTCATTTTGTGATTTTTAGTAGATGAGTAGATGAGAATATTAGTAGATTAGTAGATGATCATAAGCATTTAGAGCACAATTTCACCTAAAGACATTGGATATTACTCATAGGAATCTCTTTAGTTTTCAAATTTAAATACAATTTCCTTTTTTTTTTTAATACTGTATTTAGAACAAACTGTTTATGTTGATCTCAGGCTTATCACATAAATATGAATTTTGAAATAAGTTGTTCATAAACTTTGCAAAAGTCTAGTTCTAGAAATAGTCAAGGTGTGTGGCTTTTGTTTTGTTTAGCTAGAGCAAGTTCATCCCTCTCTATGAAGGAAAAGAAAAAAAAAGAGAAAACCGTTTCTTATGTCCCACTGAGTTGTTTACTGAAATGTAGTCTTTGCTACTAATGCAGCACGATACAGACCTAAACAGACTAATGGCAGAAACACTACCATCTTTTTTCCCCCTATTATAAGATCATAATCTGTTTTAGTCAGTTAAAGATCCAAATCTTCCTGCAGTAGATCTTAAACAATCAGTTTTAAACATGTCATGTCAGATTGGCCTTTTGCTACATTAACTTTAAACTAGAATGAATTACACTACTTACACCTGTCCTGGCCTAATCTAATTTTACCAGTCTCCCTATGTATTATTACCTTTGGAGAGCAGCTGGTCTCTTCAGTGACTCCATTAGTATCTCTGAACCTGAGATAACTCCACCTTCCTGATGAAGGGCAATGAAGAAATATGTGTCACATGGGATAATTTGGTGTGCCTAATTTATGCAAAATGGAGGTGTGATTTGCCTTGTAACATGATTTAAAGAAAACAACTAATTTAGCTAGCTTTGTAACACCTAACATTATTCTGTATGCATTTATGGCCATTGTGAAACTCGTTAACTCTATAAACCTAACTCTCATTCTCATCCCATACACTATCTTCCATTGTCTCAGTCTCAGGAAAACCCTTTTCAAAGAAAAGTATTGTACTTTGTTTCACGTTGATATAAATAATTGGAGAAGGAGACTTAGAGACCTAGGCTATCCTTGCTGGCCTTTTCCAGTTCATGGTCAGTTAAAAATAATGTAAATTGTGGCATTTTCATCCTTTCTCTTGGAAGCACTGTTCAGCTGTGTAGTATACCAACACTATTATTGGTAGGGTTTGTTTTTTTTTCCTTTTTTTTCTCTCCCTTTTTTTTTTTTCCTCTCAGATTTAGACCTCAGACATTCTAACCTGGTGCTGTTATAGAATCAGAAAATCGGAGGACAGTTTGGAAAGGAGCCCTGCAGTTCATCTGTAGCAACCTCCTGCTTGAAGCAGGAACAACTTGTAAGTTAGCTCAGGCTGTGCAGATAGTAGTCCAGTCAAGTTTTGAAACTGTCCAAAGGTGGGGATTTCACATCCTCTGTGGGCAATTAGTTCCAATGCATAACCACTCTCTACGTAAATTTTATTTTTATTTGTATCCACCTAGAATTTACTTTCCTCTAATTTGTGAGTTTTGCATCTTCTCTTTTTGCTGTGCACCTCTGTGAGGACCTTAGTTTATCCTTTCTATAGTCCCTCTCTTTACATGGTTGAAGACTGCAGTTAAACCACATATTAAACTTCTCTTCTTGAGCTCCTTCAAACTCTCCCCAGTGTCTTTGTGCACATCATGTGCTCAAGTCTATTATCTAACTTTGTGACCCTCCTTTGTTTTCTCTCTGTTTTGTCAGCACCTCTCATGTACTGGGGGAGGCATAATTTGGACTTTGTAATCAAGATGGAGCCTCACAAATGGAATAAGTGCTTCCCTTGACCTTGGCAATGCTCTTTATTAGATATTTTGTTTTTATCATAGGTTTTTTTTTCTTCTATTTATATTATTTGAAAAAACTGCCATGTTATCCCTTATCTATCTGTGTATATTTATGCTTTCCTCTGTCTCTGGTTTGTCCTGCAGTGTATGAATGATTTAGGAGCCCACTTCTAGGGAGCAGCAATCCATATTAATCTAAGGTGAAACATATGAATGCTACTCTATTCCTTCTCTTCTGGAATTCATTAAAGAGAGATTTCAGAAAAAAGCTGGTATCTTAACTAGAACTCTACTCAGAAACCATTTCCTTGATGGAGGACTTCAGGATTAAAACTCATCTTCAATTCTAGCTCTTAATTTTTCAGTATTGTTTTCATGACTTCTTGTGACAGAATAACATGCACAGTGTAATGAGTTTGCCACAGCCATAAAGTTCATTGACTTAGACTTTTATCTCAAAACATTGATATTTATGTGAGTAGGTTGATGGATCACAGATATTCACAGATGACCTAGCCAGTGGTATTTTTCAATATAAAACAAAAATACATTTTATCAGCCAGCAGCTCCTGCAAATTTGCATTTCTTCAGCCCTTTTATTTTTGTTAAAGTATGTAAAATATTTCTTTGCGGAACAGAAGCAACACTTGAGAGATGAAATGGTTTAGCAGAATTAAGTTTAAAATCTTTAAGGTCTAGCAAAGATGCACTGGAATATATTGCCTAGAAAGGCTGTGGAATCTTCATCCTTACCAGGGTTAAGGCTGTTAGACAAATGTAGACTGGTAGTAAAGTAGATAGCATGAATACTCAATGCAGTTGTAGATCTGATCCATGGAGAAGATGCCCACCTGATAATCTCACTAGTTCTAATTTCTGTGAGGAAATTAAAATTTAATATTTACCATGTTTTATCAGTAGAGAATATTGTTTGGTGTTTGGTGACTTTCTTATAATCAGAAGTAGAAAGTTTTTTGCAGAGGTGATTCATACAGACTATCTTAAATTCTTGCAAGAAATTACCCTCTAAGTTTCCAAGAGTCTTTGTTGCCCAAAACAAGAACATCTGGTGTAGTCGTGTGACGTCTGGGAGATTGTGTAGTGACTATAAAAGGTCAAATAAGAACATCTCAGACTTCAGCAAACCATGTAATTATTGAAGACTGGGCTGAAATCTTTTTCACAGCTCTATTTTTAGCCTTGGATAAACAGAGAGGTTCAGACACACAGAAATAAGAAACTTAGCCCACTCTCCCCACCCCCCAAAAAAAGATCTTAGGGAGACGTCAACCATATCTTTACTGTTTAAAATAAGTTTGAATGGCAGTGAGATTCTTATTCTACCCATTTCAGTCCATCAGCATTGAGAAAATTGCATCACCATTTAACTTGTCCTCTGATGATTGTGGTAAAAAAAACCAAGGGAATTTATATGTAATAATATTAAACGCTTTACCTATGCAGTCAAACATTTTTTCGTTAGTCTTTTAATGCATTCATGAGTTCACAAGACTGACCTTCTTCTGAAATAGTTATTCACCAGTGTCATCAGAGTTAGAGAGAAAAAAAACAAAACAAAAAACCACGCACACCCAAAAAACCAACACCTTTTAACTATGTTTTCTTGTTTTCATGTTAATACCCATAATTGTGGAGGTTAAGGGACATCTCTAACAAAACACAGGAAATGGATGGGAAAGCAGGAACAGTATCTTCACTGTGTTTGTGACACTTCAGCTGCACAAGCATCTGAGTCCTCAGATGCTCACACTTACTTCAGAGTGTTGGTGAAAAATTTTATTTTCAGGCTTTGGAGAATTTAAATTCATATGAATTTGTGTACTGGGTCTGGCTGGGAGTACAAAAGAGTACAAATTACCAATTTCCTGCTCTCACTGAAGAAGGAATCCTTTCCAATTGTCCTTTTCAGAGAAACAGACATTTTTGTGTAACAATTAGCTAGTTTACTTAACTGAGAGGCAAATATTCCTGTGATCACTCAGGCTAACAGTGAAAGCAAGCAAGAGCTAATCCGTAGTCTAATGACTGCAGATGGCAATACCATTCTACATCTCATCTCTTCTACATTGTAAATTCTCTTCTAATACCCTTATATGGCCATTTTAGACTTCAGGATTTTTTTTTGTTACTCCAGATTTCCCACTGGGGTAAATAAGTAAAGTCTGCAGAGGAGACTAGAGTTAATCTGAGTTCTTGCTCTGCCTCTGAGTTTCATAATTATAACTTGCTACATTCATGGCTTTTTATGTGAATCCTTGTGCTTTATGCACTGCCATAGCAGTGCTGCTATTCTTCCTTTTCAGGAAGCAAGGGCAGAAGGGCATCTCATTCAGATCCTGGGAGTTGACTATATGTCAAGTCAGGCTTGAAACCTGGAGCACAGAAGCTACAGATGCAAAATGGGACAGGTTTCTTGGCTTTCCAGCATGGGGTCAATTACAATAGCAATTACATCACAGCTTTAGCCAAAATCCTCACTTTGGCATTGAAACAAATCACCTGCTGGTGTCCACTACTGGTATCTAGATTTCAGCTCCAAAAAATCTGATGTAATTTGGGTGACGATAGGATACAAGCACAAAACAGCATGAAGAATATTACACCTGAACTCTATGACAGGTCAATGCACTATCTGCTCTGATCTGCTCAACGGGTCTCCTCATCATTTTTAGTGCATGCCCTAGTGTGCTTGAAATGCTTTATTCCCACTTTCCAGGAGCAAACCTAATTCTCCAAAGAAGGAGGAGAGGTTTTTAGAGGAAACACGTCATGAGTAAAATACAACCTGCCAGATGGCACATGGCTCTGGGTCAAGGGAAGGACAAATCTGCAACTCTCCCAAGGCAGCAGCTGGAAGAGACTGAGCTTCACGAAGTGTAATCCCTCCATCAGCTCTCTGGCTTATAGGGCAAACATACATTTTGTGGCATTACAAAGGTCTAAGCCCAATTACTCTGCATGTTAGGGTAGATTTGCAGGGAGCAGTCAACAGAAGAATTGAGACTGAAGTTGTCACCACAGCTCCTGAGAAGAAAGGCTCGACATATGACTGCACCCTTCTCCATAACTTTTTAAGGACTAAAAGCAATTAGCAGGATCAAACAACTCAATGAAAGCCTAATACAAAGTCTACTGAGGGGCAAAACCATCACAGTATGTTTAATATTTCTCTTTTCACACAAGGGTTGTCCAGGAATACGAATCATTAGATAAGGTTGGTCAAGAACAAGGTCTGGACAGAAATGCTAAGCCTTTGAAGGAATATTAACTGCTTGAATGGCTACCGCATGCCAGCTTCTGCTCATCTGAGTCACTTGGGGCTTTCTGTCTGTGTTCTTGTCCCTTTTCATGTGCTAAAACAGGTGGGTTCTGGGAGAAGAAAAACTGATCTTTGTTTTGTTTCTTTTTTCAACGTTACTAGCTTAATGTGGAACCAGATGCTTGTAGTGCAGTCAGCCAAGTCAGCTGTACCCACCTAAGTAGCTCACTGCTACCAAAAGGAAAGCCTCCCTATCTCTACCCTCTGCCCCCGCCCTGGATGTGCAGCCCAGTACTTTTCTCGGTTCTAGCACTTGGGGTACAATTCAGATTTTGTGGGGGGAAAAAAATGAAATCATCAGTTTGAGGAAAGACTGATAAATTGATAAATTGAAGCCAGAAATGTCCCATAGACCACAGGACTAAACTCAGTGGAGAAGGCTAGGTTTTGAGTTAAGGCTACCCCAAACCATTGGAGAGCAAGACCTTAGTTATTAGCCAAGGCATGGCCTGTGGCCACCCCTGGAAAACAGAGGGACCTGTGTGATCAAGTGCTTGTGTTATGAACTTAGAGGGCTACCATGCAAAGCTCCTCCAAAGAGGCATCCAAAATCGGTAGCTAATGTAGTATTTTCAACCCCCGTGCTCCGTCCATGAGATATCTAAGCTCTGAGTGATGTGCAGTTGCCACTTAAGTGGAAACTTAAGCAGTCCCTTCCTGTCTTTCCTTATAAAATCTCTGATAGCCTTATGCCATGTGGGCAGGGCTACCCAAGAACTGAGCAGCTGTGACCTCTCCTTGTCACAATCCAGCCATTCCCACATAAATGCCTCTCAAACAAGCACCTTCTTTACAGCAGGCAGAAATGGATCATCAAGCAAGATTAAAAGCCTGGTCAGAGAAAAGTGACTTTCTTTCATCTCAGTCAAGGTTTCAGCTGCTCTTAAACCCCTAATTGTTGGGCCTTCACACTCCAGTTCCTAGACTTGAGGCATGATGTGGGCTTTTTATTTATTTATCTCCCCTTTCCAGTCTTCCACGGAAAATACAGCAGTTCTTTTTTTATGAAGTAAGAACATTTGGCAGCACTGTGGGTGCATTTTGTCCAGTATCTCTGTTACAGCAGGCAGAAGCTAAATGGGTGATTAGGGATGCACAAATCTCAAGAGATTCAGAAGTGGATTTCTGACAGGCACCCAGGAGTGTACTTCTGTATATACTCTCCAAGTTTACTAGTCAAGCCTCCACTGTATTCAGCTCTTACACTGCAGTGTCCTATTTGAAGACAATAGACCAAATTAGTTTATGAGGAAGGTTCACATTATGCTTGCCTTAAGGTCCTTAGGCTCTGGGAGTGTTAAGTCAGAGTGTTTTTTTGGGGGTAGATACACATTTCTTAGGACTCATCGTTTAAATTGAGACATCCCAGGCTTATTGTACTATGACACAAGACAAGTTAGGTTACATATGGTTTTATGTTTAGATCCAGTGGTTTGAATGGTATCACAGGGCTATATATAAGCAAAGCAAGTAAGAAACAGAAGAGCTATCAGATAGAGAAGCTTCTCTGAAAAAAAAAATATATATTTCTGTGCCCAAAAAGCGTATGTGTTTTTTCCAGCTAGAGCAGTCAGTCTAAAAATGATATTCCAACCCCTTCCCATCTTGGCTTTCTCATACTGAGGGATCAGCATTGTTTTTACATGTGTAGACAAGATGCTTTGCATGTCAGAAGGGTTGCTGGGCTATTTAAGCTAAAAAAGGGAAAATGTATCATCTCTGCTCCTTTTTTACATACTACAAAGCGACTTGGTCATTATTATTAGCCAGTGCTGTAGGAAAACAAGCACACCACAGTGGATGCAGAACCACAAGTATAGCCACATAAGCAGTGTGGTGCAATCACATTTGCGTGACAAAGTGTCTAAATAAGCAAGCCCTGCCAAGTGACATGCAAACATGGTTATTTTGCTTCTGGAGCTGAGCTGGTACATTCAAATGGTGGGGTAGCATGATTTCGCTGATTTTGACAGTTTCAGGTTGTTTGTATCTCAGGCTACTGTGAGCTGGAGATATTCCGAGTTGCTTACTTTATCTCCTTTTGTTCCTAGAAACCAACCCTGAAAATAGGTGTAATGAATTCTGGTTGGGGGCTTCATTTAACCTTTCCTGGCTTTTGCATGACAGCAGCTTGTAAAACTGCTACTTCTACTTCTTTCAATTAAATCAGAGCTAATATAAAACAGCCGTTCTTTCATGTTTTAAGTCTCAGGTTAAATTAAAAAATAAAGATCCAGCAGACAAAAACAAGAGAAGATTTTAAAATTTACATAAGCAATATTTCAGAGATTAAAAAAAAAGGAGTTCATTATGAACCTTGGGCAAAGATTTGACTGGTTTCTTATTTGATCAGAACCTGTTTGTTTATCCCTAACTTTAACCATATGGGAACAGTTTTATGGAGCAGGCTCATAAAATGAAAATGACAGAGCACGCAGCTCAATCTGAGTCTGCTTGGGCTGTAAATATCTTGTTATCACCAGCTATGATGCTCTAAACCTTAACTCCTGGATTATCATACTCAGTGCTGTGCTCTTACAGACTGTGAAGGTAGTTCAACCTGAAGATCCAGAAATGGAGAATGCCAAAACCACACATGGATACAGAAAAAGTCAGCTTTCTAAGATAAAGGGTAATATAAAGGTGGGCAGCACCCTGAATGATTGAGGGAAAAAGATGGAAAGATAGAGAAAAAAAGAAAGAAGAAGAAAAAGGGAAAAAAAAAGGAAAAAGGAAAGTGGGAAAGGAAAGGAAAGGAAAGGAAAGGAAAGGAAAGGAAAGGAAAGGAAAGGAAAGGAAAGGAAAGGAAAGGAAAGGAAAGGAAAGGAAAGGAAAGGAATTCCTCTGAAATACATGGAGTTTACAATACAGTCAAGTCCGTCACAGGTTAAGTGAGGAAACTCAGTCCAGAGAGTCAATGTGACTTGCCCAGGCAGCAGAACAGATCAGTACTAGAGTGAAGCAAACCTGGTTTCTGAAGTAAATTTGTAATTTGATTTTTCTACTTTCTCATACTGACCATTTCCAGAGTACACGGCTGCAGATCTGTTGGGGCATGGCAGCTCTTGCTCGCTCTTTTATTGTGTTAGCTTTAAGAATGAAAGAATTTTAACAAAAGGAGGAAAAAGACAACAAACATTGCCCCTGGCAGAGGATAGAAAAAAAGTTAAAACCTCTGTTAGTCTTGCTACTAGGAAGGATGCAAACACTCCTCTGCCAGTTCCTGAGGATGCCTGTTGGCTTAGTTCAGTGGTGCTTAGTTCAGCTTCAGCCTTCAGGTCATCTGACAAACTCCCCAAGGTTTGTGAGCCTCAAAACACTTGTGAATCTGATCCAGGTAGCTTCCAGTGGCTCTGCACCACTGGGGTGCTAAGAAGAGTTAAAATGTGGCCCTAAATGATGTTATACCTGCTTCTATCAGAGCCTAGTTACACATCAGATTGATTGTAAAGCTTTATTGTTTTATAAGTCTCTGCTTGGTCTGTTACCAAGTCACATTAACAATCTGTTAATGGTTTTCATTATTCCCAGAGCATCCACAATAGGTGTCTACGACCTGGAAACAGTCCTTAGAGGAGAGAAGAATAATTGCAATAATTGTGTTGATCTGTTCCTCAAGTGACATTTCTGATGTACTGGTACTGAGATTTCTAAACGTG
This sequence comes from Anseranas semipalmata, assembly GCA_013399115.1. Lineage (NCBI taxonomy): Eukaryota > Metazoa > Chordata > Aves > Anseriformes > Anseranatidae > Anseranas > Anseranas semipalmata. The sequence goes on from VXAA01003984.1 coordinate 264,261, forward strand.
GTTTCTGCTCCCTGAGCAGTGAGTGGCCCATAAACAAAGGGATGTTAAGAAAATGTAAAAGCACCCAGTGACAATATGGGGCAGAGAGATTCAGTTCACTCCTGTCAGTGCTTAACTTCAAAGAAGGAAGGGAAAGAAAGAAGTTAGGGAAAATGCAAGCCTATCAGGAACAGCTTCCTGAAAGTAAACCCTCATCTATCTTTAATGGACCTGGTGGAAGTAAACAGGCTCACTTCAGTCATTTAAATGTAAATGCAGCAAGTCAGTGCAGAAACTATGAGGAAAAATCCTGTCTTAACAACTTGATGAGACTTTCTAAGCACTGTCCAATTTACAGTTTCATGGTAAGGAGGTCGTGCTAAATAATGATTAGGATATTAGCTAGGAAATGCGAAACATGACTGTTCCCAGTTTTACAACTGACCTGCGATCTGACATTGATCAAATAACGTCATCTCTTCATTCAGCTGTTTGCCACTCATCTTCTTTTTCACTGAAAAATAATTTTTGGTACCATTCATTGTTGCCTCTGATATATTCAGAGAGCAGGAATAAGCATTTGGGTACAATGTCACCTGATGCTTCTGTGCTTGAAAATATAATGAAATTATACTTCTGGGATTAGGAATCTTCAGGGAATCCATTGTCTGATTACTAGTTCTTACAGGAAAGGAAGAACTTAGCCTCCAGGATGTTATGTAAGCAGATATAATTGCTGTAAGCTGGCCTTTATCAGTAGTGGAGGGGAGTATATCTAAAGGAAAAAAAAAAGAGATTTGGTATTAATTAAAAAAACAATCTTTATATACTAAAAACCAGTGTTATACTATTAATAGTGTATTAATGTTTTAATGTAGAACAACCCAGTACTACTGAATGGAACTTGCTATGAAAAAACAAGAAATGTTGTTAAAAGTCTAATCTTAAAGTAAGGTGAACTGAGTGATTTGGATAATTCAGAAAAAAAAAACGTTCAGTTTAGAAGTTCAGGATTCTGCACCAGCCAGCAAGTTCTCACTTACATCTGCACACAATCCCTTGACCTGCTGGGCTGTATGTCTCTCCTCCCCTCTCCCTGAAAGCCACCTGTGGTGCTTACTGAAAACAAAAGGAAGTTCACAATAGACTTTAAAGTGTTAAATCAGACTTTTGCTCACATTTAAAACTGTATCTAAGATGGTTTTAGCATACCTTGGATCATGCAGCGTATTATTGACACAGATAGAAATGAAGACAGTTCAGCTTTCAGTAAGCCTGCAGCTGTCTCTCTCAGAAATCACTAGAAATCTTTCACTAAATCCCAGCCTGTAATCCTGATACCTTAAATTCTCATGTGAAGATGCCTCTTATTGTTCCCTAACTGACCAAAGTGAGTTACTTAGACCTCATGTATGATTAGCATCCAAAAGTTATTTGGCTATCTCTTGTGAAAATCTCTGTTTTGTACTTCTCCTGAATCTCATGCTAAAGGACCAATTTTTTCTGCATAAGTCATCAGACGCCCCACTGCCTAATTGGAGATCATGGATCCCATGATAAGAGTAAAAGACAGAAAAATAATTGGCTGTTGCAATGTTCAGCTTTGAAGTTTCTAAATCCAATTTTGCATTCACACTTAAGAACTGCATTGGACTGGTTTACCCACAGTAGGAATTTTTCTTTTTAAAGACTTACTTATTCATTTTTTACCGATTTTAAGCAGGTTTGAAGAGACTTAGCTTTTGTTAGTAAATACTCACTTGTCAGTCATTTAAACTCATCGAACAGACCAGACATAAAACTGATGTATCCCCAGATGTAGAGTATACATGGCTGTATATTTATGGCCCTGATTACTCATCTTCTTGGATCTAGTAACTTAACATGAAATACCATTAAATAACAGTGATATCAGTGTAAAAGGCAATACAAAGCAGTGATGAACAGAGAATTAAGCACTTATTTGTTACAATTATTCTTTGTTTTATATATGATAATAGTTTGTTCAATAGACATGTAACTGTTAACACATGGAAGAAAGATTTTTTGAAGAAAGTTTCCCAAAAGATTAATATGTTTAATTCCTGAAACTGTACTGAAAGTATCAATTTATAATGAGGTTTGGTATTGTTCTTGCTATCCCAGTGTACATTTCCCTAAATCCTTGATTTTTAGGAGGATACATGGTGGTAAGTAGGAAATAAAACACCTGCTGAACAAGGAAGTAGGTTTCTTCTTTTAATGGTGAGGTGATAGCTCTGAATCTTCCTCTTTTTTCTTTTCATAAAACATTCAAATGATGCTGTATATATTTATTCTACTGCTGTTAAGAAAAAAAAAAAGCAGAAAATGAAGAAATCTTGCTACATAAAAGAAGGAAACAAAATATAATCTTTTACTTTGAATTTGTTTGGCAGTAGCTTATAAAATCTCTGGGTTATGTGAAGCTTTTAATCCATCACCCAGAGCCGAAGCTTCTCATTGAAAACACATTTTATTGAATTGCATTTAAATTATTTAGCCACTTTTACAGGCATGAGGTGATCAAATACATAATGTATTTTGATGCTCCCCAAAATGTCCCTGATGTGTGCTGGCTGTTGCTAATTAAATTCAGACCACTCCTGGAGGGAGAGAACAAAAAAACAGAAGAGCCTGTTCCTTTTCTTTTTTTTTTATATATTTCTTTTCTCTTTTCCTCTTTCCTTCTATCTTTCTCCTTTCTTTCTTTCTTTTTTTCTTTCTTTTTTTCTCTTTCTTTCTTTCTNCCTTTCCTTCTATCTTTCTCCTTCTTTCTTTCTTCTTCCTTTCTCTTTCCTTCTTTCTTTCTTCTTCCTTTCTCTTTCCTTCTTTCTTTCTTCTTCCTTTCTCTTTCCTTCTTTCTTTCTTCTTCCTTTCTCTTTCCTTCTTTCTTTCTTCTTCCTTTCTCTTTCCTTCTTTCTTTCTTCTTCCTTTCTCTTTCCTTCTTTCTTTCTTCTTCCTTTCTCTTTCCTTCTTTCTTTCTTCTTCCTTTCTCTTTCCTTCTTTCTTTCTTCTTCCTTTCTCTTTCCTTCTTTCTTTCTTCTTCCTTTCTCTTTCCTTCTTTCTTTCTTCTTCCTTTCTCTTTCCTTCTTTCTTTCATTCTTTCTTTTTCTTTCTTTGTCTTTCTTTTTCTCTCTTTTCCTTTGGAAAAATAAAGGTCAGCTGTTAATTAGTGGTTTTCTGAAGGTATCCATTAATATTACATAAATTACTGCCTCAAAATCCAATTAGAAACCTGGGCCATATTGAAACTAAATAGATCATTTAATTTTCAGGGCACAATATGAAATGAGGTCTAGGGAAGAAATCAATACTGGTTCAGTAAGGAAATATCAAGAGAAGAGAGAGTGTATGTGTGTGTGTGTGTGTGTGTGTGTGTGTGTAAGCATACTCAAATAATATAGTAACATCAGCATTATGAGAACCTGGATATATCAGATGGACATGTATTTAAATGTGCAGCAAAGCTAACTTTAAAACAATAGAACAACACCTCTCTATTCACCCGCCGGCATTTTTTACTTCATGAGTTTTAACACTCATTCTTCTCTCTCTTTCTGTCTTTTCCGCTCTGTGTTCCCCCCCACCCTTGCTTGTATTCTTTTTCAGCTCTGTTAACATTATATTCCACTTGCAGGGAGGTGAATATTAGCAACTTTTGGTTAAAGGAGAGCATGACTGTAAAATCAAAATTTTGAATGAGAAAACTATAGACAGGTAGAAAAATTTTCTGAGTATTTTGACTATTTTGTTTATTTCTTCTGTTGCTGGTTTATTCTAAGTAGAAGTTATATAATTTGACTACAAACAACTAAATGAAACAGCGCATAGACCTGGTTTCTATTTAGCTAAGGACTGTGATTCACTGTTTTTTGAATAGTGCCAATATTTCAAGTTTCTTGAGTAGTTGTGAAGAGATGAAATTGAGCTGGGTGGCTTAATAGCTCTTAAGTTTTATAGGACATTTGGAAAGCCAGTGTGAGGGCGTTCTTCTAGCAACTGCCCTTCTCTGTACCATAATGAACAATAATTGATCAATGTGACATGGAAATGTGTTTTTGTTATTTTTAGCTTCTCCTGTGGGAGAATGAAAGGAATGCAAGTACTTCTACAAAGACCATTAGGTAAATGGACTAGAAGTAGCAACTGTTAGATTGAATGGGTAACTCCAGAACTTGAAGAAGTCAAGTTTCAAACCAAATAAATTTGTTACATGGTATCATCCCCACTTAAACAGCAAAAAGGACCTAGAAAACAAGATGGTTCAGAACCAACTTTCATTAACAGACCAAGGAACTAGTGAGAGATGAAAAGATGGAAAAGGAAAAGGGAAAAAAGATGGAAAAGAAAGGGAGATGGAAAAAGGGACAGTAAAGAACAAGGGAAGAAGGTGTTGAAGAAATCTGCAAATAGAAATATCAGCTGTTCTAGTCACTAGGGGTGGAATCTCTGAAGAGCATCTCTGAAGACTCCTCTGGTCAAATGGAAAATGAGCTTATAATGCACCTTTGGATGCCTACTGGTTCCCAACTCTAAACAAACCTAATCTAAAAGAGCCACCATAGCAATTATGAAATATAATTGCTGATAAAAGACTTGTAAGGCTAAAATATTAAAATTCATGGATGCAAGCCATTTAGAAAGGACTGATTTAGCAGAAGGGAAGATGCACTGGCAATCTCCGCCAAATATGGTACTATCTGTTCCTTAGTAAATTATGATTCAAAAGAAAAATGATCAGGTGAAGAAAGAAAATAATATAAAAAGATTTTAGAAAGAAATTTCAAGTTTGCTGAGTTGTGTAAGATAAAGTTGGTTGGGATGCCACTTTTGCAGTTGTTTTCCTGACTTGCCTTGGGGAGTGGGCGTGGGTGGGAAGGAGAAGCTTTGCAAAGCTCATCATAAGAGTTAGCAAATTGTTAGAGACAACAGCTAGATTACTATGGAAACAATGTGCTAATGCAAAAATGGGAATGTGAAAAACAAAGAATCCAGACATTCTCATTGATTTGGAACAGAATCAAAATAGAGGGAACACAGGTAGTGTTATTAATCTCATTGCAATCTTCAACTACCTTGGTCTGCATAGGGCTGGGAAGAGAGGCAATGTTTCAATGGGCACAGGTTAGAATATTGGAAATTCTGGTTAGAAATCAGGAAAAAAAATCAGGTTGCCCAGAAAGGTTGTGGATTCTCCATCTTTGGAGTTATTCAGAACTCATCTGGAGAAGGCTCTTGGCAACCTAATTTATATGGACCTGCTTTGAGTGGAGTTGGAAGGTAGGTCCAAAGACATCCAGAGGTCCCTTCCAACCTGATTATTCTAAGATCTTTGATTCTCTAATCAGGACATTAAAGGTCACAGCAGTGGTATGATCTTGGATAAGAAACACAAGGAACTGGAGTTTTTCATTCATGAAAAGAATTTTGTCTTAGCTCTGCTTGATGAAAACTGATGGCAAGATTGCAATTTTAAACCAATGTTTATAACCTATTTAGGAAGGACATAGTTGACAGAAAGGGAAAAGGGAGTATGTTTTTTTCTAAGTCATGAACATTTCAGAAGTAAATTGTTTTGATTCATTGTGTGTAACGTTAGAGTCCTGTAGATTGGAAGGGATCTCTGAAGATCATCTAGTCCAACCTCTTGTTTCTACAGATAAAGCAAAAGAAGAAGCTGTTGTTGGTATCTGTTATTGACCAAAAAAAAAATGTGCAAAGAAGAGAAATTATGTCAATTACTTTGTAGATGGGGATGGTAGAATTGTCAATAGTAGCACAGAAAGGCCAACATTTTCAGTACACATTTCCCTTCTGCAACTGGGAAAAGGTGAAGAAAGTAGTCACATATTATCATGATGATATGCTTTCTGTTAGAAGGAATGGCTAAGAAGCATGTTAAACCACTGCTGTTAAGTTAGACTTATTTACATTAACATACCTAATAGTTTACACCAAGGTATTGTAGAAGAACTGTCTAACACCATCTCTGAGCTTTCAATTTTCATGTCAATTTTTACAAAACTCTGTAACACTAGATAATTCAGAGAACTGGATGCAAAAGTGCTGATATTTTCTAAAGGGTAAACAGGAAACCTGAATAACTCTATAATAATTTAGGAAAGATTCACTCTTGCTTATTTTATGGAAAGTACATCCCATCTAACTAATGTGACATCTTCATTTGAGAGGAGCATATGTTAAGTTAATAAATACAGCAGTGCTGGTACAGTGCTCTTACATGTCCATGAGGCATTTGATTTGGGGCTATACAATATTTGATTAAGTAATTAAAACAGTTAGAATCAATACAATAAATAGGTTTAAAAGAATGAGCAGATGCATTTTATTGTAAATAGTTTTGTTTGCGGTGAGATCCCATGCTATTTATAATGTTTATTATGAGTGACAGAGCTGAAGCCTCGAGACTTCAACTCGAGAAGAGTTGCGTAGCCTTGAGTCGTGTTGAGCGGCTCAGGGGGGATCTTATCTGTGTGTATAAATATCTGATGGGAGGGTGTAAAGAAGACAGAGCCAGATTCTTCTCAATGGTACCCAGTGACAGGACAGGAGCCGATGGGCACGAAGTAAAAACCAAGAAATTTCATTTAAACATAAGAAGAAAACCTGTTGATCAAACACTGAAACAGGTTCCTCAGTTTCCCAGAGAGGATGTGGATTCTCCTCTGCTGGAGATATTCAAAACCCAGCTGGACAGCATCCTGAGAAACTTCTTCTATTTCACCTGGCTTTGAGCAGGGAGGTTGGCCTAGGTGACCTCCAGAGATGCTTTCAAACCTCAGAGGTTTGTGGTATTTAATCAATAAAAATAAATCTCTTTACCATCATAGGAACCAGAGATAATGAGAACCACTATAAGACCTAGCCCAGATAAATAGGAAGATCTTGAGAAGGAGAACAGAGGTTAGATGATCTTGCCATTTAGCAAAGCACAGGGATAAGACCTTAAAGAATGAGGGAGCCATATCACATTAATGGTTTCCCCTTACAGATGGGGTCTTTTTTCTGGATTATGTTGTGCCTCATTCCTTTGTTCTGCAGCCTTTCAGGATGGCATATGGCCCTATTTTTTTTTATATCAGACATAGTCTATTTAATCTTTTCAGTAACAATTAAGTTTCTGTCTTAGCTGGTTCACAGATTATTATATCAGAACTATTAAACTGGTGGGTTGTTTTTCTTTCACCTCAGTTTAGCTATTTTTTTGTTGTTGTTTAAAACAAACACTTGTCTCTGTGGTGCAGCACATACCAATATAGAACAGAATTACAACGTACTTCCAGCCAAAATCAGTTTATTGTCTATTTCAGTAGTTTTCTTATGGTAGCAATTATTCTCTGTAAGCCTGCAAGCAAGCAGCAGAAATCTGAAATCATCAAAGAGTTTTTATCTGCAGCAATTTCAAAAATGGCAGGTAGCTGATAGTTTAAACTTTAGTTCTCCGCAGTAGAGCAGTGTGAGAACTGGAGAATGCCATCTGCCTTCACCAGCTAGTTTTAAATGTTCAGGAATCAGGCTTGTGTTGCCATTGTTCATATGTGCTAGTTAAATCAAGCTGGCATGGCACAGCAACAAATGAGTTACCCGCAGCAAATACCGATGGGAGAACCCCAACACTTTGAGGGTTGCGACTGGGTTGGAGAGGTACCAAGAGCTTCATTCTCAGCTCTGCCAAGGGGGCCTTTTGTATTGTTCTCCCACATCTCTGTTAAACCAGAGCAGGGTACACTGGAACTGTATTTAATGGCACCCTTATTTCACATATTTTCACATATTTTTTAATATATCCCCATAAGAATAAAAGATTTTGTATCCATATATTAGGAGAATTGCAGTGGTTTTAATGCAGTCAAAAAAAAAAAATCTTCCCCTAAATTCCCAGAGCTAGGGTTTAGACTTTGTAGTCCATAGAACCATGGTGATTTTGGAGAAGTAACATGAAACATCGTGGTTTCCTACTATTATATTTCTGTCAGTGATGACCAGGTCCCTTTCATGAACATGAGAAGAAAATCAAGTCCTAGATCTACAAAAATGGACTGGAAGTCTAGAAGGACAATCTTTTGGGTATTTTCACCCCTTACAAGAGAGGAAATCTGTACTCTCCTTGCTCTATCTCTTTTGATCCGTTTTTGAAGCATCAGAAACAGTCCATGATGCAGAAGACAGGAGTGCACTGTGCCGTGTCAGCAGACTCCTGGATGAGCAGGACTTGCTCCTGTGCCCAGCTGCGTACCAGGCCCCACTCCCTCTCTCTGCCTGGGACAGATCAACAGAAACACTGGGACTTTTTTGGCTTTGCTCCTCACTGTGGATCTACGGAGACTATCTGGCCACATTCCCTGATACTTCACAGCATTTATATGTTTCTAACGTCTTGGTTTCTCTCAGTGTTTGCTCACAGTACAGAATGAGCTGAATGTAATGCTACAATCTAAGTTAATTCCTGAAGATAAAACTAGAATATACAAGGGAAAGCTAACAGTCTGTGCAGCCTGTGAAAACTACAGGAGAATAGGGGGGGGGTGCTTTATTTATTTATTTATTTTATTTTATTTTGAACGGTTCCTTCTAAAACACAGTGAAATTTTGTGGAGCTTCTCTTTTCCGAATCTGGATACTTTCTTGTACTCTCATTCTTGTAATAATTTTCAGATCAATTCTGCAGATTTGTTTTTCTTTTGAATTTGTATTTTGTGAAGAATCTTTTGTTTAAAATTTACCTGAACTCAAATAATGTTTTATGTTTAAAAATAGCTAATTCATTTGTGAATTGTTGATCCAAATAATAATGATTTTTTTTTCAGTTTAAAACTTGTTACTGCTTAATTATCTTTACTTAAAAAATATGTTTCCTGTGGACATTTCTGGTTTTGAGTAAACCATTTTTTTTCTTTTAGTTAAGGAGCTGCACGGAAATTATCAAGTGCCTCCAAAATTGTGCAGCTCATTTAGAACAGTAAGATAACACAAAGAATCCCAAAATGATGTAACAAAATAAGGTGGAAGGGCTAAAAGGTATTTTTTTTTTAATTAAAAAAAAAAAGGAAAAGAAAGAATACAGAATGCAAGGAGCAAAATAAATTGCTCATATACTCTGCTGGGTTCTAAATTTGGGAGAAGGGAAGTATCCTGGCTGTTTAGGTGAATGGTTCAACAGAAACCTTCTCACATCATAGAAATGCTGAGAAAGACCTCAGCTGTAGACATACAAGATCACAAAAGATCTTACATGAAATGTTGCATTTTGGTTACCTGACGAGCCAAAATTATTATATTGCAGAAACGAAAAGTCTTCAGACTACAGGAATATAAAGAAAGCTTTCCTAACCTAAATAGCTGCACTCTTTTATTTTGAACTATGTGTACCTTTAAATGAATGATGCGTAGAAATGAGTAAAGTGATTTTATTTTAATTTCTTGTAATGGAAACATATGGGAAAATTCAGCAGTATTCAAAGGCAGCTCATTTAAAACTGATTAAAAAAAACAAGGAACTCATTTCCACCAGATACAACTCGGTGCAAAGATTTTTATAGGGATAATATAAATATCTACAGTTGTATTAAAGACCATGATATAGGAGTTACCTGAGCTTGAGCAAAATCCAAACTCTAGCTGACTGAAACTAGTAAAACTTGTCCCCACAGGGATAAACTTTTAGTATTTCCAAGAAAATGTAAAACTTACTTTTTTAAACCTAATTTTATTTGAAAAGCAAAAAAAAAAAAGAACAGCTAAGATCATGTTCCCCACCAATTTTATATATAAATGCAGGGAAAGAGAGAAAAAGAGAGAAAGACCCAGCAGGAAAATATCCACAAAATTGTTCCCAATAATATTTTCACAAAAATTCTTTTGAACTTTCACTTCGTTTTGTAAGAGCAAAAAAGAGAGATTGAGCTTTCTCATGTGGCTTCCATTATTTTTGGTTTCAGATGTTAGAAGTAGAGTTGCAAACACTGCTTTCTGTCAAGCTCTCTTTCAGGAGCAGATGATAGCAGAAAGTCAGGAAAAGGCAACTGGCAAACAAAACATGCACACCAAAAACTTTCCTAAACTTTCTTAAATATCATAAAATCTTGAGTTCACTTCTGTGTTTGGAAAATGTTTTTAACTCAGTTGCTCTTTCCTGCTGTTATCCCCACAGTCTGAATAAAATGTGGTTCCATGGCCCCCTCCAAAAATACTGAAACCCATCTCACTTTGTGACTCACCCAAAACTTCCATCATTACAATTCTGTTTCCTTTCTTTATACGATACGTTTTATCATATGCTGGAGGGTGATGGCTTAAAAGTTGGTGCCTAAGGGTTGAATTACTTAGACTCCCTTGAGCCACAGGTTCAAATTCTGGCAGGATTGACTCAATTCTGCCTCCTTTCAAGGAAAAGAAATTGAATTGTGTGCAGGTCACTCTGTGAGAGCCTTTCAGGGAAAAGCAAAATTGCAACTAATATCCAGCCTGCTTTCTGGAAACATAAAGCTTGCTATCAGAAGGAAGTTCACCCCAGCATCTTTCACTAGTATTTCCTTTTCTTTCACTTGAGTCCTTCACCAGTGCTGTCACTTTGCAGTCAGACTCAACCACAGGTTGTGTAAATCTGGTGGTGGTGTACAGGGCCAGATGACACGGTGCCCTGAATTCCAGCCCTGCTTCATTTGTCAGATCTGGTAAAGCTTTACTAACACTATTTTTAAAATTTTGATATGCTTTTTTCAAAGCCCCAAATGAGGAGGCAAAGTAAATCCCTGAAAATCTTTCCTTTAATTATAAGAAAACAAAGGTGTTTTTTTCCTTTTCTTTCACATTTGCAGAAAAGAATCTTGAAACTGTGCCGCTTGCACACCTCAAGGGGTCAGCAGCAGAATGATAAATAAGACCAGTCTCAAACCTGTCATTTTAAAATGGTGTGGTTTTCAGCAGTCTTTCGTGGTTTGTAAATGCTTTGGGCTGGCAGCCCTGCAAAGTGATGACATGGATGCAATCAGCAGCAGAAAGTTGCCTACAGGTTGTAAAAGGTGTTGGCATCCCATAGGAAGAATGGCACCACAGAGACAGGCAGCTTTGGGAGCAAAGTGAATGCTTAAACTTGACTGACATTTCCCATTTCTTGATTCTCTTTCCACTTGGTAACAATCTTGCCAGTCCTCAAAAGTTCAGGTGGGAATTTTCCATACTGGCAGTCTATGTCAAGCAGATACTGCATGGAAAATACCACAAGAAATGGTCATAACATTTCTGAAAACAAGCTTAGGGGAAAAAAATGAGGTTTTGCTCATTTGTAAAGAATGTTCTCATAACATATTTCTCTGAGAAGCACCATGATCTTTGCTTTATCAATTTGAAATTTTGCAAATAAACTTCTCATCACTTGTGTGAAAATTTGCCTACTTTTGCTTGATCCATCAAAACACTTTTTCAGAAGTTCAGCAAAAGCATGCTAGCCCTTTCTAGCCCCACTGACTGATAGTTGTCCTGCACAAAATGTACTTTATCCCATTACAGAATTTCTGTTTCAGGAGTGCATCTGCCTCATTTCCTGAAATCACTAGTATTTTCTCTCGTGGGGCAATGGAGCAGCAGTTTTTCCCTGGAGTGGCCAGTCACCAGAACTGAAATTGCAAGCTCTGCCTCCTGTGGTTGTAGCTCCTGCCTCATGTGGTGCTGTCAAAGAGAATATAGTCTCAGGTAAATTCAGAGGGGTGAAGTTCAGGGACTGGATTAAAAAGTAAATATAAGGGATAACTGAGAAACCACAATGTATGTCTATGACATATATCATTTGTGACAGATAGACGTCTACCTCTCTATACGAAAGGTGGCAGCTGCCTATGCTGTTTTCATACATTCTACAGCCTAACTGAGGGACATGCTTCCAAGAGTCCAAGTAGATTGTTTTTGGAGGAATCATCCCACTAATGACTGCAGTCCCATGATCATCCTCCTGAAGTCCGCATGTCTTTCTCCTGTTACATCAGGTTTATTACATAAAAGCACAGATAAATAACTTCATGTGCACCAGAAAAGATGACTTTCCCACAAAACAGATACTGCTTTCCAAACACCTCCTGAAGCCAACTTCTTGTTTCCTTTTCTTCTTGTTAATGTCTCAGACTTGACTCGGGTACCATGAGTCCAGGTGAGTGGGAAGGACGACAGCATCTCATACAGCCTGCCTCTGCATCTAGGGTCTACTTTGTGCCCCACTGGGTTGCACATGTCTGTGAATGTCTGGTTCACGGGACTTGGTGCTTTCTTCAACAAAACACTCCCAGAGGCATAAAGGGCAAATCTGGGGCTATGGCTCTATGAGATCACTTCTCTACAAAAAAACAGAGTTTTGAATATTATTAGTTAGTAAATCTGTAACTACCAATAGATGCTGTTTGTGCATGCCTACATGTGTTTGTGTCTGTTGTAACAACATTTTAGATAAACACAATGACTTCAACCCATAGGCCAACATTTTAAAAAGTTGTTTCTGCTCTGTTGTGAGAACAGTGCCCATATATGACTGCTTTTGGTACTTGTTCAAATGTTTTAAAACCAACAGATGTCCTTTTTTGTGAGCATAGGAAATAGAGAAAATAAATAGACTGTTTAATATGATCTGATTCTATTTTAAAATACAATTAAATCAAGGGAAAACATCCAGAATAAACATTTAAAGTGTTTGGTAATAGTAATTCAGTGCTTTTTTTTTTTCTCTAGATCACTCAGTGGTTGCTCCCCAGCCTAAGCCAAGGGAAAGCTAAAAACAACTGATGATGTTTTCATGGTTCCCAATTCAGAAGTGTGTGGCTGTGGTCCAGTCATCAGGTGTGCACATCCTCACACTGTGCTAGCTATCCAAAGCACAGAGACCAAAAACTAAAGACCAAAGCATATTTCAGTTTTGAGAGATGATGTCTCAAAGGCAAAATTCAGGTATATTTGCAGGGCGTTAGGGACAGGTCTTGCGCTGTGATTGTTTCTGCTTGTGGGTAGAAAATTTCAGCATGCATAGCTGTTGCAATAACATCTCTCAACAGTTTGTAGTTTGCCTTTCCTTTTGGAGGCCATGACGAGCAAGATACAACTTAAACAGTAAGTCGCCCTCCCTGACTCCCAGAAAATGTGGGGATTGCACAGCTGGCTTCAGGCTGATGTTCAAAACTGATAACTGATTTTTCAGTTAGTGGTTTCATTAATGATACTTAGTTTAAAAACAATCCATTATCATTTTTTGCATAATTTTTGAAATACGGAGAATGTAGAAAGTATACTGAAGCACAAGGGAAAGCATTCTGGGTAAGGGGAGAGAAAGAGGAGAGTATAAGGTGCTGAGATACATCAGAAGACTGAAATATTCCCTAAGCAAAGAGCTTCAAGTGAGTAATTGCTGTTCTTATCATTGTTTTCTCTTTCTGTTTGATTATCAATTGCAATTACAAACTGAAAATGACAGCCATGCTACAATTAGCCTTTATTTGTTTTCATGTATAGCAATGCACAGTATGGGACTTGTGGAATCGAAGATCAAGAAGGGATTGGAAGAAGCTGTAAATTTAAGCTACCTATGCTGATAAATCCTTCTTCCAAAGCCTTCTTAGAGCTGTTTATGCCAATATAAATGACACTTTACCTTCTGTTTATTTAATACCAAACTTCTTCAGTGCTTCCTGGCAGTGTGGCCCCAAATGGCCACTATTGAAAGGGAAAGGTGTCAGTGGTCCAGTGTTGGGAAGGCCACAGAGCCCTGTTTACATTGTTTGGTTGAAATTTTCCACAGTGCTATCCAGGTATTGGAGAGAGGAATGTGATAAAATCTTTTTTTTTTTTTTTAATCTTTACAGTTAGCCTCCATAATGTCCCTCCAACAATGTAAGTAAAAAGACAGGGGGTATTATTTTTTTTCCAGTATCCTAATGAGAACTGAGAATGCCTGCGTTCCCTCGGCTAGTTCTTTTAGCCAACAGCTATTGCAATATGCCTATAAGGAGAAACTCAAAAAGACAGAGCAGAGTCTCAAAGAGGGAAAGATACACAGAAAATATCTCATCACCATCCAATTTCAAAGAAACAATTTAAAGATAACTAGCTTGTAAGTGATTGGGGTTGTATTGCTTTTAACTGCAGACACCTGTTTCCAAAAGAAGAATGGGTTCTTGGCTAAGGCTTGGCTGAAACAATATTTAGCTAAAGATGGGTATCTTGGCTCTCTTCCTAGAATGGCTGCAGGATTCCTACATGACCTCATAGCATTTCTTATACTTCTTGAGAATTATTTTCTCATTTCTGTCCATTTGTGTGCCAGTCATTCTTTAATCAGAGGATCTCTCATATAAGGTGAGTAGAAAAGTTAAAATTGATAGGACAGCAAACCTGGTGCATGAATCAAGGCATTAGAATCCATGGATGTATTGGATTTTATGTTTTTGTTTTTGTTTCTGTTTTGTTTGTTTGTTTTGTTTTAATAATAAAACCACTGCCTTCTGTCTTGAAGATCACTGTGTATCATTGAGGTGCTGGAGTTGTTTTGTAGAAGTGAGCTGAGAATATATAATATATAGACTAGTAAACATTTGTATGTTTTAGAGATTGTTTTGTTCTCATTTATACTCCTGAAATTCCATGCATCTAATAGAGAAAAACCATGAAGACATGACTTAGTTTGTCTTCCTGGCATTCTTGGGGGCCCTAGCAGTTCACTTCATTTTTCTGTGCTTTTTGTTTCCTCCCCTGCCTTTTCTCGCTGGTAAAGTTCCCTGGGCTGGGGTTTCTCTTTTACAGTGGCCTTTCATATTTTCTTTAGTCTCAAACTCCTCTCTAGTTTGATAGATCTGTCAATATGAAGATGTTGTACTGAATAACAGCTGCAGAGATGTTAGGTTCCTCTATCCTTGACAAGATTTAAAAATCCTTGCAGGTTCCATAGGGGAGGGATGATGGAAGGAATCATGATTTTATAAACTTATTTATTCATTCTTTCATTCACTCACAGATATTACTGACTAGTTTCAGACTATACCCTGGAGTTCCAACACATGTTCTTAACAGATGTTTTATTATCTGATCTTTTGTTATATTCATCCAAACTGCCACAACAGTCACCCCCTTTTATCTCCTTCTACCCCAAACGAAATAACATGCAATTAAACTCTTCATAATCATAGATAGTGTTGGGTTATTCTGACTAAGAAATCACTCTTTCTAAGAGCAATTATAACCAACTCTTTATTTTAACAGAATCTACAGTATGAGCTTATTGATTTGAGATGCAATGTGTTATGATTTCTGAAGGCTCAGGGTTTGCTGTTTCAGGCCAGTTCTCTCTGGTCTTGCTTTGTGTCCCTAGGAAAGGTGTAGGACAGGCTGCTTTGAAAGTCCTTTTAAATATTTTGAAGTAAACAGTCTGCTGCACAGATCTTACTCTGATAAACACCTTAGTTTCTCACATACAACTCATGCAGCATCCTTCAGGAGAGCAACCCTGTGATTCAGCACCATGTGGGTTACACAAAATGTTTGTCCCCTTGATCTTGTTTGTTATTCAACCCTCTCTCTACCACCTGTTTTTTGTTGGTTGAGATTGTTAGTTTACTGAGCATGCACAGCACTAGAAGGTGACAGTATGAAAACAAAGTTATTTGTAGATGTTCGTTTGATCTCCAAAGTGTGAGAGTTAATGTCCCTTTCAAAATGAGTACGTACGGAGCAGAGAAGGTGTGGAAATTTAAGTGCCCAGCTTCTCCTAGAATCAAGCATCTACTTCTACATTGAAGTACCTTCATTTATTCACCTAACTTTGAAAATGTTTGCTTAAGTGATTTTTCTGTATTGACTTGGCAAGTTAATGGCAGAGGAGGAAGATAGTCCTTTGCTTTGTCCATCAAAGTAAAGTTCCTCTTTCCTGCCTCAGGCTGTCATTAGAAAGAAGCAGAAAAAATTAGTATTAGCCATATTTATATTTCTTTACGATCATAAGTACAGTGGATGTAACCAACTATATTGCTGATAGAAATCTAGAAAGAATCCTAAGCCTAGGAACTAGCAGCCACAAGATATTCATATCAATATCATCCTTCTCCTGTTAAAGCTTGGAAACATCTCTGAACTTTCTTTGAACTGTTCCTAACTCTTTTTACAATATTTATGTTTTTAATATACATAATAATGTTTGCAATTTGAAATAATACTTTTTTTTAAATACAAATTGTATAACAGCCTACATATTTTCCTTTAAACTGAGACAAAAATTACTGCTATCTGTATCCTCAAATACAAAATAGAATCATGAGGGTACCAAAACAGCAAAGGAAAAATTGAAAAATGTCAGGAAACTGTAAAATTATATGTGTTTGAAAAAGGGTTAACACATTAAAATGATAAATTATACTATAAAATGTTCAACAAAAATATATTAAAGTCTGTCAGAACATATGTCAGTGGCGAATTCTTTTTTTAGTTGAGAATTTTTGTCCACACATTCTTGATTTTTATAGAAAGTGTACAGTTTTTCGTACTTAAAAAATTAAAATACTAAAAGAATTTAATTTATTTTTCCCAAATGTCTATGGAAGATAAATGTAAGAGTTGCCAGTATTCAGTTTATTAACAGCTTATTTTCTC
Organism: Anseranas semipalmata; assembly: GCA_013399115.1. NCBI lineage: Eukaryota > Metazoa > Chordata > Aves > Anseriformes > Anseranatidae > Anseranas > Anseranas semipalmata. Next base: position 280,896 of record VXAA01003984.1, read on the forward strand.
TAGACCAATTGTATTTACCATTTGGGCTACATTTTACTTGAGCATATGTAGCAGTCTTATAAAAAAAGGACATTTATTTTCACGAAAGGCATGAACCACAACAAATCTCTGCAACAGATATTTCACTAAATTTGGGAATTTCCATTTCTGAATGTTCAGCAAGAGGAACTTAAGGAGGAGAAATTGAAAAAGAATTGAAAAAGGTGCTGTACAGGTTTTATACAATTCTGAGCCTAAATCTTGACAGCTCTTCAAATTTAAAATTTGGTTTAAACCGGGAAGATGACTACATTGATGCTATGTGATGCTAAAAGATGACTGTGTATATATTGCAAACTTCTGGGTACTTAATGATTTCCACTAAATGAAAAGTATCCCATGAAATAATGTTCTTGTCAAGAGTGTACAGAAAATGTATTCATTTTGAATCTGGTGCTGCTAAGATTAAATCTTGATTTTATTTTGATAGCTCTAAGCAAGCAGTGATTTCTCAGCTTTTATACATGCATCTTTCATTAGAGAAGGTTCAGTCAAGTAATTATAAAGTTTGATGGATTTTCAGAGCTATCTTGATGAATCCATAACCTAGTGCAAATGTGATAATCATATTAGCTTACGCATCAGGTTGGACCCAAGATTCTCCATTAAAAGAGAAACATTCCTGAAGTTCAAAGCACTAACACTGCAAAGATGGACTTACATTGGTTACACAAACGTCTTGTACTGTTGATGAATACTCAACATACTTTTTAGTTTGAGCACTAGCAACATTTTGCTGGTATCCATAGTCACCAGATAGGTGAATTGCATTCAGTTACCAGCCTTTTAATTTGGGACTTGTTGTGTCATTTGAAAAAGTAAGTTTTTAGATATGCTCTATTTGATGGTTTGTTTGTTTGTTTTTAAAAGCAAATCATGAGAGTGATGGACTACTTTGTAGAGAAGAATGCAGTCGTGGTGGTGATATAAGTGGTGTTAGCTAGTTAGGTAGTTAGCTAGTTAGCTAGTGTGATGAGGAGTGTGTTCCTTTTCTCATATTGCTGGTAAGATGAGAAGGAAAAGAGATCATTTGTTACCCCTGTTCACCCTCACAAGTGTGCCTTGTTGTGGTACAGTCAAAACATTCTGATGTCATTCATTGCTATTGCACTCTCATTGCTCATAATTATTAATTCAAAAGAGGTTTCTCAAGAAGTGCTTAGTGGTTTATATATTTTTTTCTGCTGACAGAAGCCAAAACTCCAGGTATTACTGGGTCACTAGACACCACAGAAGAACGTCAGGATAAGATCCCCACCTTGGAATTCCAACTTTTTTCTTATTATTATCGTAATACTGTAGGACAGGGAAGATGTATTAACCATCATTTCATATTTAGTCTCGTACTTCTTCCTACCCTTAGCAGTCACTACACTGTGATGTAGTCATCTTCTCACAGCAGCTGACAGTTTGTTCTGTATCATGTTACATTATAATGCTACTTTCCAGAGGCTTTCCTTTCTACCTGGACTGAACTGGTAATGCACAGTTGACAAAAGTCATTATTCACCCCACAGAAATTATTATACTGTGCTTATATTATGGAGAAAGCTTATTATGTAAGCATAAGATAAGGTAAGCTCTTCTCTTCATCTCTAAGATAGCTCCTCTCTTCAGTCTATACTTTCAAGAACAATTCCAGTCAGCTGAACAATTGAAATTTTTCCATGCCTTAAACTATTTCCTGGTAGGACTGCACTTCACCCCCCTTCCCCAAACTGGACGTTTGTAACAATATAAATAACCTGGTACAGAGATAAGGATACAGCGAATTTCACCACATACTACAAGATGATCTGAGCTGGCTTGTAATCTCATTGGCTGTGGTTCAAGAGAGGAATAAGTTTATTCAGGACAAAGGAATTTCCTGAGTTATCTTCCACATAATAGAAACTGACACTGTAAGTTTTGACCTGCTCCGGGACTTGAGTTTCTGTTATTATGTAGAACAGTCCAGTACCTGTACTCAGTGTTCTCAAAGGAAAACAGCAGATGAAAACCTTTAAAATATGAAAATAAATAAATACTGATCCTATCAGCTGTTTCTTCCTACAAAGGAAACATTGATATAGCATGACATGATAAAAAACTCCTTTTGTGCCTTTAAGTTGAATGGATTCTGGCTGTCTTGAATCGAGGCTGGCAGGGAATATGCTCTCCAGACTGTGGCAGATAGCATCTGTTTTGTTTGCTTGCTCAGCTTCGCTGTGTGTTTCTGAGTGCTACTCTGCGTTCTCCTCTGTTCTGCTAAAAGGCTGAGTAGCAGAGGGAGAAGGGTTGCTTTTTCATTTTCTGGGGACTCCTACTGTCTGGGGCTGGTGAAATTCTCGGAATGGAGGAAATATTGGACCTTCTCTGACAGCAATGGATTATGGTCTACTGCAATGCTGTTCTGAAGAGCTGGTTGGGAAGAGCAGGGAGTGAAGGACCCGGCTATCAGGGACGTTGAAGCACAAATAGGAATATAGAAGGTTCCTAGCAAGAGAAGAAAACAGACAAACATGTTTCAGGGGGATGGGAAAGAAATATGGACATGGGACATACGAGGTTTGTGTGCAGTGTGTTACAGTCTAGGAAGTAATAAAAGTAGCCAGGTGGAGAGCAGGACTGAAGACAAGGACCTGCCACAAAAAGATATGCATTTTTAAGCTGGATTCTTCAGAAGGAATAACCTTTTTTTCTTTCTTTTTTTTTTTTTTTTAATATATATTTATTTAGATTTTAAAAGGTACATTGCTTTAGTTAGGCAACATTTAAACCCTAAAATTTATTGACATCTGACCTTATGGAGACCCAAAAAGGTCCATTCAAAGAGGAAGATAAATTCAGGGAAGATGGGCTCTATCTGTGGGTAGATCAATGGGTTTTACTTTGATCTCAGTGTGAGTGGTGTCTACTGAGAATCACATTTTGTTTTTCTTACTCAAAAGAAAAATTAATTATAGAACAGGGAACAGAGAGCCCTCTTCACTAGGGAGTCTTGCAACAGTTTTTGGAGTACTTACTGGTTCCGTGCCAGTTGTCCTCTGGAGACTAAAGGCTTTTTTAGTAAAGGATGCTGGACGATACAGTTTGTATTCACCGTGATTCATTTTTAAAAGGAAGGAGGTCAAAGAATGAGGAAGCAACAGGAAGAAAAGAAAAAAAAAAGTCTTTTTTTTTTTTTTTTTACAAGACAGGCCACCTTCTGCATCATCTTTGTCATTTTTCATCCACTTACACTCTTCTGGTTAGATCTTAGGTGGAACTTAGATCTTCTATGGTGGGTGATCAAAACAGGATGTATGCTCTGGAGGCCAAGCAGGCTGGACAAAAGTTGTCTAGTATGGACAAGATGGCAGGATGGTTGACAGATTCAGTGTGAAGGTCCCTCACATGGTTCTGAGAAATGGGGTGCTTTTCTCTTTCGTACAAAGGAATAGTCCTTTGCACAGCTCCCTGAGTGAGCAATGTATCGATAGAGGAATGCTTGACTAAGGACAACAAAGGATGACGTATTCTTCTGTCAGTATTTGAAGAGTAACCTGATAGTGGAAGGGAAGTTTGCCTATGAAGCAGCATCCTTAAAATCTAGCAGAAATGTCTGAAAGGAGGACAAACTTTTCCAAACACTGAAGAGATCTATAACAGAGAAAAGAGGTACAGAGAGGACCTTTTATCTAGCTATATTTTCTAGGGTCAAAGGGATGATGCCACTTTCCACTGAGATCTCGGGAAGCAGAAAGGTGGCCCTTCTTCCTGCTGTGTGGGTCAGAAACAATTTGGCCATTCATCTACCAACTCTGTAAGGCTTGTAGCCAGTCAGTCATACCGTCTTACTCTACTTTCTGCCATGCACACTTGTTTTAGGATGCACTTACACTTTTCCTCTGTTGGCAAACGCATGATAAAAAAATTCTTCATGCCAGCCATACATTGTTGTCCAGTGACAGGTCAACATCTCCTCTGTTATGATGATTTCTCTGAAAGAGGAACTGAGGAGAAAATCTACAGTTTCTGAAAAAAGTACACTTTGGGGAAAAAGTCTTTTTACAGGTGTGTTTGGTTTTCTCCCTAAGTAGCGATAATCCAGCTGACTCTTATCTAGAGGTGACAGACTGATAGAAATGGAGATGGCATTCTCTAAGTAGTTTGTGGAGCAGTGGTAATTTTTTCCATTTTAGTTCAATATCCTTGTACAGTGCAGTCATCTTCTAATAGTGAAAGCTTCCCACATAATTTCTGTATCCTTATCTTCTCTTTGATAGAAGGATGGATGGTCTTGTATTTAATTCATTGACCCAGAAATTTGTGGAAGATCTATACCGGCTGATTGTCTCTACTGAGGACTGTTGATGTTTCGTGAGACAATTGATATGAATGCTGTTTGCCACAATTTTCCATCAATAAGACAGTGATGCTCCTTTCTTATATCACAGAGAACGGTGATTATAAAATCAACAGCCTTTGTGTAATGCTCATGCATAATACTCTGGGTGACACGGAGTTGAGGCTTCTTGTTCAGCTCTCAGAGACCATGCCTGCACTGAGGCAAGCAAAATTTAGCTATTACAGTAGGAGGGTTAGATCCAACCAATGACCAGGAGATGGGAGTTCTCATATCCTGAGAGACACATGGTTTTCTAGTGTCCCTGTTTATTAACAAATGCTTAAAAAACATTATTTCCAGGTTCTTCTGAACAGTTTCCTCATTTTGTGTATAGCAACAGTTGATCCTTTTATTTATTAATCCATTTTAATTTTTTTTTCTCCTGCCCCTATTAAATGTTTCTTCTTTTGTTCTTCAGGCAAAACCCTTATTTTCCTCCCCCACTTCTGCCTTTTAATTACTGCAGGCTTGATTGACAGAAAAGCAGGACAGAAGGATTTTTTTTTTAAGTAAATGAAACTTCTTCTTCTTCATCCTTAGTGACACAATGTAGCCAGCTATTAACAGGCTTTGTGTGTAAGCACAAGTGAAAGGGAGTGAGAGAGACAGGGAGCCAGAGAGGGAGAGCTTCAGCATTCGATGATAAAATGCAGAGCTTGAGAGAATAATCACAAA
>VXAA01003984.1:286004-331573 GCA_013399115.1 Anseranas semipalmata
AAAAAAAAAGAAAAGAAAAGGAAATAAGAATTATATGAAAAGAGAAAGTTAATTGGTCTAGAAAACTAAATTCAATATTTGGTTGTGGACTGGCTTAATGGTTTAATAACTGCCAATTTTGTACACAGGCTCTGTGTAGTTGTAATAAGAATTTCATCCCCAGCTCTTACAGGGGAAAGATAAGCAAGCAAATATACTGTGGCCACTGAATGCCCTAGTACTGTGTTTTATTATGTTTACTTTATAATCCCATCATCCCCATGCCACCAGCATGCTTGAGGGGTAGTGGAGGCAGCAGTCGGCACTCCCTGTTGGCTCCCTGTCTTTCACTGCTACCCTAAGGTACTTAAGAATGACAGTATAAAGAATTTCTGTGCAGATGAGCCTGTAGATTTGGGGAATTGGCTGCTTATAGACAGGGATTCTTTTGGTAGACTTAATTCCTTTAGCAAGGGTGAAGAACCATCTGTGGGGATTCTTGTCATGTATAAGGAAGTTAGTCATGCTCTCTGTGGAGTTGAGTTTCTTGAATTTTAATGAAACCCATGTCAATCTGTCTCTTCTATACCCCTGTGCTGGAATCAGTGGTCAGCTAGTCAACAATCACAACAGTAAATCACAGCAGATAAGCCATGCAGGACAGCAGTGAAGAATTTACAGTCTTGCCTTTTCCTTTTTGTTCTCTTTCTTCACATTTCTTTCTTCACATTTCTTTCTTCACATTTCTTTCTTCACATTTCTTCCTTCCTTCCTTCCTTCCTTCCTTCCTTCCTTCCTTCCTTCCCTTCCTTTTCTCATCCTTCCATCCTCCCTCCTTTCTTTTATTCCTTGCCTTTTTGCCTTCTGCTTGCCTGTCTGACTTCATTCATCCCAGAAAAAACACTAAAATTATGAGTCATTGCCATTTTTTGTCTTAGAGTGATAGGTATTTTGGAGGGTGAGGAGAGGAAATATAAAATGAAAATATTTTGGAGAGATTTTATCTTTCTTGCTCCGTCTATGCTTTTTATTGTTTATTTGCATGACTTTCCATGCCCTTGATTTCTTTTCAGTAGTTGAAATACAAAGACCATTTTTTACTTTCCTAATTTTTTGAATTTTATATATATGTATATTATAGATGGATATTAATATATCTATAAACAAAGCTCCTGTTGGAGAAAAGAGATCATTGTAAGCCACAGTGTGATGGAGCAATCAGCTCCCAAGTTCTAAAGGTTATGTATATGAAGCAGGTAAAAGAAGAACATATTTTAATATGCTGCTTTATTAAAATTTGTTCTTCTACTCTAATGAGAGGGAGAGTTTTCAAATTCCAACAGTAAATACAATACAGTGATGTGTTCCTTTGGTATTTTTTTCTTGTTTGTTTTCTTTTTTTTTTGCCTCTGTTTTTTTTTTTTTTTGTTTGTTTGTTTCTTTCCAATTCTTGTTATCTTGAAAGAATACAAGTCTCTTTTAGAGTTGCTTTGAAAGCCTCTGGTAATATTCTAGAAGGGGGTTCTGGAACTGATCAGAAAACATAGATGTGTACTTGGCTTTCTGTTTTGGGCTAAATGGAGGGAGCAGGTTGAAACACAAGCATAAAGGATCCCTCCTGGGTTGTAGAAACCAGTCTTTCCTTCTATTGGCAGCATGGCTCTAATTCTGAACTTAAATTTATTTATTTATTTTTTTTTTATAGTCAGTTTTGTGCGAAAGTTGGACTTCGTCTAAATGATCTTTTTTTTTTTTCTTCTCAGATGTCTACTCCCTAATATATTTATTGACAGTGTATATAATCTCAGACCTGATTTCATTAGGCTAAATAGCCCATATCATCAATGAATGAGTCCATGTAGCTATAGACTGACCCTATACATTGCAGTTTATACTCACTGAGCCTAGCTGTAGTCTTACTTTAGTACAATGCTTTGCTATAGCAAAGATATGACTTAAAATGACTTGTCAGTCATCCAACTTTGTCCTTTTCAATCAGGAACAACTATTTAGTAGACATTTAGGTGAGAAGAGCCCATAAAAAGTTTAGTCTGATACCACTACACACAGTAGGCTACAGAATGTATACTACATATGACAAATGTAAGATTCATTTTAGAAGAGTGAAAGATGTTGCAAGATGAGATGAAGATAAATCATGTACACGGCCATTGTCCTCAGTCCATCAACTAATGGATTATTTGCTAAATAATCATCCTGGACACAAAATTATAGTAGTCCCACTGTACTAATGGGATTATATATTGTTGAACCAACCTAGCTTGAATGTGGACTGTTCAGATCTTAAGAAGAGGAATGAGTGTTTGTTCAAATCTCTTCATTTTGAAAGCTTTTTTAATCTGCCTTTCAGATGACAGGTCTCAAGCTACTGCACTTTGGGGAAGTTCATTTTCCTCCTTTGTCCTGATATTGAGTTTGTGCTCTGAAATAGCTAGAAAAATTTGGCTGTTTAAAATACATTTTATTTTTGTATAACCTGAAAGGAGCATTCAGTTTATAGGAAGATGTTGATATTTTGTAAAATTAACAGAAGTCTCCTTAAATATCTTAAGATGTTATCATTCTTTCATACAACTCTGTAAAATTATCCAAAAATCGGTCCTGTAGAAAAAATCTAAAATTCTTTCCAAACTGATATCAAATGTGAAAATATTAGGACCATGTCAAGAACCATTTATTTTCTTAATTAAGATATGTAAGGTTTTGTTTCCTCTATTTTATCTAAATCACAACGTTTGCTTACATCTGTATGCTTTACCCAAAGCATTGTGAAAGTTTTGCATTCAGAATTTCTTAATTTGTCTTTTTGAATTTTACAGATACATAAATTTTTAAATGTTCTAGGTATGCAGAATTATATACTTCTGCATTTTGATAAATCATTTTATTAGGGAGTCAGCCCATTTTGGAGATAACCATGTAAACTACATGTTCAAGCTCCGTCTTGATATCAATTCATTTTATCATTCTTATGGAAAATGAAAAACTTTCCTCTCCTGATAGTTACCTGTCTCTCCAATTTCTTTCAAAGCTCAATGAAGAAGGTAGGACATCAGATTAGGATCCTCATTTAGTTGTTATGAGACTTTTTTTGAGCAGTTTAACTTATGTTTCACTGTGAGAAGTCAGACACTAGATTTTTTTAGTCAGTGTTCTGAGGGCTACGGTATAGCAGAGTCACCATCCTGAGTTTGGCACAGATGTGAGAGGACTTTGAATGGGGTCGTCTCATCTCACTGCACCTAAGACCCCACAAACTGAGTTCTGCTCTAAGCTATTTCTGTAGAACCCAGAAGAACTGACTGAAGTAAAATTGGCAACTCAATGGAGTAAAACAAACCTTTCTGAAGGCAGTTTCTCCCATCTCTAGTTAGTGTCTGAGATGGACCAAGTAAATTGCCGTACTTTTATATGACTAATGGTGCATGAGGTGAAGCCAGTGGTACTGAACATGTAGTTTTGTTATTGATGAGAGTAGCTGTCAGGCTGAAATAACTTAATCACCAAAATCCTTTCCTATAACAGTTTTTTTTAATGAAATTTCAATCTTTCTCTTACACAGGTTAAAGCTCAGATTATTTCAGACAGGTAGGGTGTCCATTCGGACTTTAATAACTGATGGGATGCTCAGGAACTGTTGATAATGGTTGTCAAATTAGTATCTAGAAAAGATAGACTGAAATCTCATATACAAAGATGCTACCAAATTTAAACTTCCTGGGAAGCAATGAGGCAGTGACCAAAGACCCAGCGTATTTGCCATGTGTATATTTACGTGCTGTAATGTGTTTGCTGCTGAAACACATTACCCAGGCAGGAATTACAGCTGCTTCTATTCTCAGCCACATTCCCTTATTTTGCAATATCAGCTCTGTCAAGCTTTTTTCTTCCTTCCTGTTTCATCACTTATAAACTGCAGCCTTTTAGCCTGAGTATTCAGATAGCCATGAACCTGTCTGCATCATGTAGCTTTTGTTGGTTGCATCCTGCCTTTACGTGTTTATTTCCTGTGCTTAGTACAGCATTTTCTAATCTGTAGTTAACCACTGTCAAAACTGATCAAGAATTTGTCCCTTTCCTAGAGGTAATAAATAGGGAAACATCTTTCTTATTTTATTTTGGAAATGTTTGTAAAAATTAATGAAGCATGTTTTGCTAAATTGAAGTTGTTGAACTTTTACAACTGAAATATTTGCTGCCTTTGTGAGAAAGACTAAAGCATGGAGGAAAAAAATAATGTGTAGATGTTCCTTACTGAAGGGAACTACAAATATGGCATGCAATTTTATTGTTTATTTTTAAATTGCATAGCTTGCAAATGTTAAGAAAAAATACACTTAGTTATGCTACTGATCAATTAAGACTAGTGAATTCAGGCTTGTATGGAAAGTACATTACAAACAACTGTTAGCCCGAATATCTCCATTTAACCATGGTTTCTGCCATCTAACTTGCATCTAGGATAGGTGATTTGAAATTATGTCAGTATACTGGGTTAGGAAAAGCACTGAACAAACATAATCTGAACCTTCCATTCATAATAGAAGCTACAGTTAAATGCCTTTGCCTAGATTATTGTACTTCAACAAAAAGGTTAGACCGAATTTATGTGTGAACACAAAAGAACACGGGCTGAAAATGAGGAAATTTCATGCAAAGCTGTAGGAAAGGGAAGTCATTAACGCATATTCATCATAAGCCTTTGTTGCCTAGCTTTTCGTCCCTATTGTCATTATGACCTCTTTTTGACAATAGTTAACCTACTGAATTCATCTCTTTGTTCCAAAGTGTAAGGCTTAACTCTCAGTGTTTTCTCTCTCTTCTTTCCCCTTTTCTTTATTCCTTCCAAATAGATTAGCAATCTAGTTTGACTACAGCCTCATTCCACTGAATGAAATATACTGTAAAGAAAAGATGACATTCAAATCGCCATTTAAACATCGTAATGCTGAAGGACTCTGCACTTAACTCCATGTGTTTTTTTATTCAATACAGTCCTTCTCTAAAAAGTGTTTAGTAATGGGACGCACTGCTTCAAACTGGCATTTCGTGCAGATACCATGATGAAGCTGTATTCCAGGAAGGGAGATTTCATCTCTTGGTATAGCATGGCTAATATGAACCTGGTGCAAAGAATGATGTCCATCGCTGTTTCTGCCCTCACATATCTCTTAAGCCAATGCTCTTGCATTTTCTATGTACTTGGAAGCTATATCTGTACTCCAAATATTTTCCGTACATTATCTTTCTCTTGAACTGGAGGGAATGCAAACAAACTGAAACGCACGAAATTTCATTTGAACACAGGAAAACACTTTTTAACTGTGAGGGTGGTCAAACACAGTAACAGGGTGGTTGAACCAGACAATATCAAGAGGGTCCTTCAAACCTCAACCATTCTGTGACTCTTTGATCCTGTGACTTAGTCAAAACAGGGCCAACCGAGTAGTAGGGGGAGGAACGTAATCCAAACAACGATTTCGATGATTTCAACGTTCAGCAGGTTATACAGTTAAGACTGATTACAACACAGCTGATTAGTGATCTTGTCATTTCCATGCACTTCTTCATCTGTCAATCTCCATCATTTGTAACTGGGTTTATTGCTAGGACTGTACATTCGTTAGTGTGAGGGATAGTCTTACTGTACTTCATGAAGCCCATCACCATCTGATCCAAGCTTGGTTACCATCTATTAGAATAAGACCAAAAATTTACTTTGGCTGTATAAGCAACTCTGTTACGTCCTTCAGAGGGAAAATTCTTACTCCTCCTCACATATTTCACTTCCTTTAACCACACTGGAAATGCTGTTTGATATAATGACAACAGTGTTGGTGATGCTGTCAGCGACGAGAACTTATTTATGGAATATTTCTGTCTGTGGTGGACAGTGCTTCAACAGCATTCAATTAACGCTACTGAAATGAAAGAAAAGGTTAGGTTCAACTGTCTTTGACTCATAGCAGATAATATTTCAGCAATTCCACTATACCCTCAAATTCCATAGCTCCACAGGTGAACAGTGTGAGTGGTCCTTTAGCGTGCCTTAATTAGTTCAAGGTATGTTGCAGAAGATGGATAGAGAGAAAGGTAAGTTTTAATTCGATAGTTTTGGATGATAAAATTGTGTTATTGGTGAATGAACTCCTAAAATTTGAGTTAGCTCAGGGTACATGCCAGAACACTAGGGGGAGACCAGATGGAATCGAGACTTCATGGGACAGAACAAATACATATCTGCTTAAGAGCAATCCCAAATATATACTTCTGATTAAAAAATGAATATTCACATAAAATATAGTATTCAGCATGAATGCATGTAGGAAATATTACTTTAAATACACATAAAATTAACAAAATAAATTCACAAAGTAAAACTACAGGTACAATTTGCTAAAAAAGTCTAAGAAGGACGGTGGTCTGAGAACAAAAACTGAACCAGGGATTTTCCAACAGACTGTATTGTGTATGTAGATATGTGCATGTATGTGTTTTTTCTGCCCCCATGAAAAACGAGCTATTTATTTTTAGGTGTCTAAATATAAATTTGGCTATCATATTGAACAGCCCAGTGTGAGAATATACTTATACAAATTTGATTAAAGTGCTAAAGAGAAACACTGGATGCAGAGAAGTTTGCTGATTACAGCAAGGTGTGACAGTGGGGAACTTGGAATAGTCAACCTCCAGCTTAAATTTTCTAATAGGGTATGAAATGTATTTTACAATATTCATTCATTTTATTTTGGGGCTGTTGTCATTGTGCTGCCCTTGCACAGGTGTCATGGGGAGTTGGTGGGCTGTACATCACTTTCATTAGGACATGAGAACTAACCTGATACCTAAAAAAAAAAAAAAAAGGAAAGAAAATAAAGACCATAAAGCTTCAAAGAACAGTGTTTATAAGTTTTCAAATAGAGGCTGAGAAGCACCAATAAAGTTTGGATTCAGCTCAAGTGCACCATCAACCTCAGGCAGCTTCCTGGTATTTTTATTTATTTATTTTTTATGATCCATTTGTCTAGTCTCACTGAAAGATCTATAGAGGAAATTAGTGGGGCAGAATGTAGATCCAGTTGCACATTGTGCAATAGGAGCAAATGATTCCTGTTCTCATCATTTGGATCGATAATTTGCTAAAGCAGTATTAGCAAGAGCAACAACTTCACCAGGTTAAGGGGTTTTTGTACTGAGTAATGACTGCCCGGAGAAGGGAAGAACAGAGGGAGTAAATTCTAGCAGCCTTTTACTATTGAGGTAGCACATGCAAGTGAATCAATAGTGACTGTGGTAAGGATGCTGTAAAGATGCTTTATTGGTTTGACGAAGTAGGTTGGCAAGGAAGCTGCTGCAAGTATCAGTACAGTCAGATCTGGTCCAAACACAGAACTGAAAACCAGCAGCCTTCACTTTCTTGGAAGCACTAAACAGCGTTGTGGGCATAAGAGCCTACGTCATCCAACTTGGCCTTACATCAAGGTAGTGAGCTGTTTAGGCACTTCAAACATTTTCGTTTAGTTACAAAAGTCACCTTACCTCAGCTATTTGCAAAGGAATTTCTGAGAGGAAGCCATTAGCAGGCTTCATGCGAGTGCATGAGAAGCAAAGGAGAAGCATAAGGGAACACTGAAGAGCTTAGTTTTGATTTGCAGCATCCTAGATCTCTTCCTACCCAGCTCTACCCAGCACCTACCTGGGGCAGCTAAAGAGAGTCTCAGTGCTTAGCTCCCTTTGTAGCCAGAGAGACTCCTCCAAGGGGTGCCTCGGTCTTGCTTAGATCTGCCTGGCTCTCTAAAGCAGCCTGTCTCTCTCCATTTAGTGCACAGGGAGCCTATGGAGACTAGGCTCCCAAGTTAAATCCTTCACTTAGGTTCTTAAATTTAGAAATGCTGAATCTAAGCCCACAAGTGCACAGCCAGTGAGTTAGTAGTTTTTCAGCAGAGAGTCCATAAGTTATTAAAGGATGCTGCACTGATTCTTTGTGTGGTTTTTTTTTTTTTTTTGAACATACGTCAGTTACGGTTTCACCCAACAGAAATTTGATAGCAAATATAAGTTTCAACTTTGTTTTTAATAAATTACAATCTGCTAACATCCTTTCAGCACTATTATCTTTGCCCATGCCAAGGGCACAAAAAGTCTTAAAAGTCCTTTAATTAATAATTTCTTTAACATATTTTATTAGTAGCAGTATTCATAGTAGTAATAATAAATAATAATACTATGTACATATAAGAAAAGTGCTAAATAAATAGTTTTAAGTCTGTTCATGCCCTTGGCATGGACAAAGATAATGGTGTTTATTATTATTATTATTATTATTACTATTTGCATTTGTATTTGCATTTGTATTGCAGTGGTGCTTAAGAAAGAGCTGCAGCAGGATTTCATTTACCTATGTGTTGTACAAACATAAGACCTGCTTCAAAGAATTTGTAAGCTAGGTATAAAACAGAGCTAGTAAATACACAGAAACATACAGATATATGTTGTTTGTTGTTGTTGCTGTTGTTTATTTATTTCTTTGTGTCTGAGTAGGTGTAAATGTATTTTCTGTATGTGAGACTACAGAAGAACAAGGTGATAACCATACTGCACTAACCACGTAAAGAGAATAAACAAGCCCAGAATCTTAGATTTGTCTAAGTCTAAAACTCAGAGCAAACAAGGATATGAGATTGAGAAAATTCCCTGAAATTCACATGAACTGAGCCAAATGAGATTTACATAAGTCTCCTCCAAACTGCATAAGGTTTATTTCTACCCAAAATCAGAACCAGAAAAGATCTGACCTTCTTTAGAGCCAGAAGTGGGATGAAATCCCATTGCAAAAGCTTTTGCAGGAAAATAGGATCAGAGACTACTCATCACCAACTCTTCTGCTTAGCAACATTGTTGATTCTAAGCCATATGTTAAATGTTTTGGGGCTTTCAGTCTTCAGTGTTTCATTTTTCTCTATTGACAGTCAAATGACCTTCTCTAGTGACAAGATGTTGGGCTGACAACTAGACATAACTAACTATAAATCACAGTTTTGGTAGTGTAAAGTTAGAGTTCTGGACAGATTTTAAATGAATGACTATTTTTGGAAGCAGAGAATGCACAAGACTGATTTTAGCTATTTCTGATCTCCTACCAGGATTTCTGAAAGAGAAGAGAAAGCAAAAAGACTCTGCATTTTCTTCTGACCGTCTGTTATGACAAACAGACACCCAACAACTAAAAATGGCGACTGTTGAGGCTGGATACATCACTGCAAATGAGACATGTAAGTTATGAGCAAAACTATCCTTGATCTCTTTTAACATCAGGAAAGAAAGACACTTCAAGAGAGTTCAGGCAGCCTGGAGATGCCTCACTCCTTTTCAGTGGCTGCAGAAAGTGTATGGATGCTGCCTGTTGCAGAATCCTTCATTGCACGTCGAAAACAGAAGCCTTTCTGTCTCATTGTTCTGGTGCAGGCTATTTGAGTTTGAAGATTATCTAACAGCAGACTCTCAGTTATATGCATAAAATACAGCACTGACTATGGATTAGAGAGGGGCTGCCAAGTGCAGCATTCAAACACCTGGCAATATTGATTTTACACTTTTCCTGTGATTCTACATCATGTTCCTTTAGTTTCAGGCAATCTCTATAACTTTTATACTGACATAAATTGTGATAAAAAAGGAATCAAATAATCCCCCTTTCCCCTCCAGAAATAGTTAAGAAAGCTCTATAGCACCATTAATATTTTTGTTAATGGAGGTGATCTCAAGGAGGGCAAAAGTACAGAGAAAGTTACATCTAAACTCTTAGTGTGTTTTTGTTGTGGTTGTTGGTTTTGCTTATTTGTTTTTGTTTCTGTGTTGGCTTTAGATTTGCTCTCCGTAGGGACAAATGTAAGAAATATAAACATCTATTCATCTGGAAAATCCCTGTTATTATATGATCATTATACACTTTTCTTAAATGCATCCAACAAGAGGTAATCTAATCATCTCAGATGAACCTTTTAGTTCAGTTACAGACCAGAGGTAGAGACCAGAGATACAAAGGCCATCCCCAAGAAAGGAAGTGGGATATAACCTTTAGTAATGATGTCCCTTCACTTGATGAACATCTGATAGTTTGTATATTGAAATAATGATAAGAAGTGGACACAGTCCTCTGAAATCCTCTATGTTTTACACTGTGGGAGATGGAAGGACAAGCACCCTAAAGAAACCCTTTAAGTTCAAAATTCATAAAGTCTTAGGCTTGCCTTCATGTTCCTTGCAGAAGTAGTATGGAGGGATATTTTTGGCTTTGAGACTTGCAAAGGGATGTGTATTCTTGTAGTTCCTTTTGTTGATGAATTTGTGAAAGTCTGCTAATGTAGCTGATACTGCTGCCTTAGATTCGTAACTCTAGTCAAAGATACAGCAGAATGTTCAGCCTTTTGACAAAAACTGTTAGATTCTGAATGATGCTGCTTGAATATCTTAGAAAGAACAAGGCGCGTATTTTGCCGTGTCTCTATGATCGGTGGAGGTTGTAGAGCACTGACCAGAACGGAGTTGTGATAATACTCTCATTTGTATATCTGTGAATGTTAATAAATGCACTTGTTGTCCACTGATATCACTTTTACCCTAAATTTGATTTTTAACAGTTCCAGTATATACCTTGTACAAAAGCTGCAAAGAATAGAGTCCAGTAACAAAGTTGGTATTAAAGAAACTTAGAAGGGAGGAATAATAAAAAAAACCAACAACAACAACAAAAAAGCAAAGGAAAGAAAGAAAAAAAAAGAAAAAAAAAAGATATGAGTGATAAAGAGATAGAAAGACTTTCACAGGATTGGAACAGAACTTAGTGGTCTGTCTGTCAGAGAAATGACTTAATTAGAAAATTAGCAGCATCATCAAGAGCTAGAAGTGCACAGCTAAGCTTTCTGAGTAGTCTTGCAATCCGCCTTCATTGCTTGGATCATAGGCTTCTTCAGGGCACATTAGCATTGTTTATTTAAGCAAATAATCTGGCTGCTCCCACGGGGACCTCTGCCTCTTTGACTTCAGCACCCAAAAATCAGACAGATCATCATATATCACCTCCAGGGGCTGAGAGGAATTTTAATAGCAATGATGTTCTATTTCAATTCTTGTACATACACAGATGAGTTTTACAGTTGCAAACCATATGACATGAGAGAAAGTAGTGGCAGCTTTGAATTTCAAAGGTCTTAAGTTCCCAAGAAGGTGCTTTTTAAAGCAAATCTTAATGAGTTGAGTAAAGTAAGCTTTCCAGCATAAGCATTCTTGAGATTACTTCTGGGAGGTGTTCAGTGAATAAGTAAAAGAAAAGGTTGCTGTTTTAAAATACTTTCTTAGGACTTTACTAACTCTTCTGTAACGAAATCAAACTTGGCATTTAGGAAGAGTTATGGTACATCCTTCCTTCAGTGGCCCTGGAAATCGGTTATAGCTGGGATAGATACATAAGCATTAACCTACTATTATTAAAAAAAGATCTTCTGGGGAAAAAATAATTCAATTCTAAATATTTGGAGAATTAAGACTGAAAGTGAGTAGGAAAGGAGCCCTGAACATCTCTAGACAGGACAAATGTGCCATATGAAGTCAGACAATTTAATTCAGTCCAAAGTATTTGAATTATCTAAGTAGTTTAAAAGCCACCTGTGAGAGAACACTTGGTTTTGTCTAAAAACAAAAAATGCTAGGGAAACATCCATAAGAGAGAGTTCTTGGAGAAAGTCATAAGGAAATCCACAAAACTCCCACTAATAGCCATCTTGTTAATTTAAGTCTCATAGAGGTCTGTGCTTGTAAAAAAAAAGAGTATGAGACAAGTACAAATGTCTTAGAATTGATCAAATTTCTGAAAGTGTATCTGTAAGAGAAAAGTGTGATTTTAAACATGTACAGTCATAGATTAAATTAAAATTAGAGAAGAGAGTTGTATTGATGCTGCTTTTTCTCTGACAGTGCCATACACATTCCTAGAGAGAAGCAAATAATTAGGAAGACTGGCCACAGAAGAAAAAAATTACCCAGCATGGACAAATCTAAAGAGTTGTTATTCCCAGGAAGTAAATAATATGTAATTTGATTGAAATAGGTCGTGGATAGAACTGTGTGTGGTGGTGGGGGCTACACTTCTTTGAAAATAAATGGGTAAAGAACACCAGCTATGAATGCACGAATTTGCCTAGATTAAGATATTTGCCAATTGCTTCACCTGAACAAACCTGTATCTATATGGTTTCTGGGATTTCCTTGAAAGGGAGATTACTTTCAAAGCTAAGGTAATACAGACATTGACAAGAAAGTCATGATAAATAATAGATCTCAGAAAAGGGATGAACTAGAAGTTGGGGTTTCACTGCCATTAGAAAAAACAAGAAAAAGAATCTTCTAGAAAAATTGTGTTCCTTTTTTATAATAATGTTGCTAGTTTTTAACTAAGCTTTAATTAAACTACTTTACATTCCTCATAGCTAGTGTTTGCATCCCTGACAAACTTAGAGTAAAGCAAATTTTTAATTTTGCAGTTGCTGTACTTGCTTTTCGCTCTCAGTTGACCTTGTCATTTGTTAGAAACCTACATGGCTTTAATAGTTGAAATGTTAATTTAATTTTTTAGAATCACGAAATGGTTGAGGTTGGAAGGAACCTCTATGTCATTTTGTTCAACCACCTACAGAGTAGGAGTGTAATTGCCAGTGTTATGGGAAAAATAATTTTTTGTTTGTTTGTTTTTGTACAAATATTGAGCTTTAGAAGAGAGGAGCTGGTTACTCCCCCAATATCATTACATATATGGAAGGTGATTGGGCTCAAAGGGTCTCAAGAGTTCATGTATGTAACTCACCTCTAAGGCAGTATTAGCTGCTCTGTTCCAGATATATGCTCATCTAACATGTTCTTAAGTTCTCTTGACAAAGATTCTGTGACTTCCCTAGGCTATCTTTTCCAGTACAACAAGAACACTAGATAATAGCAAAGTGAATGTATTAACTTTCATTGAGCATTCACAGGCTATGTTTTTTGCTAGCTGGGCTCTTGGTAGCTTAACAAGAAGTTGTGCTGGACAGATTCTAATTAGATCCATAGCCCCCTTGTGGGTTCATTCTGAAATGCCTTTTACCAGTTTCCTGATTAAAGTCCAAATGAAAAGGATGCCAGAAGTCTGCCAAGCAGGATGCCAAGCCACCAACAAGAACTTAAGCACTAAGAGTACTGCATTGTGGGAGCTCACAGAGTCATGTCTGTGCTGCTGAAATGAGATAATGTGAGAAATCTGCAGCAAGGCCACAGTGACACAATCTCATTTCCAGAAGTGACTTTCTCATAAGAACCATTGTTGCCAGGGTTGAAAAAGTGAACTGAGTTGAAAGACTGTTGTGAGTTCAAAGAGGACTTGAGTGCAGTTTGTTTTCCTCTTTTTGACTTTTTTGTTTTGTTTTGTTTTGTTTTGTTTTGTTTTATTTTATTTTATTTTATTTTATTTTATTCACTGCTGTTTTTTATTTGTAGTCTTGGAGATATGTATCCTCAGTTTAGCCGCAAAGTAAATATTTAGGGAATAAAAGTGTAGTATGAAAGGAGACATATACCATCCAGTTGACTTGTTTGTTAGGTGGAATTATTTGTTGTTGTTGTTTTTCCTGTAAGTACAGATTTATTTTCTTGTTTATGTAATAAGAAGTAAAGAGGGAAGGGAAAGGTAGGGAAGGGAAGGGAAGGGGAAAGACTATTGGCAGACCTGGAATGGTTTATTTTAGATATACAGTTGGTTTTTTGGTTTGGTTTGATTTGCATCTATTTCTAATTAGGGCTGATTGATCTTGAATCACGTTATATAGTTCACTTTTACAAGAACTTAAATCAATGTTAATGTGACCTGGTTTCTAAGTTAACATAGGCATTAACTCTATATCCCATACTTGAAAAAAAGATCAGACTACCTTTAGGAGTTCCCAAAATGCAGCACAAGTGTCTCAAAGGAACCATTTAATTGCAGCCATCTAATTAAATACAAAAGTATTAGATATACCTTAGACAAAGTTTATGTAGCCTCTAGCTTGTTGTCCTCTAGTTCAGTGGCACTCCATGAACAACACTTTGGCAATCTAATTAATGGTCTTTCCAAGCTGTAGTATCTTCAACTGATGAAGAAAATATGTTTTTATGTCCCTTTTTCTGCCTGCAAAAGATATTTTTAAAGAAATTTCCAGAATGACTTTCATAAATGACAGAAGCAAATTTTGGACAATTTTAACACTGGAAAGCCTTGAGGTTTATCTGTCATATATTTTTGCATAATTGCAATGAAACAGTTGCTGTTGGTTATAGGGTTAAATATAAAAACTCCTGAAACCTCACTCTACCATGAACTCTACCATGAATTGTTTCTTTGTGAAAATGATTTTATTCTACTTTTTGTGACATTCATTTCTGATTTAATTACTCATATTCATTGCCATAGTAAGGAAAGCCACATCAGTAGGACAAGGAAAAGCATAAAGCAGAGAACTAGAAAAAGGGAAAGAATCTATTAGCAGGATTTCAAATGAAGTGAAAAGCAATTGCAAATGGAAGTTCAGAATTGTGGGAAGACAAAGGGAAAAAGGCCTCAATGAAATGAACAAAATAGAAACATAACTGCATATTTGAATGGAGGAGAAAATAAGCAAATCATGGACTAAAATAAGGTGACTCGTAGTCATGAGGAACAAAAGCAAACTACAGATACAGCTATGGATTTTTTTATGTGTGCTATATTAGCTTATACATATATTCCCAGTGATTCCCACGTGTGCACTACATCGTCAGCTTTCAGTCATTTGTTTCCCGTTGGTGCCACTGTCTACCCAATTCAAGGATCACTTATGCCTCCCAGTCTTTGCACCCACACGCCCTTCTCCGCCACAGCCTGACTAGAGCTTGATGAACCTTCTCCTGGTGTACTCTAGGAATGAAACCCGTTGGTTCATGAAAACAAGAGATGCATGAAAGATGCCAGGGCATGAAAGGAGTGAGCTACATCAGCTCTCTGCTTGCCCCAGCATGACAACTCAAAAACAACATTTCAAGTAGAAGTTGCTCAATAGAAGCCTCCATTTTTATCTTGGGAAAACAATGAAAATAAAATCCATGTGCAAACTTCCATCTCTGTTGTTGAGAATCCTTCTCTGATTAGAATAACCCAGTTCATTTAAAAATCATTTGAAAGAAGAGAAAAAGAAGAAAATGTCAGAACTTGCAAAGTAGGAAATGGCTAGACTTGAACTGTCTTTTGAATATCATCATTTTAGAAGTAACAGGATATGAGTTTTGTGCCATCTGTATTACCAAAACCAGGGAAAAAAATCCCAAGCACCGTTTTTCTCTGCTTATGGAGTACTGAACAGT
Organism: Anseranas semipalmata; assembly: GCA_013399115.1. NCBI lineage: Eukaryota > Metazoa > Chordata > Aves > Anseriformes > Anseranatidae > Anseranas > Anseranas semipalmata. Next base: position 301,407 of record VXAA01003984.1, read on the forward strand.
GCTTACCCACGGCCGTGCGTTTGGAACAGACCCATGTGCTTTCTGAATAAAATGGAGATCTATTGCCAGAGAAGACTTTGTGTCTGGGGACTGAGAAAAATACCAGATTACATTTTCATCATCTGTAAACCACAGATTTATAGCTGCAAAGGATCTGGCTTGTCATATTAACTGCCCATTAGCTTCAGAGAAAATAATAACTTGCAAAACATGAAAGAAAAAAAAAAGAATTGCAGAGATGAGAGAATCATTTACTGACAGCTTCAAAACTGGCTTCACAAGATATTCCTTCTGGTAGGACTGGCAGACCCAGTGTAATGGCTTTGCCATGACAAAGAACAGCCATTTATCAGAGCAATATTCATCCCAGTTCCCCCCTGCCGGCTATTTTCAGTCACATTGTAAAGGAAGAGAGAGAAAGAAGCCTCCCAACTGCATGAGATCTCCTTTAATTTCTTTCTTTACATAGCAAACAGTTTGCTGCCTTTTTAGGCAAGTCTCACGTCCTGTTAGACTTTCTAGACCTTGATGTTCCCTTGACTAACAATCCTGTAACCTGTAAAGCCAAATGAGGTAGGAGAGCATACAAAGGAGACCTGTGCTGGAGCAGTGGCTCCTTCAGTCTCTTACTAGACACTGGAGGACATAACCTGTTCTTGGTCACATTTCTGTAAGAAGAGTAGCTCCAGAGATTTCGCTCAAACTGCAGTGGTGTAAATCTAGATGAGAATTTGTTTGCCTGTGACAGCAGCTCTAAACTTAATAGAATTGTGAAGATTGAGGGGTTAAAGTAATGAGCTCCTCAAGAGTTCACCTCTTACTGCCAAGTATTCATTAAGCTTGTACTGGACGTCTTAGACAGTCACCTCTAAAGTCTCTGACTTTCTGGTGAGGATACAGTCAATCTTCTCTGTAAAGTCCCCAAAACTTATATCTCCGAAATGTGCTTTCATTAGATTGCTCTACAAATCACCCCTTTAAGACCAATTCTAAATATGCTTTCTGAACTGTAGAGTGATTAGTGCTGAATACAGTACTTTGGGTGAGGTCCTAACGAAATACACTGTATTTCCTTAACAATAATTGAGTTGAAGGCTTTAATATAAGGGTTTTTTTATTATTAAAATAACTCTCATATCTCTCTCCAGGTCAATATGCTGTAGTACCTTCCCATTAAGCAGATATTATGTTCTTTTATTACATTCTCCGAGACTCATTATTCTGCATTTATCTGCATTGAATTTGCTATCTATTAGCTCAAGCACTTAAATGATCTAAATCCTTCCCTACCTGACTGTATTGTTTCTCACGGATGACCTTTCCTCCCAATTTAGTATCATCTGCACACCAGAAATTTTTAGTTTAAATAATATGCTCTGAGTCATTTAAGGTACTGAAAAAGCAGTGGTTCCAACACTGATCCCTGCAGTGCCCCTGGCACAAGTAACTTTGCTACAGCTTAAAAGCATAACTCACAATGTGCAATCGCACCAGCTACCAGCTGCAGTTTAACAATATGGCATTCTCACTTTGAATGAAAGGTAAAGCCTTGCTTAATATGTATCCAATTTTTATAAAGAGTGTTCTGGATTTCTTGAAAACAGATGGTTAACATTTCTACAGGGCTTCAGGGTATGTCTGCGCTACAGCTGCAAAAAGCCCCGTGCTTGCTAAGCACCAAGCAACAGCTGGGGATGTGCTCCACTGATCCAGGACAGGTGAACTCCAGCCACTCCAGCCACTTCAGCTGCCTTTGTACAAAACCGTGCTTAAACCAATTAGCCCTGCCAAAAACTTTGTGACAACATTGCTTGAGTGTGGCCGTGCTGGTCCTGGAGATGAATTTGTACCCCTGCCCAGCCCTCTGCTGCACATGGTCAGTGCTGGTTTGATGGGACCGATGTCTCACTCTTTCGCACAAGGTGGCTGTGCCAGGTTAGCTACAGAGGGAAGTTAATACTAGGATGAAAGCTAGGATGCTGACAGTTCAGTCAATAATGCCTGCCCATGAGGAAGACTGAGGCGGAGGGCTTCACACTGCTTTACTTTCAGTATCTGATTGAGATACGTAAATTAAAGATGAGCAGCCTTGGGCTTCCCAGATGGTCAATGGGGAAGACAGGCCTACTGAATTGTGGCCTCAGCACCCCTCAGCCTGTCTGCATATGTTCCCAAACTTCCCAAATCAGGCAACTAAAGTAAAATATTTGAAGCGTGTCAGATGGGCTCCCTCCTGTGTGCAGGGATTTTCCTCTTCTGCTGTAACCCGCTCTCTCAAAGTTCACTTCTTTTGATTAGCTTTCCTCAGCGCTCCTTTGCTTGAGGTTTTCAAATCTGATTACTGTGTTCTACAGGGCCAAACTGTGCCTCAGGCCTTTCTTACACTTGGGTCTGGGCTGCACCTACAGTGATGTGTGTGTGTATTCCCCATGGCTGGGAGATAAAGACCTTGTTGAGGACAGGCAGTGGCATATACAGCCAAGCTTTACATTTCCTTGAAAAGGAGGGGCAAAGAGGTGCTGGTGAGAAAACCAACAAAAATACTTCAAGAGCTGTATTTTACTTTAGTAATTGAAATGTGTCTCAGCTCCCAAACTTGTGCTGATATTTTCCACTTACTGTATTTTTTTCTTCCCGCAGAAAAATAGTTTGCTATGACTGAGTAGATTATCTTTTTCCTAACAGCAGAAAAAGAAGCAATTGTGTATGCACAATTTTAAGTTATTTAAATTCCATCGCCCCAAAAAGTGATTATTTTCTTTCCCTGTGAGGCATTCCAACAAATTTCATGCAGTCAAGGCAAGCTTAGCTACTTCTTTCTTTGGCTTTTTCACTTCTCTCTGTTCCCCCAGGATGTTCTACAATGATTATTTCTTTCTGTCTTTATTTTCTCTCTCCTTCTTTCTTCCTATTTTTTGTTCATTTTTTTTTACAGCTCATTCCCCTGAGGGAGTCTGCAGCAGTAATGCTGAAGCACTGCTAAATGCGGTAAGGAAAAATCATCCGTATTTGATGGCGTCACAGTACTAGCATGTTGGATAATCTGTTATCTCACTTATATGGCATGAATCAGCATGAAAACATTTTCCAGAAATCTGTATGTTTGTGTGTGATTTTATTAAATTAAAAGCTGATTCTATCGCTTTCCCACAAATACTATCAGACTGTTTTAGATGAAATAAAAGAAAAGAAAAGAAAAGGAGCTAATAGGTCTCATGGGATAGATACTTAAAGCCTTTTGACATCTCAGTATTTCAGACATGTAATGTTTTGAAAATGTTCAATCCTGAATTTATAAAGCTCTAGAGAATGAAGTCTTCCATTCAATTCATAGCATAGGTCATAGATACCAGCTTCTTCATAATACCACACTAAAATATTTTCACCCGATGAAGAGGGCCCACCCATATAGATGATGGGGTATCTCATATTTCATGTCACACTCTTGCTCTTCTTTCGAAACTGTATGAAAGAGGACATGTTCCATTCACATTTTTCTTGCAGTCTCAGTCCATTAGAAAGTTAGTGAAAGCTTACTTCATTTAAAGAACTTGGAAGGTATCACATAGCAGCAGTTTTCAGGAGGTTAATTGCCACTGATACTTCTCACAGATACCCAACAGCAGCTAAGCTTCTTCTCTACTATAATCACTCTTAGCCACTCATACTCATAGCTCTATAGCTTATCATCTTTCTCTCTCTTCTTTCTTTCATATGGAAAAGTATAGATAGAGTTCAGAGTGTTTGAGTTAAAAAAAAAAAAAAAAGACCTGAAAAAATGTGAACAAATCAAAAATGAGTTTTTCTGAGGTTTTGGTTGTGTTAGCTTACACAAGGAAGCAGACATATAAATAGAAAACCACAGCTTTTCTCATTTCTTCATTTTCCCCTCAAATGGTTGGTTGGTTGTTTTGTTTTATTTTTGTTGCATTTTGGTGGTTTTTTTTTGTTAGGTTCAGAATACTTCTGTCCAAACGTTAGATTATCTGAGTAAAGGGATAGCATTTTGTACCCCCAGCAGTAAGCACTTGGCTTATACCATCATAGGTGCCCATACCCACATAGCTGTGCTATCCCCCAGTGAACTCAGAGGAGCAGCTACCTACATTCCAGCTGAAAGAGAAAACAAAGAACACCTGTCTCAATGGTTTCATTGATCTAACTTGAAAGCACAAATACCAGAAATATTTTAGGAGCAAGTAATTCAAACAATTAGGAAAAATATTTTTCTGAATGAAATCTGTTCTGATTTCCTTTTCCATCTCCATTGTTATTTAAAATCATTATTAAATAAAAATTGTTAACGTCATCAATCACAACTACTATTTTTGAATAAAAAGTGTTTTTTTTAAGGAATTTTTAAAGGAATTTCTGTTAAACAGAAGGCCTTTTTCTACTTAGGAAGCAGGATAAAAACTTTTTGATTTGCCTAGGCTGAAGATTAAGGATTTGAATTTCATTATTAACTGAACTAAACTTTCATACACTTTATACTACAGGTCTCAATTAGACCTGAAGCTGTTAGCAAAATTTTTTTTCATCAAAATAATAAAACAGATGATTTTAACTTTTTTTTTTTTTCCTCCGAAAGCAGTCCTTGTTTTTCCACTGAGATTTTGATGAAGCACTTCACTGAATTCTCAAATATCAGAAAACTCCTTTCTTTCCTGGGAAAAGTGTGACCAGCTTTCCTGTGCAAAAATAGATTTCTGATATCGAAGGCCTAAACTAAGACTTGCTGAAGCCAGTGAATATGAAGCTATTCATATAACAGAAACTGTCTTTTGAACAGTACCATTGCTTTGTCCTTGTGATAATACAGACATTATAGCAGTAGGAGGTAGGAGACCTGCGTTCAAGACTTTCCTTAGCATAAGGAAAGTTGTTCTAGCAATTTCATATCAGAAGTCCAATCTGGACTTGAAGGGTGTGTTTTCTTCTCCTCCAGATGTATAGTTTTGTGTGCATGGTATAAAGGCCCAAAAGGAAGTCGGAGTTTGCAACCAAGGAGTTTAGCTGAGATCATGGGCCCTGCTTGCTGGATGACTCACAACAACTGTTCACTTATTAACTGAGTAATTGCTGGTTGAAAATAAGGACAAATTCAAGCATGAACCACCATCTAGACCCATTTCTTCCTTTGGCATTCCCATCCTCTGGCAGACTTTTCTGATTACACAGCTGGAATCAAAACCCCTCTGTCTTAGAGGATCTATGGGTCTTTCCCATACAGCTGCACGCCAACCTCTGTGCAGAAGGAGAGGCAGATTACAGCTTCTTCCATGTAATTCAGGGCCTGCTGCTATGCCTGTACTTTGTGGTGAAGTAACTGCCATTTCGACCATGTTCTCACCAACCCTAGTCCACCTCTGATCACAGTTCAGGTGATTGTTTTCTAGACGTTGAATAATATATAGTTATATACTACATAATAGCACCACCGTTGTAGCTGGAAAGGGTTAGGCAAAACCTGAGCGTATTTAGCATGCCAGGATCCTCTGAGGACTTAGCAGTTTCAGTCATAAATTTCCATACATAGGAAATAAGTACTTAAGCACCCGATTCAGTAAAGGCAGACATGCTGCTGAAAATCTTCCTAAAATAACCCTAATTACAAGGGAATCTTCTTCCTGAACCCTTCAATAGATGGTGTGTCTCAGGTGTCTAAGCAATATAAGTGTTTTCTTTCTAACTGAGTTTCCTGAATGTAGGAACTGAAATTCCATAAAAATGTCACTTTAAATGCCTGGGTGGTTAGTTGAATGCCTGCCTAAGTATCTCAAAAAGACATTTAGGTGCCTGGACACATACATAGCTGTCTTTAGACACTAAAATTTGGGGAAATGCATCTTGCTGATGAGAGCCTGAAGAGATGTATAAAAAGGGTAAGTATCTTCCTACATCTGACTTTGACATTGAGTACATTTAAATTATACTTTGATTTTTTTTTTTCCTTTTTCTATGATTAAATGTCTGGCAATCTATAAACAGGTGTGATGAACATTATTTACTCACTGACTTTGTTTACTAGTATAGCAGGACCTGATTCAGATCTGGGCTAATGGCTTATTTTAATACACCCGGTGTGATCTTAATTGCTTGAGGTGTTGATTTTATTCCTCTTGTGAAATATCTTGCTGCAGTGAATGACAATCTCAACACGATCTGTGCTGAGACTGAATGACATCTCTTCGTTTTGCTTTGTTTTGTCCTCTGATTGATCTGTATCTAATGGATACAAAGGAGGGCTTTATTTCAGAAGCTCAGACAGAAAAATGCCATGTGATTTTTCTTAGGAAAAGCATAGGACTGCCTTCAGGTTTGTGGACCATTTGAGGTATTACGAACAAGAAACATGATGTGAGGAGAAAGAGAGAAAACAAACAAGCAACAAACAACAAAACAGAGCAACAACAAAACAAACAAAATCCTTTCAACAGAACTTGTCAGTGGTGAAACCTCTAAATTTAGGAGGATGACCATAGAGAGTGTGTTGCATAGATAGATGTACCAGGTATTGTGACTATGGAGAAAAGTAGCCAATTTGGAAACTGGATCCAGTAGAGATCTGGAATTGGTGAAGCTGAGGAATTCAAAGTCAGAAGCATTATTATGATCATAACCACATACTCTTTTTTCTTTCCCCCTGTTGTTTGATAGTATGCAGCAGCTGCTATCCTTCCTTGATAGATTTACTTTTATGTGCGTCATGAATACATGGTTTGAAAGATGTATGTGGAGAAGGGAACTCTCTTTAGTGATATTAGGGGCCAAGGCACTATGGGAGCACCACATTTTACCGTGTATAGGCTGTACTGATCTTGCAGGCGAAGTGTGGACATGGTGTGTCTTTCCTATGAAGCAGACCAGTTCAGGTGGGATACAACTACGTAATTCTGTCAGGGTTCTGACATGCAGATATAAAGCTTTTACTTTCATTTGAAAGTTGCTGCTTAGCTACCTTCTCAGCTGGCCAGTCTCCAGTTCTTTGATGCTATGTTAGAGCAAATAAACCATCCTTCACATCATTTTACAGTGGGAGTATCTTCAGTAAAGATATCTCCTTCTCTGGAGATATTCAAGACCCGTCTAGATGCCTACCTGTGCAGCCTGCTCTAGGGAACCTGCTGTGGCAGGGGGGTTGGACCCGATGATCTCTGGAGGTCCCTTCCAAACCCTACAATTCTGTGAATCTGTGAATCTCCTCATCTATTCTATTCATCTATGAATTTCTACTTATCTATTCAAGGTGGGAAGTAAGTCCATTTAGTGTATGGGCTAAGTTTTTCATTTGTTCTGTAAGGCAATAAGAACACATCAGGTGTGTAACTGTATTTTTTTTTATATGTATATATATACCTTAATTTACCTTATCAGTGATTTAAGAGAAACAAACAAGCAAAAATGTGCCTTGGGGAGTCATAGGGAGACTAAAATAGATGAGGTTCTAATAAGTACAACTTCTAAAACCCAGATTTAGCCATTCTTAATCCAGTACAATTTTATAATTCAAAACAGTCAAAAACAAAAACAAACAACCAGCAGGAATAAGAAAACAACAACAAAAGTAAATAAAAGGAAGATTATTATTTTACATATAACTCTGGAGGGAATTAGTCACGTCTAAAGAACCCAAAAATCTTCATCTTGATAGACTGTAGATAGGTATAGGCAGCTGATACCTATATTTTAGGTGTCTGAAGTTGGGTATAAATTTCTTTCTTCCCTCTAAAAACCACATATGTGTAGAAGGAGAGAGAGAGGTATTAAGGTAATCTGAAACACTTGTAGCTACTGACATTGACAGTCTGTTTGCAAAGGTAGGTAGAGTCTTCTTCTGGTGAGATTAAGGAGGCATTACAGAATCAAAAGTTTCAAGGAATAGATGGATTCTCCAATTGGAAGTCAATGTTATCACAGTGCCCCTGAAGAATGTTTTCTACCCTGTGAAGCTTCCATAACGATTTCATTACTTCACAACTTTTACATGACATTAATCAGATTAGTATGAAAATTTGTCCCCCTTTTTATATTTATTTGTTTCTTTACTTCTGTTTAGGACACATACCTCTGTTTATAAAAACACTAGTTCCCAGATCATAACCATAAAATATCTAATGATCATTCACAGATTTGGACTTTAAGATTTCCTGACACAGAAAATTCTGTGCTCGTAAGTGTTGCGGTATTAGGGCACTCCTGAATACTAGAAGAATTCTGGCACTGGAGCAGTTAAGTCAGTCCAACACAGGCTGAGTTAGCCACCAAGGTAAAATGTAAAATAAAATGCATTGAAACACATCTCATCAGCACTCAGTATTATTTATGGATAGCGCCTGGGCATTCCGGCGGGTAATACTTCTGTTGTTTGTTTAAGTTAAATAACTAATTTGTCTCTTTAATAAGAACATTATAGATATCCTGTGAATTTGTATGTCAGCAGCACTTCGAAAAGATGGTGTGTGCATAGACAGTCTGACTGAGAATAAAATACTGAGAGCTTTACTCTGTAGCTAGAAAGATGAACCTGAGGGTAAAATATTTCAGAACTATTCTGACAACAATGCAAGTTTATGAAATGCTTGTGTTGGGAGAAAAAAAGATTATAATAATACTCTGCACATGAGTTGCACTCTTCACCTGGGAAACCTAAAGTATTTTTCAGACATCAGCACTCCCAAGAGGAAGGTCTTGTGTTATTCTACAGATGGATGAACCAAAGTACAGGGGCATCTATCACCTTTCCAGCTCCCTCTGGAGTGAAGAAGACTTTTCCACTGGGCAGTAAATGATGCCCTACATTCTAAAATGATTAAAAAGAAAGAAAAAGGAGAAGAGAAAGAGAGAAAATACATTTTAAAGTTTCAATGAACTAGCAAAACTGTTGTGGATTAGATGCAATTTAGCAAAACTAATTTTAACTGAAATGGTTGAAAACTGGAATTTTTTGACTTATTTGTATCATTTGATCTTGATTTTTCTTTCTAAGCACTTAAAACAACGTGCATTTTTTCTCACTACTGTTCTTGTGAGAGGTTTATCTCTTCTAATAAGTGACTTTTAAAGCACTGTATGCACATATTTGTTAGCAAAACCAGGAATAAAGGGCCTAATATCTGGACAACTTTTTCCCTTCTCATACTGTAAATAGAAACTACTTCGATTTTATGTTATTATTAATGGAACCTTTATTAGTTTCAAATCATACAAGATTTTTACTTGGGAAAAAAAGAAACCTACTAAACAACCAAATATAATTTGCTTCTATTCATTCTTCAGATTTAATCCATTCTGCCAATGTATCAGTATCAGGAAGAGGTTCTTCACTGAGAGGGTTGTCGCGCAGTGGAACAGGCTCCCCAGGGACGTAGTCACAGCACCAAACCTGTCGGAGTTTAAGAAGCGTTTGGACTGTGCTCTTAGTCATATGGTCTGAATTTTTGGGCAGACCTGTGTAGTGCTGGGAGTTGGACTTGATGATCCTTATGGGTCCCTTCCAACTTGAGATATTCTATGATTCTATGATTCCATGATTCTAATATATGACTTTATCAGGAGGAGGCAACCATAGATTGTGAGATAAAATAAACCAGAAGATAGACTCAGTAAAAATGATGTGCTTTAAACTCATATTCATGAGGCAGTTCTGGAAGTTCCATGAGTGCATGCATTTAATCTAGACTGATCAACAGGTGTATAATCTGCTACTACTAACTCTTTGTCTTTTCACCATTTGCTTTCATGATTTGTGATAAAGTTTGATTTATAGAAAAAGTTGCAGCTGTAGAATTTTGAAGATTTATAGTCTGTATTTTTGGTAATGTTTGGAACTTGGTTTATTTATTTGTAGAAAGAACTGTTGCAGTGATGGTCAGGGCAAGATCCACATCAAACAGAGCCTTGGGTTGAAATTTTTCTAGGATGAACCGCTCCATATTAATTATTATTACGGAAGTACTAATATCTAACAATACCAAGGGACTTCTTGTAAACTCCCTAAATTAAGGAAACTCAGATCAGCTTAGTCAAACACATCAGATAATATGACTGAGAAGAAATCATCCTCTGTAAGGTCAGATATTCTTTACCTTGATCTTACCAGCTCAGAAAACACTTTTATGGGGTTCCTGGCTCAAAACATACTCTGTGTGGTCTCTTTGAGGTCACTCAGAAAGTTTCTTTGTCATCTCTGAGGTGTGCTTTCTAGGTTTGTTTCCTGCTTTTAAGAGAGATCTCACCTCTTTCTGAAGTCTCTCAGTCTGAAGTGACATAGCAGGCTCTCATCTGCCAATTTTCCTGTCACCTCTTCACCTCCAGGCATGCACAAACCCACCTGCATAGAGAACTGTAGCCATGATTGAGAAAATAATTACCAGATTTTCTTATGTCCTACTGATGTACTATGATACCTGAGCACACACAATAGAGAACATGTTTAGTAAATCCAACAAATCAAGATGGATCAGAGTACAGGGGCATGTGCTATGGAGGCTGTCACTGAATACAGAGACATGACTAGTGTAGCTCAGAGGAGTTACTGATACTGTTGTTACGATGCTTCCTTTCACAGAGATGAAATACCTAAAAGAAAAACAACAGTTTTAAGAATTATTACAAAAGATTATTCTAATGTTTCTTTGCAAAAATGCTTTACAAGGATGCTATCTTTACACAAAGAATAAGAAGATTAAGGTCACATCTGCCATAATGATGTAAGTGTGTAACAAGATGATGCATTTAAACTTCCCCAGTTTTGAGGTAGTACTGGCTGGGTACAGCCCTCCAAACAAGGGTGAAAGACTTCTCTGAAGTTACAAACTTTATGTCGTGTTATTTATGATGTTACCCACCACATTTAGATTTTCAATAAATTTGAGGCTTCATTATAGTTATTTTGTATTCTGAATAGCAAATAGAAGCTCAGCTGGATCATGTGCACCACAGTGCTGTGTGGACTGAAGGCTTCCTGTGGCAGATGGGCCATGGGGGATCCCCTTGAAAGCCTGGCAGCCAGGGCCCATCCCACGACCCCAGCCAGTGTGCAGGAGGGGCCTGTCCCTGGGGACAGGGATGGGCCAAGGCCAGGCTGCAGTGTTGGCCCACCAGTGTCCCTGGCTTGGTGGGTCCCATAGGCAGGCAGGGCTGTGGTTGAGCAGGAGACTGACATTCTCAGGTGTTCCTATGGGGTTGGTATTGGGGTTGGTGCTGTTTAACATCTTTGTTGGTGACATGGACAGTGGGAGCCTCGGCAAGTTTGCTGACACCAAGCTGTGTGGTGTGGTCAGCATGCAAGGGATGCCATCCAGAGGGACCTGGACAGGCTTGAGAGGTGGGCCCATGAGAACCTTAAGAAGTTCAACGAGGCCAAGTGCAAGGTCCTGCAATCCCAAGCACAAATACAGGTTGGGTGGAGAATGGATTGAAAGCAGCTCTGAGGAGAAGGATCTGGGGGTCTTGGTTGACGAAAAGCTCAGTATCAGCTGGTAATGTGCGCTTGCAGCCCAGAAAGCCAACTGTATCCTGGACTACATCAAAAGAAGCATGGCCAGCAGGTTGAAGGAGGTGATTCTCCCCCTCTGCTCTGCTCTTGTGAGACCCCGCATGAGTCCTGCATCCAGCTCTGGGGCTCCCAACATAAGAAGGCCATGGACCTGTTAGAGCGAGTCCAGAGGACAGCTGTGAGGATAATCAAAGGGCTGAAGCACCTCTCCTATGAAGATAGGCTGAGGGAGTTGGGGTTGTTTAGCTTAGAGGAGAGACGGCTCCGGGGAGGCCTTATAGCAGCCTTCCAGTACCTAAAGGGGGCCTACAAGAAAGCAGGAGAGGGACTCTTTATCAGGGAGTGTAGTGATAGGACAAAGTGTAATGGTTTTAAACTAAAAACTATTCTATGATTCTCTGATCCTGTGGCATTGCTGGGGCAGGGACTGACAGCCCCCAGAATGGGGTCCTGAGTTGTGGGCAGGCTTGGGGGAGCCCCAGGGCAGGATGAGCAGGGACAGTAAGGCCTGTGGGTGCCTCTGGGCCCTGGCAGTGTGGAAGATCTTTCTGTGGGCCAGAGTTTGTCTAGATTTGGATGAAACCTCTAAATCTTACTGAGCGATGTGGTGATCATCCAACCCCACTGCACCTTGGTTTCACAGCCAAAATGTGATGGTGCTTGTAATCTGTTATGGCTTTGCCTGAAGTTGAAGGAGGAAAAGTTATACAGGAAAGAAAGCAAAAATGTTTCAGAATCACTATGTACCAATATATAACCATAGTTAAACTGCTTTATTTTCATGAGGTTTTACTTTGATTCATTTATCCATTTTTGATGCCAGTGAGGGAGAGCAGGAGTGGCTCCTTACTCTTCTCTCTCTGAAATTAAAAGGCAGTAAATTTTAAACCAATAAAAGGAAATGTTGTTTTGTTTTCTTTGCTTTTTTTTTTAATGTAGCTGATAGTCAACCTGAATAATTCACTGTCAGACAAGGTCAGCAAAGGCAACTGCAATATCAGGATTTTAGAAAAGGTCTGAGTAATTTTATGGTCAGTAATAACAGTTTTGCCATTACAGAAGCTAAAAAAAATGCTGGAAAGGTCACCAAACCTCATGCTTCAGGGGCTGGATGATCACCTGTGCGGTCAGGACAAAACTCAGTATTGCAGTGTGCACACCCACACATACATACTCATTCACACAGTGCTTTCAGAACTACTTACTAATAGTTTTTAATAGCTGATGATACATTACCAGAGAAATACAGTGTCTTAATTTTGAGCTGATTAATATTTAAACTCATCAGAGGAAGGCTTCCCATGGTTTACAGTTTTCATAGGAAGATGCAATTGGATACTACAAATACAAATATTTTATCATGCATATTTTACAACAGTGATTCAGATCCCTTTTTATATGTGAGTCCACCTGAGACAATTGACAGTGGACTTTGCTTTGCTGGGTTCAGTCCCTCTTGTCCTCCATCCCAGGGCAGCTGCTGACCCCTTGTTCCCTTGCCTGTGTAAAAGATGTCCTGACTACTTCTTCAGTATACGGGATCATGGTATAGAGGCCTCTATTCTGACTCTGTGGAGACCAGCACAAGATTACCAGAGCTTTTTCACTTGACCCTGTGCCTTACCAGTGAGGCCTACCACACTAGCTACGAACCATTTTGTTGTTGTGCTGTTGGCAGATTGTGCTGTTAACAGAGCATTTCTTTCCTTTGAGATTGAATGAAATGTCAAGGCTGAGCTGAGAGGGAAGAGGCAAAGCTTAATCTGACCAAATGGCAAAGAAAAAGCTATTCAAGTGAGTCTGAGGCTTCAGTGGAATCTCTTATAGCTGAAGATGTTCATCCCCATAAAGTGATCAAGTTTCATGTAGTTTAAGAAGGAAAACCCCGAATACAATGTTCTTGTGTAATCAAATCTACAAAAAGTGCTTCCAAACATTTAAGGTTGATTAGATGACTCAACTCATATTTGGTGGAAAATAGCTTAGACTTATTGCTCACACATAACTTCATTACTTCCTATAACACTATGAGTATGAAACTGTCAGACTTCAGGAAACCACAGTTATGACTTAGTATTGTGAGAATTAGAATAGTTGGAAGAGACCTACAAAGATCATCAAAGCCAACTGCCTGAGCACTTCAGGGCTAACTGAAAGTTAAAGCATGTTATTAAGGGCATTATCCAAATATAGGATAGGCCTATAGGCCCTGCCTATCCCTTTTGAACAGCTGATAGCCCTCCATCCCAGCACTACAGGTGTAGGACTTGTTCCACCAAATCTTACTAATACCAATGATATCATAGCTTTGGGAAAGGACCAAAGCTTCCAGTTCATGAGCTTCTTGAATACCTCAAACCAATTTTGTGTTATATTTTACTGGCTTCCTACAGAATATCAAGACAAGTTTGAGAGACATACTCACTCTTTCAGAGCTTAGCCTCCTAGAGGGATGTTTACTTTTCTAGCCTGAGGAAATTGGTCATTAGCTTACACCACCTCACATATTGTGTGTGGATGCAAAAGGAAGGAAAAGTTTGTTTGCTTTTTTCAGATATCAGACAAAAATCAAAACACAAGTATGACTGAAATATGAAGGGAGGTAAATTACATTTATTGATAAAACTGCTCTTTTACTTATTCATTTATTTACTGATCTAAAGGTGAAGATTTTTAATTTCAGAAACTCCAGTAAGCAGTTATTGTTTCTCACTCTCCAGACACCTCTGGACAGATGTGTTTCTGACAGATGCACAGTATTATAATTAACATAAAGGCAACTCAGTCATATTTAATAGCCTGTGATAAACAAGAAGCTAATCTAGACCACCTGATCATCCCTTCTATCTTATTCCTATGTTTTTTTTTTTAATTTTATCTATGACTTCCATGTTCATAGCAACATTAAAAAAAAAAATGCAAAAAACTCATCATTTTTCCCATACATACATAGATAGCACAGCAGATATTCAACAGAAAGTGAATATTTTGCAGTAGGGAAAGCAGAGGCAAAATAGGAAAAAAAAAACAATACAGATAGATAGATCCTCCTCACATCATTTCACATACTCAAAGAAGGTGCTCAAGAGAGAGCACAAGGAGAGAAATGTAGCATAACAATCTGTGTAGGAAGGAATGGAATAACAATAAAATGTCTGTTAAAGAACTGGAGGAGCCTCAGAACTCACAAAGGACACTAAAATGACTGAGTAAGATACTATTTGTTCTTGTTTTATTTCATTTGAAAGTAAGGGGTATTTATTACATTGATGAGTCTGCAATATGTTTCTTTGGACTGATTCACTAGATTCACATTGTGCTGTATGTAGAAAACAAACTTGCAGAAAAATGACCTTCTGCCTGCTCTGTTTTCCTGTGGTATATCTGAGAATAATAAATTAGCTGAAACATCATAGGCATAATAGCTTAGAATGTAAAGGTGCTTTTTCTCAATACAAAGCAAAGGTATTGCTGGATGGGATAGGTCAAAGAGACGGAAAGGATACTATACATCTGACTAAATGCAGTGGAGAATCAATGTCTGAATGACACAACCTCAGTCCTCTTTATAGTTGGTGGAGAGAAACTGGGACAAGGTGAGCATCATTCCTCCCCTCCTAAAATCCATGTCTTCTGTCAAATAACTTTTGTGGTCTTTTTTTCTTTTTTTCTTTTTAAATGGATTCAGCAATAGGTGTCAGCTATGTAAGTGTCTGCAGCTGGTTTAATCACATTTAAAATACAATACATTTTATTTTCTTTGCTGAATAATCATGTTTCGTATGTGTCTTCATCATGAATACACACTCTCTCCCATTCCCTCTCTGTCCATCAGCAGTATCTTTTTATACAATTGGGTGATTGCATCCAAATTTGACAGAAAAATAAAGGTTTCAAAAACATTCTGTCATACGCTGCTACAATGCTGTTTATGCTGGGAAAACATGCAGCTTGAAAAGAGACTGTTGTCATACTCCCCTTAGTGAAACCTTCAGATGCTCATACTTTATTAAACATCAGAGAATTCACATGGTGAAAGTAACGGAGAGAGGAAGACGAAAAGCTGGGAGCAGGTATTTATTAGGTCTGGTAATCTCTGAACTAATTGTTCAAACATTGTGATTATCTTTCACCAGGGTTTAATGGACGAGTAGCTATACCGGTATCTTTTAAAAGAATCTGCCAAATTTGTAACTGATATAGCAGTTTCAAAGTATCAATTTCTAAAGGGAATGGGCCAGCTTTTAAATTTGCAATGGTGTCTTCCATCAGTATTGGAGCACTGATAGCAAGGACTACTTTTTATTACATTTCATTTCTGTATATAGAAAACTTAATTCTCCAGGACCATCTATCTGTCATGCTTTCACTGTGAAGTGTGTATTTTTTGAATGCAGAAGCACAGAAAAGATCTTTTCACTGGAGAAAGAAAAGAAGAAAAAAATCTAAGATGTGACGTACAAAGTTTCCCGGGCTCTCTTAGATGATCTTATTAAAAGGAAATGCAACATGAAATAAAGCCCTTTGTTGTGTGTTCCTGTACAGAAGGCACTTAAGTCTGTCATGTCATCAGGTGAACTACCTTACTCCTCAACTTGTACCTGAGAGTTTAAAGAACATATCCTATATGTTACATATTAAAATTGATTACATCAAAATGAAGATCCAGCTCAAAAGCGTAACATTTTTTAAACCAGTTCAAGGAAAATGCTATAGTCTAAGTTGCAATCAAATCTCTCGGAGGGATTAGGCAGACACCATTTTAATTTATCCATTCCAGAATTCCGTGCCAAGAGCGCTACAAAGATGAAAATAAAGAAACCGCCAACTGTGCATTTTTGTTGTTGGAGCTGCTGCGGCAGCAGTCTCTCAGAAAAAGGAGGGAACTGCTGTGCTACCTCGATCCCACACACACTGAAAGCCCATAAGAAGCTGGCTTCTCACATCCTTTTGCCAAATAACTGGTTAGCAGCTGAAATCCACCAAGTGCAGCTTTGTATAAAGAAAAGAAGAAAAAGAAAAAGAAAAAGAAAAAATAGCAGATGTTGGGAATAGTGACTGTACTGCAGATTACTCTAGTGTGGGGGGGTCTAGAGAATGGAGCTGGCTATTTTTGGAGTGCCTTGCAAGAAGTAAATAATGATGTAGCTGTTGGCAAAGCACTAAGCGGGGTACTATATTTGTAAATGCTTCCTGCTTCTTTGTAGACACAGATTGATTTTTGCAAATGCAATGTTAAAGATCAAATGGCAGAATGTATTTGAAATCTACCTTTAACCAGTTCTGCTGAGATGAGCAGACAAAGGTGTCATTGTTAGATTCTGGCAATGGTTAAAAAGACGAAGACTCTCACCTGCCATCAGCCATGATCCAATACAGGACTTTGCGGTTTTTGTCATTCTTAGGTCCTCTGCAAAATGGGTGCAGTCTGCTGCCATTTTGCTCACATCGCTGACATGACATTCATATCACACTGATGTGACATTCATTTTGCACTTGCATTGTTGATGTAAATCTACAGTAAAAAGCTGGGCCCGTGGTCATTAGATTGGCCAAGAGCATGATAAAATTTATTTTGGTTGATGGTAAGGTATTTGGAAGCTACTGAGACAGCTGGATTGTTATCTCTCTGTGGACTAGCCTTAGTATGTTTAATTGAATGGTAAGTCTGTTGTTAAGGCGACACAAAATCGGTTATGCTGCTTATCCAGTGCTCCACAGTAACGTTTTTCCACATGGGGAAACATACAATTACAACAAAAATGACCATGATTAGCAACTTAAAGCAGGAAGCACAATTTGCATAGAAATACATTTGCCTATGTCTGTCTAGATTTGAAGGCCATGTTTAATGAATTACTTATATATATCTATAACTTAAAGTATGGAGGTAACCCCTTTGATTGTGTCCACCCATATTCCTGTAGCTGTTCACTTGATTGGATGATCCTCTGGAGATCAGAATTTCCATGTTATCACGTTGAAGTCAGGAATTTGGTTTGGGATTACAGGAATCTCTAAGTCATTTCTCTCCTAAACAAATCAGCTGAACTTTGCCAAGGAAACCCTAAGGTTTATAGATAGAATTCCATGATCCTATAAATCTTTTAGTAATCAGGCAGGAATTAAATAACTATCGTATATAAATATTTGCATGTGTTATCTATCATTTCTTTCCTATGATATTAGTTCCTGTTCTAGAATATTAAATTCTGGTATATTGAAATGCATTCTTCACAGGATGAGTTTCTTTAAAAAATACTCAGTCACCGCTGTATGTTCAGTTCCTGCATCTCATATGAAAAGTGCATATCAATGATATATATCTGTATGTGTCCCTACTTGCATACATACATACATATATTTATTTATGTTTATGGATATAAACATAAAAATGTTCTAAAACAAAGCAAAACTAAAAAAAAAAAAGAAAAACACTCAATAACTTAAAAAGTGCTGAGAGATGAAAATGACTTAAATAAAATGAAACTTGCCAAAGTGCAAGCAGCTGCCATGAGTGTTCTGCTATAATTCATATATTTTATTGTTCTGTTTTGTTTTTTAGATAATTAGTTGGTGGCAAAGGAATAATCATGTTGCATGAAACATTGTGAATTTAATTTCACAATGAAAGCTGTATACTGTATCTACTGTGAGTTAGAAGGACAAACAAAATCTGTTAAAGGGCCAGACTCAAAAGGAATTTCGTGCCCACAATACACTGTTTTACTTTTTTTCCTGTTCTTTTTCTATCTAATTGTTTGTGTAATTTTTTGTGTTTTCAAAGCAGCAATGCAAAATCTTTCTCTATTTATTTAAACATTAATTTTAAAGCTCTGTCTGACATTGCTTTGATGAGTGAAATAATCAGGCAGTGAACTGTCATTTTGAAGGAACTGTATTTCAGTGGAACTCATGATCGAGTAATAAATACTCTTATTGCCTTCAGTGGGACTATTTGCCTAAGTATTAAAGTTAAGTTCTTGCACACATTTCCAGGTTCAGACCCTTTGTTGTTCTGAAGGAAAGAATAGCATCCTGCTGATGAAAAAGAATTAGAAAAGAAAGAAAAAAAAATCTCTGCTATTTACAGGCAATAATGCAAAAACAAACAAAAAGCACATTCACACACAAGAGAACCACATGAGTCCTAGACGATAACAGTTAAGCTGAATTTTTACATTCCTTTCTTTTCCCATTTGTGGCTTTAACAGTAACTATAGCCTTTCTATCTTGATGTCACCAGCATTTTAAATAACACCTATCAGCAGGCAGTTCATAGTGAGCTCCACAAAGAAAGTAGTTTCCAAGTTGCACTAAAACCCACCAGCTTCTGAAGCACATTTGTTTTGTTAAGTGGTGATGTATGCTCAGGCGATACGGATCTCACACCCAGGGAGGCAGCTTCAACAGACAGTTGTCATGGTGTTATTTTCTATGGATGGCTTGCTTGTTCAAGTTAAAATGTCATGTCTCTGTAGTTTTAAGGGAGGGCAGGGGGCACGTGTCCGACCAATGTGCTGCAGCAGGGTGGAAGTCTCATTTGCCTGAAGCTTGAGATGCATGCTGTTAACTCTTCAAATGTCACCGCAGCCTCTAAGAGGCAGGTAATTCCCGTGTGTTTGCTGCGTGCACTCCGGAGCAGAGCCATCTCTCAGTCGTCTCTCTGTTTGCAGTGGGTGGTTTCCTTAGGCTTTTCTCATCCTGGCAGATGAACCCTGGCTTAGAAACTGGTCAGTCCTTTTACCAACCAAGCGGCTGTATGTTTATTTCATTCTTGAATATGAACAAGGCTAAGAAGTATTTTTTAATCATGCTTGATTCCAGTTCTGCTCATAATAGCACTTAGGCATAGCTTAATTTTATGCATAAACACAAGCACTGCTGAAGCAGAGCTGTCATCATTTGCAGGTCCAAAAATCGTAAAATTGGGTCCCCAAACCAGTACCTCTCTTCAGAGATGTTTTGTTCAAATCGGTTGACACATCCAGTGTGAAGCCAAGATGGCTTTCCTCTAGCTGACAGGCAGTCAGTGCAGTGAAATGATCCACAACCAGCAGCTTAGAAAGAATAGATCACCAGCTTGCAGTCTTTGTTATGTAGACTTTCCTGCATAATGCAATTAGATCTGCATCAGGAAGAAAGACAGCATGGTTGTAGGGCTGGACAGGAAGAAAGGAAGGTGAACCAACTTTTTTTTTATTATTATTATTTTTTATAAACCATCTTGGGTGACTTGAAATACAACAAAAATATCTAGATATTTGGCAATGCAAAGACGTATCTCCTTGAGTTTTCCAAAGCACCGGACCACAAATAGATTCAAATCACTGGTTAGACAGCTAGGCTTTTTGGAAAGTCACACTCAGACCTGCTTGTTTTAGACACCTAGACACTTGCCATATCTTCCCTCATAGTCCAGAAGCACAGCACCTGATGGAGCTCTACTGATGTCCACAGAATCAGCCTGGTTAATTCCTACCCAGACCAGTGTTGCCCCTTTCTCTTACAGATTATTATTTTAAACACAATTCCCCTTATAGTAAATCCCTATATAAAAATGCTTGGCTAACATCCCTTCCTTGAGTATTATCCAGCTCTTTCTATTAAAACAAATAATTGTTACATCTAACTGGTTTCAGCAGGGAAGAAAGGAGTAGGTGGTCTCATTAAGAACCCTTGTTTCACAAGAAAGGCATTTCTCATTGTCTTTACGCAGTGATATAAATGACCTTTGCCATGGAATTGATGAATGTATAAATCTTTCATAATATATTTTAATGTCCTGCTGGTAGTAATCTTTATTATAAAACAAAACAAAACAAAAATTTCTTGCAAACAAGAACCCTATTATTAAAAGCATGCAATCCTTGCACTTTTGTGAACAAGAATTTGATATGGTTTTTGGTTCCCCATATCTTATACAGTAATAGAAACTCACAATTTCTTTTTTCCTTCTTTCTTTTTTATTTTTTTTAATTATCCAAACAGCAGGCTATCTCCTTGTCCCACACACTCCTATATCTCCAATTGAAGATGTTACACTGACTTTTCACTCAGATGTGTCTGCCAAGCAATCCCATAAAAAAAAAAAAAGAAAGAAAAAAAAAGCAGAAGCTTCCACAGTCTTTTCAAACAGTTCCGTCTTGAAAAGTTGCATATGCTTGAGTATTTTATTTTCTGAAATTTTTTAGCTTGCACATATAATTTGCACCAGAAACAAAGTAGTGCCCTAAGATTCCTGGAGGACTTTGATCTATAACACTGTACTCTGAACAAATCTAGCAGGCTTGGGCCATCAGTGACGTCCCATCTCTTATCTACTGCAACATTCATGCAAAAGGTGAGAGGTCTGATTTAAGACCTAGTTTATTTATTTATTTTTCCGTCTGACTTAACTCAAGCCTATATATTTCAGCTCCTCAGTGAGTTGATGCTTCATTCTATTTTTTGGTTGTGCTGTGCCACAATGCCAAAGAGAAAGCCAGATTTGTTGGGTCAACAAGGCAAAACTTGTCCAGGCAACCTGAGATTTAGGATACTTGAGTAGAAAGTCCCAGATTCTGATTATGGCATAAAGGTCCTTTTGTACAAATACTAGTGGACTACCATTTCCTTGGTTTTCTTCAGCACATGTAAAACTGAGAAACCTAAACCTAGTTTCTTGAGTACACAGCCAAAAGGGAAAGGCTGAAGATAACGAGGAGTCGTCATTCTCTTTCCTCAGTTTCCCTGAGAAATAGATAGGGAATACCTTGCCTGTTACAGCCGGAACCCCTGTCCTGCAAAAAACTAGGGGCACAGGAAAGAGAAGACATGATTTCCCCCACCTTTTATATAGTAACTTTACAAGCAGAATCCATGGACTCATTTAAACCCAGTGATGTGATATAAAAATTGAGCATGACAGAGCACCTGTTGATTGTGCCAGGATGAGCAGAATGCAGTGGCAAATTCTTTCTCTCCTAAGTTAGGCAGAGGTGAGCTCCATCTGCTCTGTCTCAGCAGTACGACTGTTCGAGTCCCTTGGTGCCAAATGAAGTATAATTCCCATCATCTCTCAGAGAGCATCCTAATTCCCAGGGTAAACATGACCTATTTTAGACGGGAAATGGGGAAGATAGGTGATATTTTGTCATGCCTTTGAAGTTTTGCCACTGAGCAGCAAATAATTTAAACATTATGAAATGAGAGAACTAATGTTACTTAGTAATCTTAGTCTATAGTTAGAATACTTAATCTAGTAGAAGGTAATGTACAAGTCAGAAAGCCTGTTTATTATTTATTTATTTTTAATAGGTAAAATATGATTTGCTTTTCTCTCGTACATAAGTATCTTATTTTAATTTCTATACTTCATTTTTCATCACCTGTCTTTCCTGTTAATGCTTCTTTATTGCAAAATGAGCCAAAATACGAAGAATTGGACATCTACTACCTTATCTTTACCCCAAATTGCTCTATATGATACTGTTCCTACTTTTTGCTGCTCTCTCTTTTTTATTTATGTGACTGAAGAGCTTTTTTGTTATTTGTTTTAATATACTTTGAAAGGCCTAACTCAGCTTGGCTGTTGGCAATTCTTACATTATTTCTACACTTCATGACCTCTAAGGTGTACCTTTATTTGCTGATCAATCTTTTTTTTCTCTCGATTTCTCGCAGGCTTTATGCTTACTCTTAATGTCCTTTTTGAGGTGGCTATACATCCAAATACATTTGGAAACCTTTCCTGAAAGTTTTGTCCACACTTGCTTGATGTGCAAGTTTCAGATAACTTTTCACTGCTGACTTAAAGGGTTTGGAGGAATCTGTCACACTGCAAGCCCCTGAACTTTTCGTTTCCATTGACTTTTCTTGCTTGTTCATGTAATTTGTCAAAGTTTTCCCTTTTGAAATTGAGTAACCCAGATGAAGACCTGCTTTTGCTTATTTTCCATTTAATTTATGTTCAATCAATTTACAACTGCTGACTTCAAGGGTATCACAATATTAGTATTATTTTCAGTAAGTGCATGAGATTAGAGAAAGGTTTGGCAGGCTAGTTGAAGCAGGAGCAGTAATTCCAGCTGGGCATCTGAAAATCATTGTCACGTCCCTCGTGCATGTAGAGATCAGCGCTACTTCATATGTTTGTCAAACATTTATGTTTGTGGAAATCGTTGAAATTGTGCAAATGCCACACAGCATTGGTATGCATGTGGTATCTATGTGTTTATGATACTGCTGCTTGATTATAAATAGATACAGAGAATGATGATTTTAGGATGGTCTGGATCTTCCATTCATGATTTGCAGTTACACTGTATATGTATATACTCAGTACAGGGAGAATAAGTCAAATTTAACACAAAGTGACATAGGGTAAATGTGCGGCAGAATTTGGAGGGATTTAGTCTCTGACCCTGCACTACATTACATCTCTGCTTTGGCTTTTTGTTCAGGGTTCTCTGTGGTTATGTTTACATTACCTGGTATAATATTATTGGTATGGTGTGAAGAGGGAGGGACTGCAACTTGATGTGCTCTATCTATTATTGTCTATTATTTAACAGAAATCTGGTGAATTATGTGCAAAGTGCATATATCTTCTTACTGATTGGGGAAAGAACCTCAAATGACTGGTTTTGACAGTGATATCTACTCTGTGGTCATCTGGAATTACATACTAGGGGTCTCACTCTTCACCTTTGACTTCTTTTTTCATTTTACTTATATTTTCATTTTCCCACCATGTTCATGTCCACTTACATCTCTAGCTCTAAGAAATATCCTTATAGCTTTCTTTAAGTAACTATTTGAACACACCTAACATTGAAACTTCCGCGGAAAATCATTTTTTCAGTCACCTTTGCTGTTTTCATGTCCATTGCTATCTCAGTTGCCATTGTCAGCTTTTCTTTGTTGTCCATGTAGCTAAAGGAAGAACACCAACAAACAGAATTCCCTCTACAGAAATCCATATAAATAAATAAGCAGATAAAACCGGCAAACCTTTGTTGTGTCAGCCTCAGTAGATTCCTGTAGGTACCGCCAGCTTGATTTTCTAAGGCTCGTGTTGCAGTTCAGCCTATTTTTAAGCTCAGGGTTCAACTGTCCGTAAGCTGGTTGGGAAGCGTGGCTCACCCTTCAGTTGCAAAGCTGCTGCTGCCCCAGATTGATCTTTGCATGCCAAAACCCAAAAGTAGCAGTCTATGCCTAGCCACGGAGATGTAGAATCATTTTCTTACTTGCAAGGCAAAAAGGATTTTTTCTTTTCTTACCAAGAAATAGACTGAAAGTCCGATGTTTGGTTCCTGTTGCCATTTGAATGCAGTTTTGATCTTCAAGAAGCCTGTGAAGCATCAGGTCTGTTACTATGTCACCTTGCATCTTTTTAACTTTTACCTTTTAACTTTTTAACTTTTTTATGGCATTAGGTGACACCACAAGTGAACTTTTAGCACATATAGGATACTTGAAAAATGAGAAAACTTGTAAGAAATTGGAATGAAGGAACTTTCCAAATTGCACTTCTTTTTCTCTCACTGCAGATCGTTTCTCTTCTGGAAAACATTTGGAGGCAGGGGGTGAGAATGAAATTTTATTTCACAGATATAAACCTTTAAGTGTGGAGCATCGTTTGGGTGCTGTCTCCAAGTTCTTACTGCTGTACCTGCCCAGCGAAAGGAAGAAAAGCAATTTTAATTTATCCAAAAGCAATCATGGGATTGACGCCAGTCAAGCACTGACACAATAGAGAAGGTATTGAGACACTGGTAGTTTGACAGGCCTCCCCTAAAATAATTTTATCTGCCGGATAAGAGGCAGTAGTCTAAAAACCAGTACATTCTCTTATCCCAACAAGTGGGGGCAGGGAGGAAGCAGGAGTGAAATTGGAAGACTAGAACAAGTCTAATCAAAAAGATCCACCAGCACCAATTTGTGTTAAACTCAAGCCAGATTAAAAATAAAAATAAAAATAATTAGGCTAAAATGAATATATCAGATAGAGTTTTTAATTGGGTGAGCTTGTCTATTCATTGCCTTCTTTGCAAAAATGTATGCATCAAAAGAATATGGAAGATTCCCTTGGGAGGGCCAAAATAAAATATCCATTTTCTCAGCTCAGTCTTAACCTCATGCATCATCGTATTTTCATATACATTACCACTTCAGTGCAACATTATGGATATTTACCAATGAATCAAGAAGGAACGGAGCTTCCTCTTCCCTTCTTTTCTGATTCCTTCCCATCCATTTTGCTCCTTTTTGTATTTGTGTATGTGTTTTTCTTTGCAAACCTGACTCTCAGATCTACTGTACCACACGATTATCAGCGTGATGCGAGGAGACAGGCTGTCTAGCTCTGCCTGGTCTTAAAAAGACTGGTAAAGAAAAAGGGCCTGACCAGATACAGCCAGATGACATCCCAGACCTGGGAAGTGAGCCAGGGTCCAGAGCAACATCTGCTGTGGCCAGGCTGCCAGCCCAAAGCATCCATCCGTGACCGACCAGTCGCCTTGGATCCCGAGAACATCAACAGCGCTTTATTTCCTCTACCTTTACCACCCCTCTTTTTTCCCTCTGCTGTCTGGTGTTTTGACAGCGTCAAGGAAAATGGCTACACTTCACAACTCAAAATTAAATGAGAAGACCGACACTTTCCTCCTCACCAAGACAGAGTACATGACAAAATATGGCACTCTAATCCCACGCTTTAGTCTAAGGAAAGGAATCTGGCATGTTTTGAGTACATACGTTTTTCATATCCACTCAGTTTTGGTATAAGATTTGTTTTCATTCTTTGTGTGTTTGTGGCTAATACATCCTATTCAGGGACAGATGCTGCATGGTTTGAAATAAGGATGTTGTCTCAATGTGGGTTTGAAAACAGTGTTGCATGATAGGGGTACCATCTGCTATACTAAGCAGAACCAGTATAGGAGATCTAAAGCCCCGTTCTCCAACTGGTAAATAAACACTTGCTACCCACACTGTATCTAAAAATCGGGATGAATTTTTTAACATATTTTCCATCAGCTGAAATCCATAAGTCATGCTTGACTGTTTCTGTGACAGAAGTGTCTTAAGATATTTTTCTGTCTTGAGCTAATTTATTCTAGCTAAACTAGACAAATATAAGAACCTAGTGCAAACTTCTCTCTGTCATTTGTTCTCATGACAAAAAAATGCATAAACTGAGTTTTATCCCTGAGGGAATGTGTGCAGAGAATATGTGGGGAATAAAGGAAGATGGGTTGTGAGTAGAGGTGGAATAACTTAGTTATAACTTTGATCCACTGAGGATTTGCCTGTATAACAGAGCAGATTTGTTTGGAATGCTGCTCCTCACATGTGGGTTTTATTTAAGCTTGAAACTTTGCTGGGAGGACACCTGGTTGTGAACTGTCTCCCTCCCTGCCCAGTTTTCTTCAAGGAGAGGGATGAGTCACAGAGGAAGCCATGCTGCTCTTCAGCATGGACAACCAGGGGAACAGGTCCGTGGGACACCATAGAGGGTGCTTGTACCATCACGGGACTTCAGCCCTACTGTCTGGTCAGGCTGCCTACCAAGACGAGAAGAAGGAGCAGGGAGGGAGAACTGTCACTTAAGTGCAATTATAGGCAAGGTGCACCGTGTGGAGAGCCCAGGTAAGATGTAGATCTGGTCCTGATAGTACTTGAAGTTTTAATCCAAGGTGCCCTGAAGCCAACATAAATACAGAAATTGTTCTCAGGGGGTGCTTGAAGCAGCATGAACTCACCATACCGCTGAAATAAATGGGTTTAAATTAGTTACAGGAACTTGAGGGATGAGAGGAAGGAATCCTGAGGGCCTGAAAAATATTAAGAATAATCAAAAGGGAGGGGACAGAAGGGCAGGAGCTGGGTGGCAGATGTTTGCTTGCTCTGAAGAATAAAAGTAGCAATCACAAAAATCGATAGTGAGCCTTATTAAAGGTGAGCTAGGTGCTTTCACTCTGAGGTTTTGTTTGGTTGTATCAGGCTTAGATACCTCACAGGTCAGGTATTTCAGACCCAGCATCTCTGGAGATCACCCTCTTGTATTACAAAGCATTCCCTCCAGAAATCTGCCACTGTTTCAAATGTACTTTCTAGTTCTGAGTTGGGGGTGAGAAAGCGAAGAGAGAGGAGAAGAAAAGGGCAAGAAAAGGAAAGAGAGAGAGAAGAGAGAAGAGAAGGAGATCAAAGGAGGAGGGGAGGTGGGCAGGGAGGCAGGGAAGGAGACAGGGAGGGAAGGGAGAAGGGAGAGGGAGGAAGGCAAATGTCTCCTTGTGTCATAGCAGTGGATGTCCCCTTATTTTCGATTTTCAGATTCATTCAATTTTTCTCTCAGACCATGTGCTCCTGAGCAACCTGTACAATTTCCCTAAGGTGAAAACCTCCTCCTGGAGAACTGCAGTGAATATTATCCCAGGGTCTCAAAAATGCCAATAAGAGAACGAATAATATTTGTTCATAGTAGTGTTCAGTGCAAACCATGACTGATTAGTGTTACGTGTGACATCAACAGAGACAGTAATCAAGGTTACTTTAGCATTGATTTTTTACAGAGGTGAAGCCTCTTTGATGTATTACTCCATCAACACCTTCAGAGCCAAACTTTGCACATGAAATTAATCCCAATTAATTAGACTATTTGTAGATAGTGCTGGGCTCTTTTATGTTGCAAAATAAATATTAATTCGGTGGCATTT
Organism: Anseranas semipalmata; assembly: GCA_013399115.1. Lineage (NCBI taxonomy): Eukaryota > Metazoa > Chordata > Aves > Anseriformes > Anseranatidae > Anseranas > Anseranas semipalmata. Next base: position 328,608 of record VXAA01003984.1, read on the forward strand.
TTTTTCACCTTGTGCAGTTTGTGTGGCTGGGAAGGGAAAAAGAACCCTATTGATCAGTGTACTGAAACACGTTAGAAAGTTTAGGCACCTGAGGTGGTCTGAGAGGCAGCTTGCCTGGAATCAGCTCGAGGCCTGACAGAGAAACTCAGGAAACTGGACCCCAATTCTCCTGACTTTGCTGGTACATATAGCCGTGGAAAAGAATATTGTCTCCAATATTAAAAAAAAAAAGAGTTACCCTTGAGCTTTTCGCAAAATATGCATAAAGCAGTACACTGTGACACTACCCTGCAGGGAAGACGTGCCCTGGAGGCAGTGATTCAGAGATACCTTTGCAATTCAGAGACGTATATGTTCAGGAACTTCTTCTAGTATAGTGATTTTTTAAAATTGTTTTCATCATTATTTTTGTATTAGCCAGTGTGAGGAGTAAATTTCTGTGCCTTTGTTGGGCTCTCTTCAAATGACCTCCTCCGGAAAGGGAAGAAGCCATGCAGAACACCACTTCTCCTTCACAAAAAGACCCTAAATCTTATTTGCTTGTGCAGCATCATTTTCTTCTGATTCCCAGAGTCTGGGATGAAGTCTGATTCCCAGAAGAATGTGGTATGTGACTGGGAGGAGAGAGGGACAAGGCAGAGATTTGCACTAGTTGCTACTTTGGGCATTTAATACATAATGTTTTGTTTCCTCTCCTGCTGATGCATGCTTCCTCCCACTGAGTATACAGAGAACTTAGTCTGGGAACTTCTGTGTGAGTTTTACCTGATTTAGATCCTTCAACCTGCTACACTCAGTCAGTATAAATCCCAGTCTTACCCCCAGATCCAAGCTACCGTCTTCATTATTTAGGACCTAAGGGGGTGGCAGGGAACTGCACAATTTTTTCAGCATGTACTGCAGATCAGAATCATGTGGCTACAGTCAGTCTGTTTTTTCACTGAATCAAAAACTGCAAAATAAAAACCAAACTAATAGTTAAAAACACCCAGCTTTAAACATCAAATAAGTTGTCAAAATCCTGACTAGGAAAAGTAACAATAAAGAGTCTCTAACTTGATTAGGCTCTTTGGAACCTCATCAAAGGATAAATAAATGAGTGCTTGCATTATTACAGTAATGCTTGGATGGCCATTTCCTCACCAAATTTAGTCATCACATAGCATTATCCCAGGAACAATAAACCCTTTTCTACAGCCCATTATTCTCTGAAAGGACGAACTGGAGACCATTCTGTGCTCAGCCCCAGCCCTGCTATGTGAGTGGCACCAGAGAGGTGAGTCAGTGAAATGGCTGTCCCATCCTGGGGAGAAGACGCAGAAGTGCAAAGTGGTGTAGAAGAGCTGGCTGCCGGAGAAGGTGACTTCAGTGAGGCTGTGCTTCCTCCTAACCAAGAGAGGAAAATCAGCTGGGGAGTAAACTCCCAGTGACTGCAGCGAGCACAGGAGCCCGGCGGCTGTCGGCGGAGGCCCCTGCTGCTGTGCAGTGACAGCTGTGGCAGGAGCTCGGCAGGAGCCTGTGCTGCCGGAGGCATGTAGTCAGCTCTATTAGTATTTGCCCGAAGCGGCAGTAACTCCTGTTGGGATATCTGTCCTGCATGCCAGGGATGATGATGATGGCAGGGATTCTGGCTGCTCCAAGCTCCAACTCAGTACCTCAGTCTTATCCTTACTGGGATCCCAGATACACAGGCAGGGGAGAACAGCGAGGTAGCAACTCTAACGTGCACTGATCTCTGGAAAATTGACCACCTTTTTTATTGTTAGCCTGCCTCCTTAATAGGTTAAGCTGGTAGGTTTAATTGGAGAGGGGAACAAGGTACCCAGTCCTACTTGCTGGGCAGGGGCTAGTTGTTCCTGAATGCAGAAGGCATCCCCCATGCAGAATTTGGATTTGGATTTCTGTGCTCTGCCACTAAGTAGTCAAAGAGGAAAGGAGTAAAATAAGGGATTTACCACAACATATATGGAATTATCTTCTTGTGTAAACCATCGGAAACTACAGTGGAGTCACACTGATATAAAATGAATGTGGGAGTTAATGTGGGTTTAGTTAGAAAGATGATGGATAGTCTGCTTGTATGCGTAAGTTTTTCTGGTAAAAGATTCTGACTCTGGTTATGTGTTCACGTTGTATCCAAAACAGTAAAGATCTATAGTATATTCAGATTTCTAGTTATGGCAATACACAGCAAATAAATTACTACTGATAATAAGGATTATGAAAGACAGAGATTGATGGTCTGAATTTCCTAAGTATCACAGCAGTTTTGTACTCTAGACCTCTTGTTAATTTACCTCTGATTCATAGTGGTGTAAACAAGAGGAAAAACACACTGTCTATGCACATATATTGCATTAGTATTTTGAGTGTATCCATGTCTCTGGATTTGCATGTGAATATGAAATAATTCTATGCAAGTAGGGGATGGGATTTAATTGTTTTCTCCAACAATGTATCCTTATCTTTCTGGAAGCAGTTCAGACCATCAAAGAGTTGTTGCTGATGAACTCACTAATTAGTTTCCAATACTTAACCTTGTATTTCACTTCATTACTAGTGCTCTGTTCCCTCTAGTTTTACATTTGGTATCAGAAAGTTCATTTAGAATCCAGTCAATCTTCCAATGCCAGCTCTGCACTTTAAATTTTTCATTCAGTAAGGACACAATGGGAATAATGTTTGTATCTGTCAAGGAGATGCATGAAAACTTTTGAGTTGTATTGTCTAGAGAAAAACACACACACACACACAAAACAGGAAGATGGGACTTGCAAAAGAACAGAATAGAATTAAGTCACCAAGGACTGAGCGACTATTATGGTAAATAAGTTATAGTCAGCCAACAGTTTTATAAAAGTGGACAGCTGAAATTCTTAGATTAACACTTTATTTAAAAAATTACACCAACAAATAATTACTTTTCTTGTATTTTATTTCTTGTAATGCTCCTTTTTTTTTTTTTT
>VXAA01003984.1:331602-401360 GCA_013399115.1 Anseranas semipalmata
TGCATTGTAATCCTAGAAGCTAGGAGATAAATGTCTTCAGAAGGAAAGGACATGGAAATTCAGTGGTTAAATGTCAGTATGGTAGCTGATGATCTGCCCATGCACGAAGTGCAGGGCATCTGGGTTTCCTTCTGAGTTGAAAGGGGCCTGGGGGCTTCTCTCCTGCTTTATACAGAGGGAATGGTACTGAAGAAGGAAAAATGTCTTCCATGCTGGTCAGTCCTCTGCTGTCTAGTTTGTGTAACTTCATTCTTTGAAACCAATTCACATAAGAAATAGGATCTAAAAGTACACAGTGAGGCTAATTAATCAACGGAGCAGCTTACTTAAGGTTGCAATGGATTCTTATTCAGTGGAGATCTTTAAGTGAAGATTAGATGTTTTCTGTTATGTCTACAGAAAGACATGCTCTTGGACTTGGAACAGGACTGAAGTCAGGAAGTCCCCTAGCCAGCATTATTCCAGAGATTATAATGCCATCCTCTGACCTTACATTTTATTAATTCTTATTTTTGCGGAGTGTATCAGTACACTGTAGCTCTTCAACTGGGTGATTTACAGGCTGTATTGTTTTCAGTTACATTAAGCCTTCTTATATGAACAGTACATTTGTTACAAACAGGTTCTGTCTCTACAAGGTGGCCTAAGAACACTTCTGGGCTCAGGTAATTATGTACATCTTGGCTATGGTTTGCCTCTCTGTTGGAAAATGACCTGAATTTGTCCCAGTTCTTTCACTCTCTCCCTTCCCTTCTGTGCACTGATTTTCACAGAGAGAAAAAAGGCATATCAGCAGGACTGAATCACGGTGGGCCTGGCCACCTTCCCAGTCTGGATGACTGGGGGAATCAGGACCTGGAGGCAGAACACTGGTTATGCCACAGGTCATTTTAGTTCAGTCTACGTCCAAGTAGAATATATTTTTTCTGTATTGAATATGTATCTATGTCTCTCTTTAGTTCTTTCTAGCCTTACCCATTATTTTCTTTTCTAGGAAGAAGAGAGAGCCTGTACTTCCCAGACCTGACTGTGTAGGGCTTGATGCAAATATGTTAGGAATGCCACAAAAGCATTTCCAGTATTCTGTGTTTCCTGGACAATCGGGCAAAGAAGTGAGATGACAGGTGAGTTGGAAGGAATGGAGGAGGGATGGCAGGTATGAGATAGAGTGTTATGATTCTGAGCAACAGCCCCACAAAGTTATGGAGAGACTCCTACAGACTTTGACCAGTATTGACTGAGACAGTTTAGGTACAGTCAGTGGGTTTCCACTCAAAGTTTTTTAATATAGAGATATCAGTAAGAGATTGTTGTAGCATCAAGAATCTCTGTTGGGTCCATTCTTACACATGAGAGAAAATCTACCATCATCATGTTAATAACTCCCTAGGCAGCTCCTGTGGGGATTTTTCACAATTTACGAGAACCACTTATTGGACATGACTTCATTTGGAACTTTATTAACTATTGATACTCCTCTGTTTTCAGGAGATTTTGTACTGGAGCGTATTCTGTCTTTTCAATGACATATGAAGTATTTCAGTTGCTTAATTTTTTTTTTTTTTCTCAACATTTGTATGTTCTGAGAAAAGAGGTGTCTTGTGACTGACTTCATAATATACCGACTCATGAATTTGATAGGTTGCATGCTACATGTTCACTGCCTACCAGGGACTATGAAAAATTCCACTACAGCCCAGGTATTCTAACATCTTGCTGGATATAGTGTAGAGGAGAAGACATGAACTACTTTTAAGGAACAGAAATAATTTCCTACTGCACCAGAAATTATGTCTGACTTTTTCAGTGGTACTTAGGACATTCTCTTCATCCAATGAATTTGGAGACTCCATTTGACTTTCATAGCAAATGTGAAGCCCCATACATTCTGGAGGAATAAATATATGTGGATGAAATACTGATCTTCATTTTATTCATTTTATTGTCATCTGTTTACCTTTTTAAATGGATCACAGGAGAAAATTCTTGATTCTGTTTTCTAACTCTTAGAATTCTAGGGCTTGCCTTAGCCAAACTGGGAAGACTGGAATGTCACCTTTTCCAATCTTAAATTCTTCTTCTCAACAAGAGAAATCCTGTTACAGCCATAAAACTTGAGGCAAGATCAGACACAGCTGTCACTGAGGATCAAAATAAAAGGCTCCAATCAGATGGATGAATTGAAGAAATATCCTTTTGTCTTCACTTTTTCTGAGCATTCAGATTTGATCTTTATTGGCATGGATGCAAAAGCATATTATAAACTTGGATGCTTGAAATTGCACAAAGTGAATTTGAAATTGCATATTCATTTAGAATAATCTGAATTTGCAAATCATGCTGTATTAGTAACTCCCATAGTTTACAAAAGGGAATGATATGGCAGGAGGGATGTAATTATCCAAAGCAAACAACCAAATGAACAAGCACACATTCAAAATAAAAACAAATTACCATGGACTCTGCAAGATCCTCATATAAGCAAACAAGTTTCACAAAAATAAAGAAATACAAATGCCAACCATTTGAAATAATAAAGAGAAAGAGGCCAAACTCAGCAAATTAGTTTTTTGGGGAATTAGATAAATATAATTCTACTGCTTTATAGTTTCCCACCACATACTGACTATAGTCATCAGCTAGGACTGCTTATTGGTGCCTAATGAACCACTGCTGTCCAAGAATCACAGATTTACTAATACTGACATGACTTAGCCATTTCTTTCCCAATCAAAGATTTTATATTTTACATTTGTGGGAGATACTTGTTTAACTTTAAAACTATCCAGGGATAACAATTCAAGATGTCTTATTCCAGTGCTTAACTGTATCTGGAACAGATTGCCTAGGAAGGTTTTGTAATTGCTATCATAATGAAGCAACAGCTTAGGTGTTATGAATGCCTAAGTTAACCAGAAAAAAATATGTTATGTCAGGAAGGTCCAGAGCTGTGATCATAGTCCCTCACTGCTGTATATATGTAGGCATACCCCGTTTACCTAGTTGTGCAGTACACATCATCTAGTTAGCTCTAGATTTATGAGTCAATTGTCACAGTATTCACTGGAGAAAAGGAACAGAAACCCCTTTTGGTTTAGTTAGTATGCATACTGCTTAACATATTGATAAATGGTTTGTAAGAAGAGCTGAAGAGTGAAAGAATTTTGGATGATACCCAAAAAATCCCCAATCAGGAGTGTCGGGTTGTAGCTGCCTCTGAGGAACCATAGGAAGATCTCACAGTGCTTGGTGGCCAAGCTACCAACTGGCAGATAAAATTCAGTGGTAATTAGTGCTCATGGGTAGGACCAGGCACTTGGGGTCAGCTGTGTGCAAGCGCTTGAGCACCTCATTCACACAGGCTCCCAAGATGGTTATATCATCAAATCCTTGGAGAATCCAGGCCAAAGTAAATTGCCCAAGGTCACGCAGAAAGCCTGTGGCAAAGTGAGAGAGACAACCCAGTTCTGCTGAGGCCTCCTGCCACAACTTTGAGCGTAAGGCCATCTTTCTTGTCCTTCAGCCTGCTTAAGATTGGAGGCCCTATGCAATTACTCACATACAACCAATAAAATTCCATGACACACAGCATTAAAGAAAATACGCTTCTATTTATCCTCACTCCAAATAAAGTAAAATATCTCCCAGAGCTTTATTCTTGCTGGCAGGGTTCTCCTCAGCTGCACATTTCAGACTCAGTATTTAATACTAGTGATGCAGTTGCATTTCCATAATTCGACTGTTCAATCAAGGTCCTCCACCTTTTTAAATGTGTGTCATAAATATGAAAAAAATAAATACTGTGTGCAATCTCTGCTGACTGAATTAAAAGTCTTAAAGAAACTTTCCATGCTATGAAGACTGTGAAGGATTTGGCAGAAATGGTGCTAACAATTAAAGCAGCCAGAGACAGATTAAATTTGCTGATGACAGCTCATTTCTGAGATGGTTACAGCAAAAGTCTGATAAAAGCTTATCTGAAATTCACAGTTTTGATGAGGCTTCTGCTTGTACCAGGAGAAAATGAAACACTTTAAATAGCATGTGATCCTAGGTCTGCTTGGTATTGCAGTGGGAAGTTAGGCATTCCTGCTGCAGTTAAGATTGTGAAGTATTATAACCCTTTGTTTTCACAGCAGGAAAAATAAGTCTAAACTGTGTATTGTATGTGAAAGCAAGGGCAGTTTCAATCTCCATAAAAAGTTTTCAATGTTTAAAAAAAGAAGGGGGGGAGTTGTCTATTTGAACCAAAAGGAAAACAGATGTTTTTATTCATAGATTTAATGGGGGAAAGAATCGGCCAGCTCAGTGCATTGTGAATTCCTTGAAACCATCAATGGTCATGCACTGAGTGGAACAGCCCTGGTGCCACTCTGGTGTGAAGTACGTCTGCAAAGCTTTCTAGAGAGAGATGGCTAAACCCTGAACTCTGCCATCTTTGTGTTAACTTGAATGAGGCCATACAAGCCTTGCACCAGCTCTGCGGCCCTCTGCAAGACTTTGTGCTGGAAGGTGGCTTAGCAGAACAAGGAGATCTCGGTGTCTGGTCCCTTTGGCTAAGCATAAACACGAGGTTTTAAACAACTCCAGTTGTTTCTTAGGCTGCTTTTTGTAGGTGAAATACTGGGATGGTATACAGCAGAAACATTTCTCAGAAGAAGCCAGAAATATGCAAACAGATGTTATTCCAGGCAGTAATCAAGACCATGGAGACATGAAATGAAACAGAGCTAACTAAAAACAAACTGATGAAGAAAAACACTTCTACACACAGTGCGAATAGACACTGGGATTCATTGTCACGGGACCAAGGATTTAGGCACAGTTCTTAAAGTTATTAGATATTTAAATGGATAACATGACCTCCAGAGGGTGTTTTTAAAGGACTATCAGCAAAATATTAAACATCTATGGAAGAAAGGATATTAAAATGTATTTTGTCAAATCAAAGAGATGTGTAACTTAGAGGCATTAGGTGGAGAATATAGATGGAGAAAAAACACTCAGTTTCTTCCACAAAGTGTTTTTTTGTACCTTTCTCTGTATGGCCTGGTTTGGTTCTTGTCAGATTAATCCTGGCTCTGATCCAGGAAGGCAAAGCTTGTCCTTATTAAGTTCTATCCTAAAGGATTTAAGGAACGGACAAAAAAAGAAAAAAAGGAGACAATAATCTTTTTCAACTGAAAGCGCAAAGTTGGTTGAAGCTCTAGTGCACAAACTCCCTTTCTTATACTGCATTTTATATATTAGATCACTCACACAGGGATTTAACTAGAAACATATCTTTTATTAAAATCGTATAAATAAAAACATGTCCTTCTGCCCTCCAGCATGTTTACAGACGCATTTATTTATTTTACAATATTCTATTTAATTAAAGATTTTCTGTTAGAGGAATAAAACTTTCTGAGATGCTTAAACCTCCGAGATGAAACCAGTCAGGTTCGCAGTGGCGTAACTTGACAACCAAAGCCCCAGTCCATGTATGCGATTTGTGCAGACATTAACTGCTGCAGGGTTGCGTGAGCAACCAAAAAGGGGCTTACAAAGTCAGCATTGAGTAAATTTGGATATCTCAATCACATCGGGCCAGCAGCCAGGTTTAATATCAAAGTTAATGATTTCAATCTGGGCCTCTTCCCTGTGGAAATAGAGGGATTTCTATTTGTTGGGAAGCACTTAATTTTATTCAGTGCAGTTCAACCAGAATTTCAAGAGGAAAATTCAGATGTGGATGTGCACTTTAGTTTATGTGGCCCTCTGTTTCCACATAAGGAGAAAAATGTGAATGTATCGGACTTCATCAGAGCTCCTGACATTTGGCTTGTTGGGCTTTGCTCTCAGACTGCCTTCAATTCCTGTGTTAACCTAGCCATGGCAAAGAGCGTCTACCCACCTCCCATTCACTGCTCTGCAATTCTGATACCTCTGCATCAGTGCTCCGTGATACATAGCTCCTGACAAGGCGTTCATACACTTTTCAAATATATAAAATGTGCCACTTCTGCTGAGCAACTGTCCAGTTCTGGCTATGAAAGATGATTTTCCCTCTGTAACATTATGGGTAGTTTATTCATTATAAACCGATTTTTGTTGTAAATGCATGTAGGTTTCAGATTTCTATTTGGAGCTGGTACATTTTAGACTTGTCTAAAACTAAAACTTTTCTTTCGGACATTTTTTTGGATATAAAATTGTATAGAGAATACAGGGATTTAGTCTTCTGTATAAGAGAGTAACCTGTTGTTATAAAACCACTATTAAAAACAATAACAGTTTCAAATGCTATTTGTTTTATTCATACTTCTTCTATGAATTGCAATTCAGCGTTGAAATTCTCAGTAGTCTGTCTTTCTACCTAGTTATTCATATACATGAAAGTAATATCGAGATTACAATTCAGTTCTACTAGAGTAGCAGAAAAGTAAATGAGTGTTGCCTATGTAACTCTAGTCAAATTCCTTATTGCATAATCAATATTATATAATGTTTAACTACATTACATAATTTGTTGTTTGTTTTTTTTTGTTTGTTTGTTTCAGAATTCTGTGGGAAGCAAAGAAAAACAATGTAATTTTTTCTATTTTTTTCCCAAACCAAGTAAAAGATTTATTTCTGAAAATTTCAAGGACAAATGTAAGAAACAGGAAATGCATTAGCCTGAGAAAGTCATCTAGAAAAATCAGCATAATGCAGGTTTATAAAATTCTAAAAACAAAAAACCCACAAGCTTTCATTTTTTAATATACATTTATCCATTCAACTGTAATTATAAGGTTACATTATAATGTTATAAAGTCAGAATTTTGAAAAAAAAAAAACATGGTAAAGCTTGTCCAGGAAAGTATTTTCAAAAAGTAAATTACTAGTTTACCTTTCCCATGTGTATTTTCTACTGTACAATAGAAAACCACAAATAACTAGTTCTATTTGCAAGTTGTTTTTTGTTTGGTTGGTTTTTGGAGAAATTCAGGAAGACATTGATTTCCCTTATTATTTTATTTAACTTCTGTTCTTCCTTCTTTTACTGGGAAAGGGAAAACAAAACAAAACAAAACCACAAATTACAAACTGATGTTTCTGACAAGTTCATTTCTACTTCCCAAATTAAAATTAAAAAAACAGAGAAAAAGAAAAAAAGTGGCATTACTATGTCTCCAAATGTGATGTTTGTGTTTATTTTACTCCTTCTCCACATGAATACATGTGAACACAAACATGTAAAGGCCGAGGAGACGTATACAGAAGGAAGATGCCATACTCATTACATGATGGGCATGCTCTACTTACTGTAGTTTCTTTGTGCATCAGCGATAGTCTGTTTTTATAAGCAGGGTAGTCAAGCAAATCCATATATCTGTGAACAAATGCAAGAACTTATTATTTTTAAAAATCAATTGACTTTGTTGCATCAAGATGTTTTTAGAGTCTCATTATTTGCTGTTATTTATGAAAAGACAGACAAAACCTCAACAGCCAAATGATCAAACAAACACATATGAATGAAATAAAAGTATAATTGGCATTAGCTGCTGAAATAAGTATTTGCATCAGGTTGCTGAAGGGAAAGCATTACAAAAAATAAATTACAACTAATATTTTGTTTTCCACTTAGGTTTTCAATTTAGGGTTTTTTTTTACCACAGGACATTCAATACCCTCAATAACATCACAAAATTTTAGGGTTAAATTTTCAAACAGTGTATGAATTGAATGACTCTCTTGGAATGGAATAATTCTCTTGCGAATGATGAATTAGGATAATAGTAGTGGAAGTTTACTGACACCAAGATAAACATAAAAATGAAAGTAAAGCCTCCTGAAAGATTTTTTGCTGTTTGGGGTCCTGGTCCAGCTCTCATCAGACTCATTGGAAATGTTCCATTTACCTGTTTCCATGGAATTTAAGGCAAATGAAAAGATTTTCTTTTGATTTTTTTTAATGGAAATTTCATTTTATTTTGATTTTTTTTTTTTTTTTTTGTCTTTTAAAAGAGTCATATGGCCATGACCCCATGTATTTAAACATCTTTACTCTGGTTTTAATAATACACATTTTCTGTCTTTCTTACGCTTTTCCAAACTTATTGATGAATAAACAAGTTCAGCTTGGTTGACACTATTTTCTCATACTGAAAAATAATTTTACTGAAGATAAGTAGTTGCAAAATGCTATTTGTTATTTTATTCAATTTTATTTTGAAACATTAATGTTTACCTTTTAGCTAAACAACCAGATTGTCACTATTTTTTTTCCTTCCAGTGTCCCCAAATTTGTATTGTGTTAAAGTATTTATTTTCCCTCTTTATTTGCCCTTTACTTTCCCTTTTTATTTTATCTGTTTGTCTTTTACATTTTAATATTCCATTGATTTCTCATTTCTCTCCAATTTTAGATTGGCAAATAAAAAGAAACACAAGGGTTTTGACACTTCATTACTTTCTGGTAACAGAAGAGATTTTGAACAATTAAAGGTATCAAGACATTGTACTTCAGCTTGGTTTTGCTACTGTATCATTTCTCTGCAACTGAAGAAATTTTACAAAGCTAAAATTAGTAAAGACAAGGAAAATACACAGAAAATCAAAAAATATAAACAAGCTGCAACTTTATCCATTTTTAAGTATTCTGCATTAGAAAAAAAAAAGGTTTAACAGGAAGCAAAACATTAGAATAATTACCTTTTTTTTTTTTTTGCTGTCAAGCATAAAAATACATTTTTCATACATGTTTTAAGTAGAAACATAAAATTGTCATTTAACATCTAAGCTGTGGCTCCAAGGTAATACAGAACAAACAAATGAGTGTTTTCTTCTAAAAAGTTCTGGGGGATAAGAAGTGGGATTCTGCATTTGCTCTGCCCACACAGAACAACTCTAGAGACTAGTAGACACCTATGTTGATGTGTTTTGGGGAAGAGAAAGAGTTATAGCCTTTTTTAACCTATTATACGATACACCTGCTAATGAATATCAAAACTGCACTGAAGTTTCTTTATATTATGTTGCATTGTAAATTCATATCTCATTTGCTGCTCTTACAAAATCTCTTTCAGAGCTTTGTGGTGTTCCAGGGTATCAATTACTGATGTACTATTATAAAACTGCATTTTTCCCAGGTAATTTAGATTTTTTTTCTTTTCCTATCTCTAACAACATGTAGTTCATATTCTTCTCATGTACTTATACCCTGATTTCTTTGGTCTTGTCTCCACTGTGATCTTCTAAAATACTGTTAAATGAGAAAGAATATATAGACCTCTATCAACAATGCTGACTGGACATTGAAAATAGTTATACATAAAAAAATTTCATTTCCTTTTTTTTTTCTTTTATTTATGTATTTTACTGGGATAATTTCCTCCACCTGTCAAGCTACCTCTGTAGCTTTTCTCTGTTAATGCAAAACACGGGTTTGCAGTTGTTCTTTCCTCTGCATTAGCAACATTTTTCTGGCATAACAGCATTTAATGCTGTTAAAGCTCTGTTAATAAAGTAGTTTTCAAAATTCATTGAGTTCATAGCTTCCTCTTTCTCAATTGCATATTTGCATAAATTGTTTGTTTGGCCAGTGCATATAAAAGTATGGAGAGTCAATAGTATATCTATAATAATAAATAATGTCCAATGCTAAGAAGCTTTACAGGGCTGTGATCTGTTAGTGGGTTGTACCTCATTTGGGGGATTGACAGCAAATATTACCCTTCTCTTGATTTTCACAGCTGATACAATAGAAGGCCAGAGCTCATATAATACCTGATTTCCCAAGCTCCTAACCTTATGGATAATTGTTGCCCAGAGGGGAAATTTCTTACCAGCCTACATCAGCAAACGGTAGGTTTATATCACAAAACATGAGGATTTATGCTCCAATCTATTTCACAGCACTATCTGACTCAAAAAACTTCATTTGAGGTGCAGAGTTAATGTGCAGTTAGCAGTTTTACTGTACCTCACCTATTTGCCAGAATTTAGTGAGATCTCCTAAAAATATAAGTAGGACTCTAGCAAGCAGACATTCAACCTTGCTGAACCCAAGCAAAGGAGGACTTAGAACAACAGTATAAGATCTTATCAGAGTGCTTCTCCTATCCTCAGAAGATCTATCTGACAGTTGTTGGTCATTTTAGCAGGGTGGATCAATATAGATTAAAAATAAGAGAACAAAACACTCATGAACTTTATTTCCCTTTTTGCTGACATGAGAGCTGTGAGAAAGAAGACTTACTCAGAGAAATGCTTGTACTAACTTAGGGACCACCAGGACTGGTATGTGGGCATATATTTCTGATGGTTGTGTAAGGTCAATGTGGGGATATACCAACTTATTCAGGTTGTCTAAGAAGAGCAGTACAAATGTGTCTGTGAGCCTGCCACACATGCTGCTTTGCATCTTTAACAGTCTTTTACCTGTTACAGCAGTGACTTCAGAGACTGGTCTGGCATTGTAGAGTGGTCTGCAGTGACTATACCAAATGATCATTACACAAAAGCCATCTCCATGTTTAGTGACCTAAAAGTAAAGTGTGTATTCTGTACCAGCCACGTGTACTGTCTGTGTAATCAATGGAAGGACACAGGTCCTAAATACTGAATGGGGCGCTTGATCCTTCTGGGGGTACCTATGTCTTTCCAGTTGCTACAGGGTAATCAGGTAAGAATAGATGACTAACTTTTAGTTAGTCAAACTTACATGAGATGAATCCTTATACATCAGATATGCTCTGTTGCACTAAATGGCTGGAAATGCTTGCTTAGATCCCAAATATTTCCAGAATCCCATTACAGTCAGCACTTGTAAACTGCTTCCTAACAGAATTGGAAATACAGGAGTCTAACATCTGATGAACCCAACAGCTTTAAGTTTAATCTTGTTTGGTATCTGCCTTTAATAATAGCAAAGCCAATGTGATTTTGTTCATTTTCTTCATTTCACCCCTGCTGAGGATGGCACCCAGCCATTTGTGATACCACTGAGTTGGAAAGCAACCAATTCAAGGCTAACTGAACAAGATAGATCTGGTAAGAAGCAACCACAGAAGGATTTTTGTCACCTTTTGAGCTTTTCTGACCTCACAGTCTCTGACTTTGCTATACAACATAGATGGAAAGAAATCTTGCTAAAATAAGATTTGAGGAAACATCAGGTTTGTGGGAAGACTACATTACTTGTAAGACATTGACTGATTTTTATTGGCCCATGTCTCTGAAAGTTAGAAGAATCCAGAAGGTGAATCATGACCTTCCCTACTAGGACAAAAAACAGTTGCCAGAAAAGTTCAACATTTTAAAAATCTGGTTATTATTTTTGAAAGCTAGTGTCAGAGTGAAAGTTAACAAGACTCTCAAGCTTTCAGTGCAGAAAGCTCTTTCACTGCCCCCCCTCCCCAAGATAGATTGAATCCCAGTCCATTGCACAGCTCTTCCCATTACAGGTGCTCCAGTGTGACCATTTTTTTAGATTGTGACTGAAACACTTTTTCATTTAAATTCTACTGCAAATGAGCATGCCACGTCTATGTGGAGCCTTTAGACAGCTGCAGTGACACTGGTTTCCTTGGAGTATCAGTTCATTTCCCTTCTCTGATCTAAGAAGGAAGAGGTCAGCCTCATTTAAGAAATCTGTCTTGAAACACAAGACTGAATCCCAGAGAACTCCCCCCATTAATAGCATCCCATTGCCTGTTCTGTAAATCTGTATCCAAACATCATGCATACCAGTTTATATTTACCTTTCTATCTTGGCAACTCTGCTTGCCTCAGAAAATGCTGACATATCCAAACAAACTGAATTGATTGGTGATTGCTGCCTGATTGTCACCAGTGGTGCTATGCAGAAGAATCCCTATTGAATCCACTGTAGCGTTCAAGACATCAAGTTTATTTTCCGTAACATATGAATTCTCATTAAAAAAAAAAAGGTAGGAAAAGAAAGCCAATAACCTTCTGTGTCTTCACACATAAATGCTGTTGAGTTTTAAAAACTAATGGCTACCACCACAGCTGCTGCAAAGACAAGATGTCATAGTCTACAGGTTTTTGTTTGTTTTTGTTCTTGTTTTTGTTTTTGTTTAAGTGCAGCTTGCAATGTATTGTGGTCTTCAGATCACTGAGTGCAGCCGCATCCAGGGACCCCACTGAAGCCATTGAAGTGCACTGCACTTGCCCCTGCCCTGAAGAACTTGCAGTCTAAGCAAAGGAAGAATGTTTATATCTTCATTTTACAAACAGAGAACTGATGAGGTGATGAATGGAGTGACCATCCCACAGGCAGTGTGTGGCAGGGAAGTCTATTCTACTTCCTAGGAGAAAGCTTCAACAATATCACCATCCACCCCCACTCGCACATGTCCTAAGTCAAAGAAGCAAACAAACACCAGCTCATCTCTTACTTGTTACTAACTTTTGTTAATTAAACACTGGCAGGGCTGGGTGAACCTGCCATCAGAAAGGAACACTCAGAGGGCCTGTCTTCAATGAGAAGATCAAGTTTAGCTCCTGCTCAGTAATTTAGTTTGCAGGAAGAAGTGAAATGAAAGACAAGGTAATTGATATGATACTTTCCACTTTCTAGGCTGCACATAGACCTTGTTTGAATGGAGTGCAGTGAGAACGAACCTCGGCATCTGTGGAGATGTTTGTCTCTCCTTATCAAGAGTAACAGCAGCAGAACAACCATGTTTGTACTGTGGTCTCAGTTCCTAACCTCCTTTCAATATATATCAATTCAGGAGAAGTGTCCTAATACCCAGATCTAGCTTGAATCTAGGTCTTTTATTCAATTTTTCTTAAATGGTTCCTTTCCCTAAAGAAATTATGAAATTTTCCCTTGTAGAGTGCTGCGCTGGAAGCTCTCCAATCTTCTACTTTGATTAATTCATTGTCTGCTTCGAGTCAGAAGGAAGATAAAAAATAAAATAAAAAAGGAATAAAATTCTTAAGCAATAATGCTCACTTTGTATACAACCGTTTGGCACCAACAGCCATTATTTGCATGGAATGCTAATATTTTGAAGGCAGATAGGGAGAAGAAAGACATATTCTTGATGCTTTTCCCAATACACTGTAGTTGCAGAAGATGCTTTTGTGCTAGAACTAGGGACAGTATCTTTCAAGAAAATTTATTCCTTGGAGGCTCATTTATGTTGGATAATTATGCTTACAGTTATTTTAAGATAAAGTTCATCATGGAATACTATCTTCTTGTAAATCTACAGTGACACCTTCATTATCTCAAACCTTACAAATAGATTTGGAAAAAGATCTCCACAGGCACTGATGGGAGGTTGGTGTTAGACTCTCAATAAAAATGTCTGCTTTCCATCTATACTTTTTTCAAATTTCCTCCAGGTGTATTACAGACTTGTTTTGTTGCTGTTGTTGTTTAAAGTGTTTGTGGAGATATGAAGGAGGACATAAGGGAAGCAAAGTCTTCACCCTCAGATATGACATGGATTGTCCTTCCTATTGCTTTAACTAGGGATGTAACATGGTGAACTGTTATTTTAATAATTAAGTAATCAGTAAATGTGTAACTTGTTTATAATATCCCAGTTGTACTGTACTTGTTAATTGATAAACACAAGAACAGGAAGAGCAGCTCTGAGGTTTTGTGTTTAACATACAGTTTGGAGACTTGGAGCACAGGATTTTTTTTATTACTGGTTCTGCCACAGCCTTCTTAAATGACCTTGGACAAGTCACTTCATCTTTTTTTTTGCCTCAGTTTCCATCACGCTGAACAAGGAGGATAACTACAAGAGGAGGAAATTCTGAAGATAAATTTGTGCAGATATGTTAACTATGTATAAACTGGGCCACTGAGCACTGTGCAGACAGACAGAAAGAAAAAGCATCCAATGGCAAAGGCATAGTTAACTGCTGTTTCTGTGATAGAGGGGGAAGAATCTGATGGTTGTCACATCTTTCAGAATATATACAGACTTTGTATGCAGTGGCAACACACCTTTTGTGTTTTGTTTTGTTTTGTTTTCTTTGGAGACAGTACAGCTTCATTGCTTAGGAGAACTCTACTATTGCTTGGATGAGATAATCTGTTATTACACAACTGAGGTCAAGTAAATCATGCCATCATGAAAAGATTTCTCCATTGTGTAGCATTTCCCTGTTATGATCTGCTACAAGAAAAACAAAGGAGTAAAAACTAGCTGGAAAAAATGATCATGCCCTGTTGGCTCAGTTGAAAAAAACATGGCTGAATTCAGCAAGGACAGAACGTGGCCTCGCTGGGACCTGTTGAGCTTATTTACTGGTTCAGACAGTGCTGAGGAGTATAGGGATGGGTGGGATAGTCAGTGATATGCAAGAGATGGGATGAACTTAGGAATAGGTTTTAAATGCTTCAGGTAAACACGTGGAGGTAGACTGGGACTTTAGTAAGCCAATTTACCTCACTATACCTCAGTTCACCCCATCTCACCGAGCCATAATCCTCCCCATAATCCTCCTAACTTCTCAAGTGTGGTACATGATCCACAGCCTGCGTACTTGTCAGGAACACATCTGAAGCGACCGCGTGGACTCCATCTATAAAACATGTCATTATTATTAATATTTGGATTATTGCTGTTGTTGTTGCTGCTGTTATTTTTTAGCACCCAAAGTCTTTCATGCACCTGAGGACTGAATGTGTTGTATGAAGATGAATGAGATGTAGGAACACTTACCGAAATATAACAAACCCTTCCCCCTGCTGAAAATACCAGCTAGAACTGCCTTTTTATTAGATGTCTGATCCTTCTGGTTGACATAAAAATACCACAATAAGAGCCTTTCTCAGGATATCTCAGCAATTTCTTTTCTGTCCTGGCTAGAAACAAGGGATGCAATAAAACAGAAAACAACTGAGAAAAATAAAAGGTAACTGAATATTTCACAGCCCTTAAAGGTGTTCATTCAAAGTTAGATACTACAGAACACTCAGAGGCTCTAGGGTAAAGGGTTGCTGTTTGTACACTTGCTTTCTATATATTAGTAAAAATTACCTTGGAAATGACTGGTTTTACTAATGCTTCTATTGCTTGTTTTACATGACTGTCACTTGCATTGCGAGGTCAGTAATGCAGCTAACAGATGGTGCAGCAGGACTAGCAGCCATGAGGGATAGTTTACTAACAAAAGAGGAAATGATTTTCACGATTTCCCTTGCATATTGAAGGCTTTTTTTTTTTTCTTTTTCTCTTTTCTTCTTCTTCTTGCTTTCTTTTCTTTTCTTTTTTCCTTTTTATTTATTTATTCTTTTGGACGGAGCACATCTCCTTGGCCTCAGCTTCCTGGCATTTTGTTTGTGGAAGAAAAGTCCAATGCTAGTAACAAATCTCTTTTACTTTCTCCCCCTGGAATGTAATAGGGTTATAGCTTTGGAAAGCAAGTAACACCAGCTGGGTTATCTCTGTTGCCTGTACCTCGAGTGGCTCAGGGTGTTGTTATGGGAAGACATTTACGGATCTCTGAATTGTTGTCAGTCTTAGCTTCTGACCAAACACCATCTTGTTGTGCCATTTACCAGGTGTGGTATTGCAACACAACAAAAGCTCTCTAAAAGGAGAGATTGCTAGTGACCTTAAGATTTAATGTGCTAAACAGAATCCTGGGTCTTACTGCAAAGTATCACACCGAGCTTCCAAAAGCTGTGATGGAAGTAGCATACGGACACTATATTCTAGGCTGCTGGAGCAGCCATTTTGCATCTTGCATTAGCTCACAGGCTACCTTGGCTATGAGAAGCTGTTTCTCACAGGATGCTGAGCCTACTCTTTAAAAAATGTGTTTTTTTGGCGACTTTATCACTTCCTCAGACATTGCAACTATAGAAAATCATCCAGGCCCAAATCTATAGCCCACATCAAATAGGCAAGAACTTATGCGTATGCCTGACTTTTGAGCTTATAAAAACAACAAAGCACTGAGTAACATGCAGCAAAACAGTGAAACTGATATATAGTTAAGTTAGAGGGGACTTAAGCATATAGGAAAATTCATTACTAGCGTGGAGTGTCAGAGACATTTAACTGTCCTCTTTCCTAAGGTTTTCAAATTCAGTTCCCCTTCCATTTCTTAAACACTTTCCTGGAGGTGAAACTGAGCCTTGCCGGACTACATTGTTGTCAAGTATGAGATGTCCTCCCCATCACGGAATATGCCATGCAGCTTTATATTACATCTGCATTAGCATAGAAATAACTGCGTGCCTTCATTAGTTATGCAGATTAATCATTGACTCACTCTAGTAGGCTTCTGTAGGGGACTTTGTAACTCACCTGTTCACAGAGCAGCAAAAAAAATGTCTAATGTTCACTTCTAGATGTCCTTTGTCAGAAGGAATTCACTTTGTATGGAAGACTCCATCTGAATATCACTTGATGTATCCAGTGTGAATTCTCATTGTCTTGTTATTTATTATACCTAGTTCAGCTGCTATTGTAGATGTCTAACCCCGTCACAGGCCCTCAGAGATGACAGTGTATTGTTTCATATAGATACAGCTATAAAGAAATATAAAAGAGTTATAAAAAGTCCTTCCTCAGAAGGAAATGCCTGTTTTGCCTGATGGCACTGTCAAAATAGCTAAGGCAATATTAACTGACCAGAAAAGCAGGAGCAGAGTCTCAGGATTTGGAACACTGGATTTTAACAATATGTTTCTGTGGGGCCTTGGGTAGGTAAGGAGATGTGGCTGTGCCTCTGTATGCTGCACAATAAAGAAAGAATTAAATACTGCATTGCAAGAAGCACTGGGAGACCCTGCTCAGGAACTTCTTTACCCAAACAAGATGATGAAAGGGGAATAAAAAAAAAATCACACGTTTTTTTTCTGAATAAAAGGGTTTACTTTTTAGTTCAAAGTATCATTATGCTGAATACCCCCAGGCAAGGCTTTCATAAAATGTGCGCACGTGTAAAACTTGCAATGATACGAGTAGTGTCTGAACATGTTCCAAATTGCATTGCAATTAACTTTGGTGCCAGGAGCCTAGCGTTTCAGAGCACCAGTACTCTCAGCGTCACCCACAAAAGCCAGCAAACATCGACTTCCTTTTTGACTTACCTAGCTGCCATTTCACTCTCAAGTGTATTTTACCTAGGAAACAACATGCCAGCAACTCAGCAGTTTTAGCATGGAAGATGTCGTAAGTTGCCACTTACAATTGAGACAAAGAATTCTCAGACTGTTGCGAGTACAATAAGAGTGCTTCTACACCATGGAGCCAGGCACCATTCTGAAAAAGAGAAAAATAAATTCTTAAAAGAAGAAAGTATTTTGTCTTTTTTATCTTTTCGTAGGCCTTAGCCAGCAGTAACGTTCAGGAAAAGCACAAACATCACAAAAAATGGATACCCCAAAACACCTGATTAAGCCATCCCCATACAGAGGAAAGACTATGTTTGTGGGAAATCCTCACAATATTTGTTTAATTTTAAATTGTGGTGAAATTATGTCTACCATTGTTGCTTTTCTAGAAAGTAAGAACAGAAAAAGAAAGGATAATAGACTAAAAAAATCAAATTTTTAAGAAGCAGGTATGATAACTGTATAACTTTTTTTGGTTTTGTTTTCACTGACACAGGAAAAAATGCAGACAAGTGTTTTCTACCAAAAAATCTGAGTGCTCAGATGTTTAAAAAATGTTTTGATGAAAATGCTCTAACCAGATCAAGAGCCTACATTTTAGTGATATATTTAGTACTTTCAAATCCCTTCCTTGAAAAGATATTTTCTGTTCCACTCTGTATGCAGAGATACGCATAGGAGAATGAAACATTATTGCATGGCATATATAAAATAAATGAAACAGCATGTCCATATTTAATGCATATTTGAAGGAGGTGCAATTCAGGCAGTAAAGACTATACCTATACTTATAAATGAAACAGGGTCAAAACACAGGTTTAAGCACTGGTACTTGATCACTTATACTGTTGAATTTTTGTCTTGCTTGCAGACCAGGTTTGGCTTGCTCTGAGCAGCACTCTCCCAGGCAATCCCCAGACAGGGGTTCACAGGCAAGCGAAAGAGATTGTTCCCGGAAGGCAGCATGGGCAAGGCCACCCTATATTAGCGAAGGCACAGAGGTGCAAGAATCTTAAGAGGTAAGTTCTCAATAACACATAATTTGTCCTCGTCCTTATCCTCTCTAATTTATGATTGCCATAGGGACAATAATTTAAAGTTCATCCAGGCCATCAATGGCCAAGAATTGTGCCACTTCTTATGGGGATGAGCCAACAGCTGTCAAGAGGCAAGGTATCCGTCCTGGTGTGAGGCTGAGATCCTAAATACGTGCACTCTGAAATGGCAGCAAGACGGCCAGACCCTAGTACTGTCACAGCTGTCACCAGCCTGCTCTGTCACTGCAGGTGACCTGACCTGACCTCACCCTGCTCCTCCACAGCAGCGGCTGTGCTGCTGCTTCGCTTTGCAGGGCTGCGTTGTCCCCAGACTCGGCCAGCGCCTACCCTCCTGTTTGCACCCATTTAGTTAAACCACTGCATATCATCTTGTAGATACTCCTCTTCCCTGCTGAAGATCACTAATTTGTTCAATGAGTGTAAACCTAAATCTTCAGTGAAGTTTAACATTGGTTTATTTCAGAAGAAATCTATTTGTAACTGATTTCAGGAGAAAGCTTCATTAAAATGAACATATTTGACTCTGCAGCCTTTTGCATCAGTTCAACTAATCTGAGTTCAAATGAAACCTGAAATTAAACCATAACAATTTCTAAAGTGCTTATCAACAGGAGTATGAATGTGAGCATTTGATCCTGGATAAAACTCTGAACACCCCTCTGAGCTGGGATCTATTCAGGACAGGACCGAGCTGTAGAATACTTGATTACAGAAAACTTTTCAAACCTAAACATAATCAAACTTCAGAAAATTGGTAAAGGCAGACAATATTTTTACATCTGCAAATTGGCAATGTTCAGTCTCTGTAGGGTGTATATTTAAGCCAAAATTATCTAAAATCTCCTCTGCAACGTAACATCAAAAGTCAAGAGGTTGCATCCTAACAGTCCATTCTTCTGTGGACTTTTAGTCTTTCCTCCTCAGTGTAACACTGGTACTTTCTGGTTACGTATTAAGTGGCTGGACTTGCAGTTTTCATGAGTTGTTCTCTTACCCTCTCTGATCTTGCTTCTCTCTCTCAGCTCTAAAATGAGACCACATTTCCCTTCTGATTGTTTCTGCTGTTGTTACTGTTAACATTTGTTTTCGTCGAACAATATCAAGGAATATGTGGAAAATCAATGTTTAATAAGTTACAGTAATGTTTTCAATTTCCTGTCATCTGCTCTAATGTACATGTGTACCCTGTCATTTCTCATCACTTTCTAAATCCATCTTGTTATCAGCTAGGTATAACTTAATGTACAGCTAACTCTTTCCTGGGTGACCTTAAAGCATACACTACTGGGGATGCTTCGTGGAAGAGTCATTCTTTCTTTGCAGCGGAGGTGACAGAGGGAACAGCTTGGAAGCAGCACCACAAAGCTTCAGCAAAGACTTTCACACTTGGGTAAATGTCCTGGGGAAGAAAAAAAAACAAAACTAAAACTATTTAGGCAGAAGAAATTCATTATGCCTGCAACAGTGCGATCATGGTGTGTCAAAGAGACTTTTTGCTTGCTTCTGTGTCACAAAAGCAGAGTCCTAAGTCTGAATCAGACTGTCTTACAGCGCTGTCTGTGGATCCGACATTTAACATTTATTACTGTTACTTTGCTATAACATTTTCTCTACAGTGAGTTAACTGACTGACAGAAAAGTATGAAGAAATGAGGCTGTGCTGATTTATTTCAATGTTTACTCTCCTACAAAGTCCGTGCTTTAAGAAGGTGCTTGATGTAACAAAAGCTACAGGCAGGATACAAAGGAGAGGGTACTGCATTGCTATGGTGCGAAGAGGAAAAAGTAAGGAGAGCAGCAGGAGGGAAAATGGATTAAGAGGAATTTCATTGTCCTGAGGAGATTAATCCAGTCATTTGCCCACATCCAGAGTTCTGTCAGTCATATTTGGATATTGCTATAATGTCAGTTCACTTAGACCAGTACAAGTCTGCTGTGGAGAGCAAACTCTAAACACAGAGCAAGTGACGCAGGGCTGCAGATCTCCTGAACAAGAGTCCTTGGCTCAGGTCTCCACCACTTGAAAGTTTCACAGGCTGGTCACCGCAGGTCATTCAGTCTCACCAGGCCCAACAGGATGCCCTATAAAAAAGGATGGTGGCACCCAAATGGTGATGCTGGCACTCAGCCCATAGTCTACAGATTCAGCCAGACACTTTCTACTTTTGGTTGTGCTTCCTCTTTTTTTTTTTTTTTTTTTTATATTTCCTTCTTCTTTTTAATAGCTTTAAATAGTAATTGCTGGAGCATGCAAATGACTGTCTACCCAGATGCGTTAAAGTCTTAGGTCAGCCTTTTTGCATGCATAAAGACCAGATTTAGTGAGGACTTGAGAGACGGAAGAGGCAAGGAAAAAGCAAATGTGGGGACGAGGGCCAACCCACTCATCCCGATCCTGAAGACACTGAAAAGACGGTGAACTCCCACGTAGATTTCTGCATTCAATTCATTACCAGTTGGTACTTAGAGATAACATTATGGAAGTTTTTGTTTCTCTGCTTGGCTTTAATTGCCTTCCTTATTAGGATTTATCTTTCTGATACGGCAAAATATTGTTTCAATAGATGCTGCAACGTTATGCAGAAGGAGTAGAAAATTATTTCCCATAGAAAATTATTAATGAATGTTTACGAGTTTCAGTGCTAGCAATTTAAAGGGCTCAGAAGATACCTTTCTTGAGAGCTCAATTCAAAACGATAGATGTTTGGTTTAAAATAAACTAAGCTACATGTTTGGGGTTTTCGTTCTTTCTTTCTTTCTTTCTTTTTTTGTTTCTGTCTTTCTTTCTTTCTTTCTTTCTTTCTTTTTTTCCTTCCTCTGGAATATATGAGACTGTTCTTCAAATACTCACTAATCTAACCAATTTTGCATTGAATCATGAATGCATTTTAATTCACTATTCAAATTGTTGTAGCAATGAATATTTTTGCATCTCTAGCAATATGTTAAAAGAGGGCTTTTTGCTGCTTTAAAAAAAAAAAAACAAAAAACTTTGCAAATTCTTTATACAGTCTGATTAAAATCCAATTAATTACAAACACAATTAAACCTCTCCACCACAGTTTGCAGAAGAGGGCTGATGAAAGTAAAGTTGTCAATCAAAGATCCAATAGGGAGCAGTAACTTGTCATCTCCATAACTTTCAGCCAGTAAAAATGTGAAGCTAAAAAACGACATTAACAGTGCATTGCCATATGCAAGTTTATTAGGAAATATCTCACTTCTTTGATTGTTGTTCTGCTTATCATCAGATCATACAATTTTGTTTATATGGCACCTTTCTTGACAAAGTTATCCCAAGGCATTCACAATAATAAATATACATATAATAAAAAGGCAGTTAAAATACAATAAAAGGCAAATTAAACATTAATGTACAATCCAATCTTATTGCAAAATCAGTGCTGCCAAAGAACAATTTGATGGCACCCAAACTTTTTTTAAATTCTTTTTATTGGTATTCTGAAATTTTATAAAACCAATAAAACACATAACCACAATAAATAACAAATAGAGAATATGCACAATATACATCAGAATTTCCCCTGGTCCAGATTGTCAATCAGCATAAATCAGCATTGTCTTGCTGACTTCCATGAAGCTATAACAAATAATGCTTACTGGAGATTGGGTCCATTGCACTTTGACTTAAAACTGAAAACAAAACAAAACAAAACAAACAGCAACAACAACAAACCCACCAGATTATCCTCCCTGTCATTTGATGGTTTGGTGTTGATATTGTGAGGGGATTATGTCCTTGTTTCTTTACTGACAACACTGAAGGTTCCCCAGAGGGTCTATGTGAAACTTTTCCTCCAGAGGACAAAAAGTAGGAGTAAACTTCCTTTTTATGGGATAATCTAGGGTAAAATCAGCCTGAGGATACACTGTTTACGAATCCCATCTCCCTGTGTAACAGCAACTTGGAGATGCTTCAAGGAAAGAAACTCAGTCACTACGTCTACTTTACACTGGCCATGTAACACCCAGCTGCAATAGGTGGGGACAGCCAGGCCTGATGCACAGCCATTTGCACTCTAAAAATCACATAAAAGGAAAGACTTCACTGGGGATTTGCCTGGGTATCCAAGCTAGGTTTCTGTGGATTGACCTCAAGATGTCTTAGGCTGAAAATTTGTCCTCAAGCTTCGTTTCTGGCTTGCTTTTACACAAGAACTTAGCAGAGACAAATTCACCAAATCCCCCATTGCTCGTATTTCTCATGCTGACCTCAAACTCACTAGAGGAAGCTGTCCTCTGCCATCTTTGAAATTGCTTACTCCCCTGCCCCTTTTATCTTGCCCCTGTCCCTACTCCACCTTTTTGTCTTTCGGGGATGGAACTACAGCAAAATGAACATGATTAAACCCAGTTCATCCTACAGAAGACCATAGCTTATGTCACATGCTCTAGGGCCATTAGAAATGATAGTTCAGCATAGAGGACAAACTCATCAGAACTGTTAAAGGAAGGACAACCTTGGGCATCTCTGCTGCTTGACTACTCTGTAGGCAACCAGCACCTACAGGACTTGGTTGCTGGAGGCTATCTATACTAGTAACTGAGAAGGGACTGGGACATAGTCACGGGTGAGCTGCCAGGCAGATAGCCTATGCTTGAGAAAATATGAAAATCTTAGTCTAAAACCTGTTAAAATAAATAAATAAATAAATAAACAAACCAGTTTGGAATGGCTAAGCACATTCATTTGCTTATCTCTGAAGGCAAGTGGACTTTAGTGTTAAGTATGCCTCTGAATATTTTTTCTTAATACTGATAATCTTAAGCACATATTTGTTTGGTTCCAAATGGCTGGCCTTAGCCACTTCTGGATGTATCCACAGAAATCAACAGCAAGATTCACTTTAGCAAATTTTGGCTTCAACATCTCATCTAGTTACTAGAGACTTCCTGTGTACTGAGTGCAGAGAACCAGGGCATGGTTTGTTTGATTTGTCTCAGAGAGCCGTTTTAGGGTGAGGTGAAGCTTATCTGTATGAGTTCCTGCTTTCTGTTTTCTGTCATTCCCCCCCCCCCCCCCCCCCAAAAAGGCAATCTATAAAGACTATAAAGGGGATCCAGTGTAAGTGACTCGTGATGTTTACTTTTAACCAGTATCTTCATCTTGTACTGTGTAAAGATGGGGAGGAGTCAATATTCTTGCCAAAGACACAGTGTTTTTTTATCCAGAAATTTCTCTGCTCCAGCCCTTAGGCAGTCTCTCATCCCCATGCCTTTTAAACAAAAGGATGTCACTTTTCACTAGTGGCTAATTCAGTTGTGAGGCAAAGCGAGTGACTGGGAAGGGTGTAATAATTACAGCACAATGCGATGATCCTCTGGTGTATTCCCTGCAGAAGTATGATCTCAGAATTTCTGCGAGGCCCTCTTCAAGTAATTACTGTCAATTCATGCTTATCTGCCAGCTCTCTCACCAGGTTTTCTTTTCCTTGCCTTCCTTAGTGAAGACTCTGAGTCTGACAAAAGGAGCCATTTGTCAAGGAGCCAGCAAGCCAACTTTTCTGTCCCTTTCTTTGCTGAAATTATGCTAGAGATTATAGTCCAGCCTGGACCAATATGTACCTTATCATCTAAATAATAGAGCATATAATAATCAGTGTTAAATGGACTTTAGTGGTAGCAGATACAGATATGTCATTCAGCAGAGGGCTGCTGGCCACTTCTGGACATCTTCATTTCAAAGATCAGAAATCACAGAGGGCTTCTGAATAGATCACCAAGGCTGATCAAGTAATTGCAGATTCTGTAGTTGTAACAAACCTCAAACAAATTTTGAAGAATAAACATAGCTGCTTCTCCTTAGGGACCATACTGGAAGTGATGAGTGCCTTCAGGATATCTTCCCAAAGGCAAGCATTGCTTACCCGTAAGACATCAAGGGAGAGGTTTCCCTGAGCTTCCACAGCGATGACACTGGCGTCAGCCAGGCTGTCTTCAGTTAGCCTCCCAGGCTTTGGACAGGGGAGCCTCTACTTAAAGCTTGCATATGGGCCTAGTTTAGGCAGTAACAAATTCAAATCCTCAAGTGACTAAGTAGGTAGGAATTCCTAATCCAATCACTACATCAGTTAATTTTAAGCTCTTGAATGGAAAATGGAGTTGGCTCAGACCACCTGTGAAGGTAGTAAAAGGGACCACCATTTAGAGGGTTTTACTATCTAGTACTGCAAGCAGCAATTCTACAGTCAGGAAAACATCATCCGGTGTATTCAGGTGCTTGCAATAAGATCACAAGGGTTGTCTGATGACAATTTATTTGAACGAAAATTCCCATCTTCATTTCTTAGACTACAGGGCAAACACAAAACTGTTAAATTGACTGAAAGTCTGCATGATTGGGATTCTGACCACAAATTGTCTTCTAATTTCTGATTTCAGTGTGAGCACTGAAAAGTGATTCACCCTACAAATCAAGTGAACTTTGGAATCCATCCTCACTGTTTTGGTACTTGTGGAGCTGTTGTGATGCAGAACACAACCAGACATAGGACTCACGTGTCCTGCTACAAAGCCAGGCCCTCACAAATGTCCATGCCTACTAGGGTTGCAGTTTGGCATTTATACATCGTCGTTCAAGAGATTGCTTCTATTTCCTAAAGTGCAATATTCACCGTCTCTTGCAGAGTGTCAGTCTTCAATACATAGGAGAAACAAAGTGAGACACATAAAGAATTATGTAGTGAAGAAATTTTATTTATGTTAGTGTTTTAAGCATAATCTTGCTTTCAAGGCCACACATACAACATGTGAGGGGCAAAATAACAATGAAATGGAACAAAGGTAGAGCTCTTCAGTCTGACAATTTGAAGATGGTGCTTTAGCTTTCTCAGATGCTGGCATTTGCCTCAGGATTTGGGCTTATTATGGGCCTGAGTTGGCTGCCAAAGGACAGATATGAAACAACTGTCTTCCCCATACCAGTTCCTCCAATCCGTACAGTCTCTCTGGAGGACAGCTCCTTTGTGTGTTTGTTTTTTTTTTCCCTCTTTCTCCCCCGGCACTGGCAGTTCACCCAATAACTTACTTGCTACCATATTTTTTAATTTCTGAGTCTTTTGGTGGCTGAAGAAATTCAGCAATACCCTCTGAGGACTTACACAAACATGTCACTTCTTTGCAAAGCATCCCCTGATTTTGTCAGCTGCATGAGCTAATGCCAGTGAAACTCCAGTGCTTTGGAAGAAAATCCAGGGGCACCTTGAGGGTTTTATTTTTTATTTTTTTGTAAAGTTCAAGATGATTAATTATATGGGACTCAAGATATGTAAAAGTTATCCAAGTTTTCACCATTAATCACATAAATGAACAGAAAATAATTAGTTCGTAGTGACTTTCTGGCTTATTATAATCAGCCCAACTCAAATCGACTTAGCCCAGAGAGCCAAATATAGCAAGGAAAAAACCTTGAGGCATTTTTTCGCTATGTGTTGCCTGTTATCACACAGTGAGGTTTCTGTTCAAATGATGTGCCTTATTAAGGCAGGCAAAACCCATTTAAACAATGTATCAGAAATGCAGACAAGCTGCAGAAAAATACATGTATAAAGGGTATATTTTTCTTGAAATATATTGATGGCTAAGCCTGCTAAAACTTTAGAAAATGTGTTTTCTAAAGCACTGACATTATGTTTTTCTAGTAATACAATTGGCTTTTTTTTCCTTTTCTTTGCAGTCACTTCTCTCCCCTCTTCCTTCTTCTTGTAATGGGCTTGAAGAATGGCAATTATTCCCTTTTATTTTACTGGCTTAAACCATGTGCTTATTAGAATAAATGTTATCATTATCCTTTTTATTTTATGATTATTAATTTTTTATTTGATTGCCAATACTTTTACTGTAGGCTTAAAGTCTTGAATATTACATGTGATAGAACAATAATAAAATGGAAAGGCTTGGATATGATTCTTTCTTTTTCTTAATAAATATAATTTTAATTCTTAAGAGTTCTATTCTAGAGGTAGGTACCCCTCAATTAAATTTACAATTAATTCACAATTTAAATTGTTAATTGTTCTGGCATCTATAGGAATTTGAGACCTCAGTATCTTTGGTATTTTGACCATTTGCATGATACCAAATTCTACTTCAGATATTTATGTCTGAAAGTTTGGACATCATGCTGTCAGCAGACTGCTGAGACAGATATCTTGTCAGATGGGTTTCACAGCCAGCACGCTTAAGTAAGTGATAAACTTAGGGGTATGTAAGAGGGTTGTCTGTGTCACACGTCACCAGGACTGTGATGTTGAGTCCGGAAATGTGCATAATCACACTAAGATGGGGGCCCAGGACTTCCGCTGGTGTCACTAGTAAAGAGGCAAGGCTCACAGGAACATCAGATACTTCCTGATAGCTTTTTGCCATGTAACTTTACTTTGATGATGCAGCAAACAAAATTTTCATGTTCTGAAATCTCAGTAGAACTTCAGCATGCAGGTCGGACAAATTAAATTAAAGGCCTTCTCTAAATGCAACACAGCTCAAAGGCAGAGACAAGATCTGGACAGAGTTGTCTTCCAAGCAACAGGAGCAAGTCAGTACCTGTGGACTCCAGCCTTACAGGATGATGGCACTGTGGAGGAGCACAGGTGGTCAGAACCTTCAGGTTCACCTTCTGCACAAAATTAACAAATAGGAACTTCATTGCAACTGCTTAACCTGTGCACCAGTACAGAAATAAGCCCATAAAAGAGATCATTAGATGACTCAGACTCCTTAAAATTATCTACCTCTCTTTTAAAAGCCTATTTTTAATCCCGTACAATGCAGATGTAATTGTTTCAACATGGCATTAAAAACAAAGAACAAGGATCTACCTAAAGACAATGAGTTGAACAGGCAGCACCTTTGCTCAAGAAAGAATAGTCTTACCCTTCCCTATCTTGAATTCGGTACTTTCACCCTAAAATAGGCCTCAGAGCCCTTTCAAAAGTAAGAGCTGGGCTCAATGCATTTAAATTATCATTGGTAGTAAGACGTGCATACAAGCCCAGTTTTAGTGTGGTCACCCAAAAAATAAAAATATGCAGTTAGGTTCCCTCTTAACTTGGTGAGATCTTCCCATTTCTGAGAGTTGGATTAGGATCTCAGCCCAAACTTTGCTGAGGAGAACAAATACATAAGCACTCCAGTAGCTGGAAATAGCAACCAAATTATAGAACGTAGAGAAATGACAGGATGCATTTGAGAAAGTGAGCAGCAGTGGATGCTTGGAAGAAAAGAGTATGTGGGATGATGTAAGAACAGCAAATCTCTTGTGACACTCAATGCCATTCCAAGAGTTAAGAGATTTTAGGGACCTCTGGAAA
This sequence comes from Anseranas semipalmata, assembly GCA_013399115.1. Taxonomy (NCBI): domain Eukaryota; kingdom Metazoa; phylum Chordata; class Aves; order Anseriformes; family Anseranatidae; genus Anseranas; species Anseranas semipalmata. Next base: position 359,085 of record VXAA01003984.1, read on the forward strand.
TGGAAGTTACACCTAGCTGTGGAAGATGCTCATTAATCAAAGAGTCATGACTGAATGCAGAGCTCTCACTAAATTTGTATTCCCAACAGGAAACACCTAATAGATAATATCAAGACATACTTTTTTTTCCTCTTTCTTTCTTAATTCTGTGATAAACCAGGTAACAATGACTGCAGAACCACAGCCAAACCAAGAAAGATTGCTTAACTATTTCTGAGAGAGACATTCCAATCTAAATTGCTATTTCTGTTCGTGTTCATCCCTCGATCCATGTCATGGCATCTCAAAAAGCTTTGCAACACTCTGGGTATGGTAGCAGACAATTAGGCAATGCCAGTGAAGATTCTCAGCTCTCTTACAGACCTATGTAACCTTGGCTTGGTTATATTGCCTTCCTGCTTTTGTACTCATGTTTTGTCTGCTCAGGCTGAATTCTTCTATGCAATGCTAGCCTGTTACAACATTTGCACAATCCCTAGTACAAAAGCAACTATGAAACAGCTGGAGCCCCTACCCACCAATAATATAAATAATAATAGAATTCTTTTTCTCTCAACAGCAATGCACATGCATCAAACAGGGTCATAACATAAAGATTTGTAATAAAATACTAATAATAAAAAATGAAATACTATTGGTAATAAACCATCTCTTCAAGTTTTCTCTTTTACAGGACATGTGTGTTTGTGTGTTGGTGAATGTGTGTGTGTGTCCCAAACATAACAGAGCCAAATTAAATTTTGCATATTATATCAAAACAAGTGCAATCACAGTAACCATTTATTTCTCAGCATTTTCATTTCTTTTTTTAATGAACTTTCCCTGAGGACATTCTCACAATTGAACATTTATTTATTATAAGCAACAAAAAGAATTTTGATTGTTCCAGCTGTGGCAACGAAATATACTTTGATAAGCATACAGTACCGTAGATGAAAATAACAACACAAGTAAGTAATTAAAAGCTTTGGAATTTAAGGGTGAAATTCTCCACTGACATTTCTCTGTAGAATTTAATGTAGCTATGGTAGAGAATTGGGGCCTCAGAAAAAGAAGGAGCTCAGGAATGTTTGCCCTTATTTTTCCATTTCTCTAGAACAATTCCATTTTTTTCATCTTGGGCAAAAAGAGGTTCTGACTAATACGAAATCTCAGTCTACCTGGCTTGGAAGGCTGAAAATGTGGGAAGATAAATTACACAGACACAGACACAGACACACACACCAAAAAAATTTTTTTTTTCCATGTTTATACACACAGTGGAAACTGAAGAAACGGTGACAAAGAGCAGTGCCTTGCAGAGACAATCTACATTAGCTGCAAGACCAGCCATTTTTTTCTGGATGAGGACACACAAGCAAGTTGCCCTGGAGTAAAAAGTTCCTCTGCACCAGTTTATTCATAATGATTAGTGTTAGTTATGCTTTCACCTCATTGTGAATTAAAGGTGTTTGTACTTCTTTAAACTGTGGTGGAAAATGATAATCTATTTCACATCCAGAAGCGGGATAAGAAGAAAGCATTGTAGCACACTGTGCATTTAAGCAGCACTATGTATGGAAATATCAGGCTATTAAGCGTTTGATTGTACATTACATGACTGCAAAAAAAAGTTCTTTTCATAGTACTGAAAAAAACATCACTTAAAAACATTTTTGAATATTGTGTTGCTGTTTTTTTATATTGTGATTATCCAGTATATGAAGATTCATGTCCTAAGATTTCATAGACAGTTAATAAATAGTTAACAGCTTCCCTCTGATAAATGGCTCTTCAGCTGTTATTTATTCTCCCTTGTAAGAATCAGAGATAATTTTTTTTATTTTTTTTTCTGTAGAAGTCAAATGCTATGGGATGGAGGACAGTGGTGGAAAACTTGTTATTCATTCCCGCGTGGCAAGATCTAACAGATCATCCCTGATGAGAAACAATGCAAATTTCTCCCTGCCTTGATTATCCACTCTGGGTCACAGTAGTGCAGCTCTCATTTTTCTGATGTAAAATTTGGGGTCTGGATGGAAAGTTTTCTTCATTTTTTATATTTTTCTAAAATCTGCCAGCCACCTTTCAGCTGAAAACCTTTTCTCCTCAGTTAATAGAAGGCAAACAAACTGAGCCCCTTTGCACGTAGTGGGCGAATGCCTATGTGTCAGTATCAAATCTGGCAGGACATTGCTGCAGTTTCAGGAGTATCTGAAGGAGGAGGAGAATTCAGATGTTGATTGGGAAATATTTCCCCTCCCTCAGTGAAGTGTAAGGGTAAACAATAAAGTACTTTTGGGAAGAAGACTTAGGAGTGACAGCGCTGGTATTGCAAATAAAATGCAAGTAATGTAACAGCTCCATCAGCAAAACAAAGTACGTGGAAGGAAGCCTGGATGTTTAAGGCAATGAGTTTGTGTTCAAAATGGAAAAAATTGCTAGTAAAGCTTATTTGAAGTACTTTGTTGAGAAGGGAGCAGCAGCAGTCAATGTGAAATTATATGAAAATATATGTGAGAATTTTTAGTAAATTCTTTGGGGCATTTGCCCAAATTTAGTCACAGCTCAAAATCGTTACTCCCGTCTTATTAGTTTAAAGCTGTGATGGAAACTCAAAGTGACAGCACTGTCAACACACTGAGACATAATGCCACAGAGCATTGTGCTTCCGGGCCAGCAAACAAAACATCAGCTTCCAAATGTAAAAGCACTGAAAAGGGGAAAAAAAGCAACTGTATGCTATGTATCATCACCATATAATGTCATAAAGTAGAACAGCATATTTGCTGACAAAAACAGGGGCAGGAGTGTGTGTCTGCAGGGACATTCTGTACCATCATCAGGAGCCCATTTTATTTATTTCTAAAATTTGCCTGATGATGGGGTTGAGTAGTGGTAGGAGTCTGCTATTTGTCTGAATGTTTGATTAAAAAGACAAAAGAACTTCCTCCCATCTTTCATACACACACATACACAAAACAAAGTGAGAAACCATAAAGGAAAGATCTAGTGTGTAGCTGTTACATGCAAAAGTAAGCAAGGGAAGATGAAAAGCCTTTGAAATTACATTTAATGCTGTAGCATCTCTGTTCCCTCATAATAATTCCATTAAACTCAGAACTGAGAGGATACAAAGAAGTTTGCGCTCTTTCTTTCCTGTTCAGATTCAGACCTCTCACACCTTCCTGGTGTTGCTATCAAGCATTAGAGCATGCATTTACTTGCAGAAGAAGCAGCACCTTTGGCTCCACTGCTTCATGTGAAAGCTCCCATGAGGAAACTGCAAAGGGAATGAACAGATCCATGGAAAACATCCCATCTCCTCCTTCCCCTGGCTGCTCCAGTGAAGTTTCCACGGCAGCAGGGTTAGAAGTGTTGATAGGAATGAGGATGGGGATCAGCAAGGAAAAGATGTGGAATAAGCACAGCTCATCTGACTTCATGGCTATGGTCAAGTTCTGTGGCCTTTAGACCTTACTGAGGCGCACATCCCATGGATGATGATAGTAAATCTGTATGAGCCAAGTCAGAGTGGGATGGGGCCTCCACATACAGAGCGTATAATTTGGTTAGAGAATGGCAGTGAGTTGAGATGATACAAATAGATAAAGGAGTAAGAATGTAGATCTTCAAGCTCCATGTGGGTTCCAGAAAATCTCCCTCTTGATCCAGGAGAGCTTGTTAGCTTGGGTGATGCAACATGTGCACTCTAGGAGTCAATTCTCTGGAATTACAAACAAATTAAGCCTAACTTGAACATTTCACACGAAATTTAGAAAAAGACCAAATCTACTCCCATCAAAGCCCCAAAACCAGTTTTACACACAGACATGCACATGCAAAACAAAATCTTGATTGAAAAGTTGCAATCATAAAGTTTCCTGCAATTAATATGCAGCTATTGTTTATACTGTGAATTGCTACTGTTATTTTTAATAATCATGCAACAAGGGCTTCATTAGAAGACCAAGACATTACAGTGCCGAAAGTTAAAAAAAAAAAAAAAANGGAGAAGACCCCAATTAAAGATCTTTAAGTCTAAATGGAAGTGCTGATATGGGTATGCTGGGAGAATTACAGCCATAGAATAGGTTGTCATACAAAGCACTAAACCTGCCAAGTCCCCGGTGTTACAGCAGCACTAGAATGTGATATCTGCAGAGGCTCCTGGTGAGGTGCCAGAAGGAAAAGGGGAGCATTTTGTTTGTTTCCTGCACCATCTCCCTCAATGACATAAGCTAAGGCAACAAAAACCACTTTGTTGGCATTACTGCATCCGCTACAAGCACCTTTCAGCACAGTAGTGTCAGCAAGGTGATGGGATCTTCTCCTACCCTGCAGTGACACAGACATATTAGCCAACTGTGGAGATTAAGCTTTAGAGACTTGGTGATGAGCACATCCTAAAAAAACTCACTTCTCTTCCTGTGAAGAAAGAAAAGGAAGCAATATACCATGAAAGTGAATAGCACAGAGATCCTACTGAGAGTGCCCTACCAAGATTTTCTCCTAACCCTCTCTGCTCCTCGCTAGTAACTGAAGGATGAAAAATTCTACAAGTGCAGCTCAGATACACGAACAGAATAGCCAGAAGTTTTATTAAAGAAAAAAGTTATGTGGTATGTTTCCTAAAAGAAAACATAACACAGAAGCATCTTTTCAGACAAGTAGTTTTCCAAAATTCTGAACCAATCCTTTTGGCTCTGAGGCAGTTAAAAAGACCTGATGTGTTTGCATACTTGAACAAGACCCTGTAGACCATCAACAACTCACTTGCTATAGTGTCAGGGACTATTTGCCATAGTTAGTGACCAGAACGCTTAGCTATGTTACATGGCATGAGACTTTTGCTTGTAATAGGATGTTACACTTTTTCAGCCTCCATGTTTTATGTTCTTTTATGTTCTTTCTCCACAGCTGACTGGTTAAACATAAAGGAAACAGCTTTAGGACTGAACTGCACCATGAAACCAGACTCTGAAAAAGTTAAATTTAAGCTCTGAGCTTTCTTGGTACTTCTTTGCTCGTGGCTCCAACCAAAACTATTTTTTGAGAAACAACATTTTTCACAAATTCTACAGGTTCTCTTACTCCGGAGGTCACGTGAAACTATTATAGATTCATTTTGGCCTATAGATCTTTATGCTAAATATTCAGGTAGCATCAATTAGCAGAGATAAGGTATCCTCAGAGTTTCACTGATTCACACAAATTGAGGATATAATTCTACAATTTTTGAAGCAAGACATCTGCAGATTAATTTAATGAGGGTTATGACTAAATGATGTTATAGAGCCTCCAGCATTTTAATAGGACCACTCAATGACAGTTCAATACTTGATTTTCACTGTTTTTCTTAGATTTTTATTTGGGTATACAACACTGCTGTTCTTTTTCTTCCATACATGTAACAAATTATATTAATAAATTAATAAATAAGCACAATTTGTAATGAACAAGAATTTTCAAAAATGCACAAAGTTAAGAAACAGTGCAAAGAGTTTAAGTCTTCTGCTGTTCCTATGCTTAGGCTCTTTTAACGTCCTGTACAAGGATGGAATTCACTTCACTGAAGCACAAATGTCCAAAAATCTGATTAAACTAGTATCCTAGGCTCCCTTTACAGAGAGGCTGCCACTTTCATAGGAAATTGAGACATTTTACAGTGGTTTGCCAATAGGAAGTGGACCTACCCTTCACTATTGGCTGAAGAGGAAGACTAGCCTACTAACTTAGACCTGGCATTGGATTTTTAGAATGATATAGCTTGATTAATAAATCCCATTCATTCCATTTAGAAGGATTCACATAAGCATGACTGTTTTCCTTTTTCTTCTTTTTCGCATTCAGCAAAAGACATGTTAGCACCACCAGTGCTTTAGAAGAAAATACATCTTTGACACAAAAGATGCAGAGCCTTTGAACTTCTTCTGTGTCACAGGAAGAGGGAAGTCAAGCTCAAAAGCTCTGCTGATGTCCTGGGATCCTGCAATAGCACAGCATTTGTTAGCTGATGTTAAGAAGTGGACTTCATCCCGCATTAGAGAGGAGAGGAGAAATAACTCTACAGTGTGTGCTAAACTGCCCTGAGGGAAAATTCCTATTAGCAGAATATAAAACCAAGAAGCCTAATTTCATTATAAAAACAGAGCAATGCAACTTGTTCTGAGGGCACTGCTTGTGCATACAGCTCACAACCCAGTGAGGTCTTACTCTGCACTGTGGCATCATTGCTGTAATGCAAATAAGAAATAAATGCAATAAAAACACCACAAAAAGGCAGAAGAATAATGCCTGTCTTAAAACTCATCAGATTAATAATGCAAGGAGTGATTTCAGGAAAGGAAATTAAGCTGTTAAAGCAAAATTCAGCAAGCTCTGACGCAGAAAATACTCCCTATGAATCCCATGGTGGTTTTGCTTGAGTAGGGAATGTTGGGCTCAGGCTGTTAGTGAATACTGACTGTCTGTGCTGTGTAGCTGGTAAGGTTTAAAACTCAAATCAGCCATCTGTGGGGAGAATTAGGGAAGGGAAAGAACAATGCTGCTCAGGTTCCTGTATCCCCAGTTCAAACCTGCTGGTTAGAAAGTGGGAGATGACAGCTGAAGGACATACCTCCACGTGGAACAGATACGTAGAACAAGGGATCCATGGCAACATTTGAGAGCTCTGCAGACTACATGTCACTGTAGTGTGCTATACAGGATATGTGCGGTAATTGTCAATGTGTACAAATGGTACCAGCTCTCTCAAAGCCTTTCACCCAGGATCATTAATGCTCTCGGTGTTTCACAATGTAGGGATGGGTTGTCAGAACCATTTTTAGCACAAGAAAATGGGAGCCATGAAAGAAAAAAGAGGTCAGACCTGGACAAGGACTCGACTGCTGTCATTTTCAGCGTTCTGATGCCCAGAGGTAGACACTCATCTCCTGGTGTGATATGCACCGCTCTGAGGAAGGAGTCAATGCTCCTTGCACAGGAGAGACGGCAGCGTAAGGGGAAAACCCCTTTATGCACAGGGAGAAACTGCCTCTCCCATCTCCTGGGTGACTTAACCACTAACTTCGCCTGAATGGTTTCAGAATGTCAAACTTTTTGCAAAATTCATTGCTCTTCTAAACACATACCTCACCCACAAGACAGGCACCCTTACGTCTAGGCACAGGATACCAGTTGTGTGAGTCCTGGATAGCTTCTGGTGATTTGATAGCTATCTCAGCTAAGACAGCAGCACTATATGGCAGCACCAGCTCTACAGTAGCAACACTTTAGGAAGCTTAGCAAATTCTGCGGCAAAAAAAGAACTTGTTTCATATGGCCACCTATATTCCAAAGGAGATTACACTTGAACTGTGGAACTAGGAGCTCATATTCCTCTTGAAAGCCCCTTCATCGTGATTGTTAAGTGCTGCAAACCGTTCATCTCTCTTCTCAGTAAGGTTTACTGGTGTAGACTCAGCATTTTATTAACATAGCTACGTAGCCTGCTGACTGGAGCAATATTGTGTCCGGACAGTTCAGCATGTGCACTGCTCCATGAACAGACATGTTTCTAAATGCCTAAATCACATTAGCTGTATATTGGGTACAAATATGCTGGTTTGGATTTGGCTCTAAATAGATAGCTCAAGGTTACATGCTAAGCCAAAGTTGAGAATTGTCTTCCACCTGCCCATGTCCAGCCCTGGGCTATAGTCTGATCTGTTAGTGGGTTATGCATATTCATGTTTTCATAGCCTCAGGAATCGGGACCTTGTACAAGGCTTCAGACATAGACACAAGTCTTCTCTTGGAGGACAGCAACATCAAGAGCTAGAGCAGAAAGGCAGGCCATATGCTAAAAAGCCAATAAGGCCAAGGGAGGCTCTGAGATGTCTCTCAAGGAGCTCCAGTGAGCTTGAAAGTTATTTCTTCTGTGGTTCCTCTTGCCTGCAGACACGCTGTTTGGCCTTTGAAGGATGAATTCTCCCTCCAGCACAGAAAGCCCGGTGGTATGGGTAAGGTACGACTTCCCTTTGTCCTTGCAGCAGCTTTGTTCAATCTGTAATCCAGTGGGGCCATACTCCCATCAGCCTCTGAACAGCCACACTAGGAAATTGTGCAAAGATCCTGAAAGGGCCTTACTTCTGTAAAAAAATCTCCCTTGAGGATATGTTGAATTGCCATGTACAAAGCCTAAGTTCTACATACATGTAGCCCCATAGTCTTAATGTCATTTGCCACTCAGTTTTCCAACTGGATTTCCCTCCCTTCTCCTCTTATTCACAGAGATTTATTCTTTCCTTATTTTTTTTCATGCTAATGTAAGAGCATAAAGCACATGGTGGATTCATTATCTGAGCCACCAATACAAATTTCATTCAAAACACCAGCTATAGACTACAGCCCTGTCTCCATAAATTACAATGGAAACCTTAATGGAGGTGTCATTCACCCCCACTATTATTATTATGATACAACAGGAGATGTGTATGCTTTAAAAAGTAAAGAAAATATTCCTATCCATAGTAAAGCCTCCTGTATATATGGTATAATATGCAAATATAAAATTATTAATCAAACCTTTCCAAAACAAGGTGAAAGGATTTCTCCTTTTGTTTTAGTAGATTGCTTTGACCCAAACAAACAAACAAAAAAACACTTTCAGGACATCCATTTCTGATCCTGAAAACTGTCCAAGCATCTGTGTACAGATATAAGCAGGACACGTGCATATTTGACAGTCAAAACTTCTGTAACTAAAAGGAGGGCAAAATCCTAAATGTCTTCTGTAGAGCATGACTGGGTCAAGTTGTCAAGTCTTGGTATATAGCCTTACAGCCAGAGCTGCCTTTAGAGTCAGTTTGGCACGTCTTTTAAAGTAGGACTGATCCTCTCTGCTGGAAGAAGTTATGGATGCGATGATGATCTATGATGGAAACAATACCTTCAGTGACTTTGTAACATTCTCATTAGAGAGCAGACAAAACCTATGGATATCAGAGCCAACTCGTAAAGCAGCATCCACTTTATTGTAGTTCTGATACTACAAAGACACTCTGGCAGCTCTCGTGTAACCCTAGGATCTGGCAGAAAAAATAGTGAAGCAATTGCTTTAAAACTGTAATAATCTCCTGCTTTTCATCTTAGGCCTGTGGTTTCTCTAGCAGATTATTCTCACAATTGTCCAGTATTGTCATGCTGAGCATAATTCACCCATCCTGGTGGCTATAAAGAAAGCACAACTGGGGACAATCAACTAATACTGATTCACATAAGCAAACCAATGTCTATGTGACAAATGTACTTCATGGGCACCCACCTGACTAGCTTGTGGACTTCACTTTTCTTTCCTGATCAAACAGTTCTCTAGACAGATGTTCTTTCTATTCTTGTTACATTTCATGGAAGACCTAACCCAATCCATTCAAAATCTTGAGTATTTGGCAGACTGCAGCAACATCTGGAACAATTGCATACTACAATTTCCACACAGGCAAATCCATTCAAGATAAAACAGGCACACACCTCTCCTGAAATTGTTAGAAGAATCCTAGAGAGTCAGAGAAGTGATTTTGGAGTAGGAGAGACTGCAACTATAAAGAGACTGGGAAAAAATAAAAAATAAAAAAAATAAAAATAAAAAATTGTCCTGAACAATTACTTTTTATTAGAGAATTGTTGTTATCTATAGAAAGAAAAGCTATCCACAGTTGATAAAGAAAGTCCATTAATTGCTTTTATACATTTTAGGGATCAGGAGACTTGAGAACTAGGGACTTCTGTATTTTCTCCTGAAAGCTGCCATTTCCCTAAGCCCCAGCAATGCTGCTCACAGCAAACATACAAAACATGCCTTATACAAACTTACCTTATACAAAACATCCCATTTGTAAGCTCCAAAATGCAAACACTCAGCACAGTAATTTCCTCCCTCTGAGCATGATGCTGCCATGACTTCAGAACGATAGTGACTTGTGGATGTGGAAAGAGTTAATACTGATTTCTGAAGGAAATAGAGAGCTGTGTTAATAACGCCAGGAGAGTAAAACAGCTTTTATTCTCCCTGTGACCCCACACTGCCAGCTGCAAGCCTTTCGCAGGCGCAGGTTATTATGTGGCACTTGAGGAATGCTGTAGCTACCCTTCATTATTCTGATGAGTTTTTTTGTATTTTCTTTTTTTTCCCAGAGGACTGTATCTTTTCCTGGGAAAATACTGAGACAAGTCAACAGGAGGGAGCTTTTTAATCTGTCACTCAGGGACTCACATAAGCAAGTACCTGTATAACAGGGTTTGTGGGATCTGGGGAAGATTGAGTTCTTCAGTCAAGACTTGAAGGTGTGACCTCCTGATTTAGAAGACAGAGTGCTACTTCTGGAGTTTACCACTTCCACCATCCTCCCCATCTGTTTTTGTCAAGCTCAAGAATTGTGCTGCCAGCGGAAAAGGCTGCAGTTCTTAATGAAATCAGAAGTGCTGGGAATTAAATCTGTGGTTTCTGAAAGATCATCAGCACTCTTGTTTTAACCCCTTTTTCTTTTCCTTTTCAGATTCAGATCTTTCACTGTTAAAAACTTCCAGACAATTGCAGTTTGTTTTTTTTTTTCCAATTACTTTGTAATAGTTGTTTACAAGGATTATCATTAGCATTCCAAGGTATTTTCTTTTATTACTGTTCTTTGTTATAATGTCATATAGAAGTATAAAACAGACAAGCAGACAGACATATAGCTCAAGAAAAACTCAGTAAACCACAGAACCATGGAGCAAAGATTCGAATACTGATTTTGTTGGAGTACATCTGAGAACAAATCTGTGTCAGTGAATGGATTAAACTGTCAGCTGATGAAGACTGCATTTGCTCCACCACAAAGAACTCGCCACTAGGTTTACCTCCAGCTGCAAAAAGAACCCCAAATCTGGAGGTTCCAGACTTCGGAGCTGAGAACAGGAAGAGCCATACTCTCAATGGACATCACCTGGTAGGGAAGTACACCAGTCTACAGAACCCAAGGCATTTGGTCTTATTCTTCACAGACACCATTAAAAATCTTTTCTAAAGGTGTTTGGTCTTCTGTCCATCTGTTTTTTTAAATCAAGAAAATGCAGATAATAACAAAACTGCAACCAACACTGAGGAGACAGTGTTGTTCTGTGGACACAGCACAGGACAGGAAACTATGTTTGTCTTCCCACACTCCATACTTGTTCTCTGGGTGGCTTCAGACAAACTAACTTCCTTCTTTATCATTCAATTTCTCCATCTCCAGATGGAGAAAAAAAAAGAAAGAAAAAGAAAAAGAAAAAAAAAAGAAAAGAAAAGTGTTACTGAGCATCTTTCTAAGATTTACTGCTTTAAGATTTATTGTGAATTAGCTGTTTGGGTGTTACTATTGTACTAATTACTATTAATATATTATTATTATTACTACTATTATTATGCTTTTGCAGTGCTGAGAACAGCTTAAATCGTGCAACACTGTGCTGGGATCCAAAACTTGCAGTGGAAAAGCTAGCCTGAAAGATAACCTTGCCACTAACAAGGTAAAAATGAGAGCACCATGCAACTCAATAGCCTGCTTCACTGATAACAAGGCTTTCAAACACCCTGAGCCAGATTCTGTTCTCAGCGAGATGAGTGTAAATCTGAGGGGTCCTGCTGAGGTCCGCAGGACTGTAGGGAAATTACTGAAAATCAGAATTTGGCCCAGCGGTACTTAAAGTAAACGTGCTTGCTCTAAAGGGCCTGATACGCATTGGCGCTCAGTGTGCTACACAGAGAAGGAAAAACAACAGAGACACACGCTAATTAAAACCGCAGATGTGACTTGGTGGCTAGATTAAATAACACCTCTGGAAAGAGGGGAGCTGCCAGATATAAAAGCAGAAAGCTCCTCAACTAAACGGCTCAAAGGGCTGTTGCTGATCTAATTTCTCCTAATTTCTCGAAGCAGAACCGATAGCCCTCCCTTCCTGGGTGACGTCTGTCAGTTAATGTAGACCCATACCTACTGTCAAGTGCAGTTTCATTTTTCCTCCATACAGTTTACCCAGAACTCAGGTGGGTATTTAGAGAGCTCTGAAGCACTCCTATTTTCATCGTATTTGGGTAAAAATGGAGCAGACAGGGCACATGTGGGACTGAAGCTACCAGAACTGCTCATTTTCAGCCCTTTTTAGTTACAGGGTGAGTATGAAAAGCCCGAGTTACAAGCTACAAGTTACAAGTTACTGACTACAGTCAGCAATGCGGATGGAAAATACATGGGTCAAGGCTGCGAATGCTAAAGCCAGCTTTTGGCAGTGCTTTCAATCTCACAGGCAAAACCAGTCCTATTTCTGCTGGACCTGGTACTTGGCGTGCAAGAGAATTGCATGGCACAATGAAACACACTTTGCTTTCCGGCTATGGGAATCAGTGAGAATTTAAGAAATTCACATCACTCCTCAGGAAAACAGACTAACAACACACACACACACCAAAAAATTTGAAAACAAAATAAAGCTAAGCCTCTCAGCCTGGCTGAAGACAATGTCTCCTGTGGCTGCTATTCCTCCAACAGCTGCTGTGTGGCATTGCTCCCCTTCGGATGAAAAGAAGCAGTGCGCAATGCCAGTGAGTCAACAGCGCTCGCCGTAGCGCATTTCTTGAAGACAGTCCTATTCCCTGTCCCCGTAACAAACTGTTCTAATTGTTATGTTGACTATTATGGCTAAAATTGCAATGCTCTGCTGTTCAAGATTTTTTTTTCTATATTTCTGTAAAGCTACAGGGAGCAAAAAAGTGCCTTTTACAAATTATTATTATTTAAAAAAAAAAAAGAAATGCCTTGAAAAATAATCTGCTGGCTATGAAATCTATTATGAAATATATTTCAATTAAAAGGCTACATAATTTATGTGCATAAGCTTTTCTTCTGTCAAGTTTATATTTTTGTTGTCTTGTCGTAATGCCCTGAAGTAAGCACTTCTGAATTTTAAACTTTAGCATTTATCTTAGCAATCACGCTGTGAAGATAAATATCCCTTGAGGAAGATACACAATTGGATCTTGTATACCAGTAAGTTAGGCTTTGTACAGGTTATTACTGCACTAGGAAGCATGGGGGTTCGATAACAACAATTAGCATTTAGAGATACACTGTTTATGTTGAGTGTATCATACAAGCACCAGTTAATTAAAGCCATGCAATGGTTGTGATTCAGAAGCTCAGTTCTGGGATCCTTGGAAACATTTATGTGGCATAAAAGGGTCATAAACCAGTTGCAAAATATTCATTACAAATTTTCTCTCGGTGCTAAACTTTCTGTAGGGGTCTTTTCCTCACGTCTATTGTAGTGCAGGGCTATGTCTGAGACCTGCTACTCACAGCCACAGCCACAGCCACAGCCACAGCGGCCACTCCTGAAGTGGAAAGGTTTTCACCGGTTTAAGTGGTTCCTGCACACCTTTGCATGGTCGGCGTGAACCAGAAGGGTGACCTGGAAAATTACCATTTTTTTTGTGGACAGGCTATTTTTCAGCTGTCTCAGTTCTTTCATCCAGTTTACTGAGTGGCCATGTAAAAATGCTTGTGGCCAGCACAACCTAGGGAACAGCTTGAGGAGAAAATACCTGTGACAACAACAGAACGGAGAGCACGGCCACAAAAGTGGGTATTCAGCTGTCACAAGATGCTAATTAGGTTAGGTGTTCAACTTAAATCAAGGTGTGGTTGCCCTTGAGACAATCTAAGACTACACTGTTATGAAAGAGGACATCTACACGCCTCCTCTGTGCCACCACTAGCCTCGTGGCCAGCCAGACCTTGCTGAAAGTAAACCAGAACAAAAAAAATGATTAGGAATAGTGCTAGTACTGGCATGGGGAGGAGGTGTTAATTCATGGTTGGCAATAGAATAAAAGATGACACCTGCATAGGCTTAGGTTAGCTGAAATTGCTGGTGAAACTGCACCTATGGGTCTGCTTTGGACTGGCTTTTGAAGGAGTCTCTTTCTCTTTGTTGGCCTCAGAAAAATCCTGTGGCCATTAGACCACCAAAGTAGGCATTAAATTAGCCTTTGAATGGAAATAAGCAATGGAGTCCTCTGAGCCAATGCACAGAGTCCTAGAAATACAACTGGCTTCCTAGCACTTGCTTCCTGTCACTTTTGGCATGAAGGTCTCTATTAAGAAGAGTCCTGATGCTTCTTCGACTTACATGGGAACAATCTGTCCCCCTAATGTGGGAAGAAGAGCTATGACAAACAAGAAGGTGGCCACTCAACTAGGGAGCAGCAGAGCCAGGAGCAGGCCCCAGTCTCTCCTTGCTGGATGCTCTCCAGGTTGCCTGCCAACCTGCAAGGTGCCACTGCGGTGGTTATTTATCTCTACAGGGAGGACTTGCTCTCAGACATAGTCTTATTGATTTCAGTGCTGGCTAGAGTGCTTGTTTTCTAACCTGAACAACTTATACTCTTCTCTGCCAAGTAGCATGAAAGCTGAGCAGATATTAGGACCCCGTAACATTTCAGAGAGTATTACAGCCTTTGTGCTGTGCTGTTACTGCCTTTAGACTTCAGAAGAGGTGAGGATCCAGATCTATGATTCTTATGTTTGCCAATGTAAGTTCAAAAGCCTTTTTTGTTTTGAATCCTGGTTCCTGACTTTGTACAGAAACAAAACCTTTGTGATCATGATCATTCTGTCTGTCTCTAATTCCACCCCCTGCCAAACTTTCGAAGTTTCCACTAATTGCAAAGAAAATTGATAATATTTAAGTTCTTAAGCATTTTTAGGAAAACTGACAATATTTTGAGAGAGATACCCAACACTGCATGTCCACGAAAGGATGTTCTGGCTGGAAGGATGCCTGACAAGTTGTCATCAGGTACGTTACATCCCTGCAGTCACCAAGCACACAGCTCAGGACCCATTCCTACATACATTCATCTTGTCCTATGTTGTAGAGATATTTACATGGCATAGAGGGCAAGAGGAGTATTCTGAGACAGTATAGAGACTTGTAGGATGACAAGATAGTTGTTAAAACCCAGGATTCTGTAGTTTTGTTTCTAATGGATGTTGGATTTATTTCCTTTCTTATCCCTGTTGACTGCTGGCCTGATTGTGACAATCTTGTTTTTATATAACGCATCTAGAGATAGGGCCACAGTCAGCTGTTTGATGCACTGGGAGAAAAAGTCTGTCCTCAGCATTTGATACATTCTTTTCCTCTCCCCACACAGGTCTGGGAAAACAGAAAAAGACCTTAAGACTTGCCAGAACTGTGGTTCATCTCCCTCCGGGGCTTAGATAAGCTGCTGGGTAGCAGCATTTTGTATTAAGACTGTGTCTTGTGACTGACCAGTTGCTCAACTCAGATTATTCAAAGAAAATTTCCTGAAACCATACAGACAACTAGAAACTATCTTGCTAGTGGGGACAGGTATATATACACACAAATGCAGGTACAGCAGCTCTGAGATTCCCTTTCTGAAGGTGAGAAAATGCTGCGGTGATCAATTTAATTTGAGAGTTTGGGGCAGTCCTACTTGCTGGTATTATAATTTATTTATTATTACGAGCATTAGTGGGCATATATGGGAAATCTTAAAGAAATGTATTGAAGTACAGTTTTTTTAGAGCTTTTCTGTGTCACTCCATTTTTCTTCTGTCTCTCTCTTTGTGACATCCCCAAAACAGACTAGGCTGACATTTTTGATCATTGTTACCAGCTCTTTACCTTTATAGTATTGTCTTAAACAATCCTAGGGCTGAAATCGAGACCAGTGTGCTTTCTATAGCACCTCACCACTGGATAAT
This sequence comes from Anseranas semipalmata, assembly GCA_013399115.1. Lineage (NCBI taxonomy): Eukaryota > Metazoa > Chordata > Aves > Anseriformes > Anseranatidae > Anseranas > Anseranas semipalmata. Next base: position 374,858 of record VXAA01003984.1, read on the forward strand.
CCCTCTGGTTACAATGCACAGAGCATTCCTCCCCAGGAGGTAGGGTACACATTGTACTACCAGCCCACTGCCCTGCAAGGAGACTCGTCTTTCCCTGAACTCATTCATGCACTGGAACAGAAAAATCAGAACTAAACAAAAACAAAACAAAACAAAACAAAACAAAAAACAAGAAAGAAAACAAAAAGAAAATTTAGACTCCTATGTAGTGTAAATCAAAGTAATTCTACTCAAGTCAGCTATGCTGGTATTCACCAGATGAGGGTTCAGCTTAAAATTTCTAGCAGTAGAAGCAGCAGTGTTTCAGCATTACCTGCAATTTTTTCAGACTGCCAGTATTTTAAGCATGCAACAAAACAGCAAACCACAGTGTAGCCATTGCTTCCTTGTAGCTGGTAGCTTATTTTAGACAGGAAGAAATCTGTTCCTTTCAAAATATAATGGAAAAGATTACTAGCCACCAAATATATAGCAGCTGGAGATGTCAGTTTGAATGCAACACACACATCAAAACACAAACATTTTTAACAGGTTCTAGTGCACAATCGCAAAAATTAAGAGACAGCACATAGACAGCAATGCACTTGCTTTACCCATCCTCTCTGCTTGCATGTATTTTGATCATTTAAAGATATTAAAAAAAAAAAATCTAATGAATGCATGAAAAGGATTGATTTTGCAACTGCATCCTAATCAGCTCCAAATCTCTGCAGGTTGTAGGGCACACTACTGAGCTGAAGTCATGTTGAAGGAACAGTTTAAAAACTCAGTCCCCTGTTTCTGTTTCTGTTTCTGTTTCTGGGAAGATCAGGTATTTGGAAGGAGATGGAGAAAGGAGAGGTGTTTAGCACTTTTTGTCATTCTTTTCCCAAGACAGAGAGGAACAGCTTTAAATGCTGTAAGCATCCTGTTTGAAAGGGTGACTTCAGAGTGCAGGACTACCTGGATTTATTTTCCCAGACACCCAAAGTGGTACTATATGGGGTATGTGATCTCCAGACAGTTGTGCTCTTTTTTCTTGAAAGGTTTTGAGACATACAATTTCAAGCCACTGGTGCAAATGAAGTCTTAGCCAAATTAAGATAGAGGAATAAGTTTTCTATAGGATTTTTAAATCAATCTGAACAATTCTATTTGCAGGGATATTATTGTCCCTTCAGATTTATCATATGATGCAAAAATTCTACAGAAGGGATAGCATCCTTTATTAAATTAAGTGGCTATTTAGAGTAATTTCTATAGAATCCAATTTAATTTCTATAAACCCCTATAGGTTTCAGCCCTTTTCCATTCTGTAGGATTTCTCCATGGGGACAATTATTAGTGGCTGCAGGATTTGATTCACAGCAAAACTGTTTTGTAGGAAGGAAAAATGGCTTCACTATGAAAGATGTCAGTGTAAAGCAGGGTCTGCTTTTGCAGGCAACAGCCCGAGGCTGATGCAACTCCTTCAGCCACATTCAGGCTGGATACAACTGTGGTGCTGGTATAACGCTAGATACGGGTCCAATGACACATCACCCAAGTGAAGGGTGGACGGTTCAGCCCCCCAGGCAGTCCATTTTTTTTATTATTATTTTTCTGGTAGACTTCCCCAGCTACCAGCTGAATGGGAAATCAGACTGCTTGAAGTGAGTAACTCAGGTATAAAAGCAAGTTCTTTCAAGGGGAAATGGCTCCTTAATCTGCCAGTTGGTAGAAGCTGGTACTTTCTCAGCACCAAGTCACACTCTATCGATCTACCTGTGATCGTGCAGCTCTTATTGCCCTCCCCATTACCGGCTGCTTGTGAACTATTTGAGGCTGCATTTTACGATGCAGCAACACGCACGTTCCCTGCCAAAGCCAGTTCAGGACTACGCGAAGAGGAGAAGCAACTCAGAAGCGATAGCTCCTCTCCCCCAGCTCAAACGACTAGCTAGACAGAAAAACCAGATTCACAATCTCTCTTAAACACCGAACCGCACTCTTGCGCCTACAGTACTTTGCAAACACATGTTCCCAGTTGCCTTCCCAGCACACCGTGGCCCTTTGAATCAACAGCAACGAGAAGCAGCGCAGAGCGAGGGTTTCATTTTGCCAGCAGCCTGCAGCATCAGGAGCGTGCGAGTCGTACACACCTTAAGTTTTAGCGGTTGCCATGGCGATGAAAGGAGGCATTACAAAATGCACAAGCTGTTGAACATGTTGCCGGAGCTGAGAGGAAGAGCTAAGAATAAACTTTCGGCTAATTCTCCGTCGCGGAGCACTGCGAGCAGCTGCCGCTCGGCCAGCGCCGCGTCCCAGCCCAGCAGCTCGTTAACACGAGGCGGCTCGGAGCGGGAGGGAGCAAGGCCTGCTGAGCGGGCCGGGGCCTGGCGCCTCGCGGCCGCACCACCGCCTCCAGCGCAATGGCTGCAAATGGAGGCCTCTGAAGAAAGAAAGGGCTAATTTTATTATGATGATTATTATTACTCTTTAATTCCTCATTTCCGTGGGGCTGACAGATAAGATCGCGCCAGCTGCCTGTGCATGAATAACCCTTCTTTATTTTAATACTAATTGCGAAAGTCCCCTTCTGACAAAGGCTTTAGTGATCAGCCGGAACAATGGAAGAGGTGCCCGCCCGGCCCTGCTGTCGAGAAAGGAGCGGGAGTTTTGGCTGGGGGGGGTGTGAATTTCACCCTTCATCATTTTTGCAGCCGTGTGCACGCTGCTGCCTGGGCACACCACAGGGGAAGCACGGCAGGGGTCCTGGCCCCCAGCACAGCTTTTCTTTGCAGACCAAGTATCCCCACTTCCCAAAGCATCCTGTCACATAGATGTCAAGATCTGCAGTGAGCTTGGGTGAGCAGATAAACACTCCATGTACTCCCCTCCCCGAAAGCTGGCCTGAGAGGTAGTTTCTTTTCTCCCTCAAATGTGCCTCTCCACACTTGCTGATTTAAAGCACAAATTTCATAGCAGCCATGGGTATGAAGTCTGTTTTTCTGCCCGATAAGTACCCACTAGATGGCAACATCCCTCACTCCCTCTCCTAGAGCTGCAAGATCCGGATCCCTCTCGGTGCAAGAGTGGGTATGGGGGGTGGCAGATAAGATTCAGGGATCTTGGATCCTATTGTGCACTGACATTTCCTAAGCACAAAGTAAAACAGACCAGCAGTATATTCATTACCAAGCTCATCCTAGCTTTAAAGAGAAATTTAACCATCAAAGACAAAACACACATTACCTGTGTCTGTTGAGGACATGAAGAAGTATTTCTGATCACCTTTCCAGAAATGATTTCAGGCCTTGCAACTCAAATGACCCCCTCCATTAAGGATATAAAGAACCATAGTCCCCCATACAATTTGTTCTCCATACTCCTTGCCCTCTGTTCTCCCAGCCTTCTTCTGCTGTCTTGTCTTTCACCTGAGCAATGTCTCAAAGCTGCTTTGATTAGAAGCTTTTAGTGTACATATTTACAAAGTGCTCATCACACTTTGTGTACAACATACAAAAATCTATCCAGGTTTCCTTGTTCACAGAACAGACTCAGGGCTCACCTCCTCTGCAACTCTCAAATCTGTATCCACATTCTCATACAAGCAAACGCGTACTCGGAGGCACTAGAAATGCACCTAAAAACATGCAAAAACAAAACTTGATGCAGAAACAGCAGACAGGAGGAATGGTGTAATGGAAGTAAAAAGAAGAAAAAGAAAAGTGGATGTGAATTTCCACAGAGTGCTATAATGGCCCAGCACTAAAGGGGACAGTGGGATAATATCACCATCTGATGTGACGGCTTATCTTGTAGTAAGAAAGGTCAAGGTCTGAGAACTCCATGTAGGTCAATATACAGCAGGTTTCTCGGAGGGATTCCCCTAGCCCTGCCACTGGCTGCTGGTAATGGTGTCCTGGGTGATGAGGCACCTGTAATTCAATGCAGAGAACCAAGCACACAACTCCATGGCACCAACAGAATGGTCCTGTTTGACAAAATGAAAACCATCAATGTTCAGGTTTTATCCACCTTCTAGGTTTCAAAGCCAGGGAGGATGCATCTTTCATGAGAAAATTAGCCTATCAGTATGTATTGAATCTAGTTCAGTTGTTTCTGTTATTTTTTCCTTTGAAATGCCTGGTACAGGCTGGTTTTGGTATTACAGTTATAGAACCTAGTCCTCCAGTTGGTTTCCTGCAATATGAACAAACATGAGGTTCACACCAAATTAAAAGGGGCAAAAGGAAGGGAGCTCAGGGAAGGAGTGCCACAGTCACCTCTACAGAAACTGAGGCTAGAAATGAAAGAGATTTGAAAAACCATGAGATTTCACCTGCTGGCTTTTGCCTTCAAGTTAGATCCCATGAGAAAGCATGAAAAAAAATAAAATGTGGCGACAGGGTGGTGGAATGAGAGGAGGTCCCTTAACCATGGGGAACTAGAGCGTGACTGAAAGGTTTGTGGTGAGGTTGGCTGGAGGACTGCCGTGTGAGGAAGACCATGTGAGGAAGACCATCTACACAACAGATCACACACAGAGGAAATATCCACAAGGCAACAAACACCAGCACCATATTTCTGTGACGGTTAAAGCAAATGTAATGGGAAGGCCCTCAGTTTCAGTAACTCACCCATAACCCTCTGGTGTAGCTCACTGCAGGTCTTACAAGAAGCAAGAGACTGGTGATGTCCTACCTCATGCTGACCACTCCCATCTTTAATTAGCAGTTGAAATCCATGCCATGGCAAATCATAGACTTACAGGTGCACAGGTCACTTTGGCAATGGATTTGGATCATTTTCCTCCAGCTATTTAAGAGTGGTCACTTAGGAAATATGTACATTGAACGGTGAGGGAAATTAACACTACCACATATTGGTTATCCACACCTATGCCTGAAACAAACATGTTTCCAATTAAAAGTGAAAGAGACAATTGTTGAAGTCACTTTGGCAGTGAGAACTCTCCAGCTGCCTCTAGATTCCTGAATAAGTGAAATGTTTGACACAGAAGCATATGTTTTTGGCAACATTGTTTAATCCACGTTTTAAAGGGAAAATTGAAATTCTACAAGGTGTGAAAAAAAGATCACTGGAACATTTTCTGTTTGGAGTGACAGAGACCATGTCACCCTTCTATTCCTGTTCTCTGTAGACTTTCATTTTGCAAGAACTGCCTTACAAATGTACAGGGAACACACAGGGTAGGCACGTAGCTGGAGAAAGTAGAGGTGGCTGCAGCCTCATGTAACGCAGTCCCACACTGCAAAGTACTGGAAAGGGCCTTGGAAGAAGCAGTGCAATCTGAATTTTTTTACAAGTCTGACAAGACTAATCCATATCCTTGAATTGTTATTATTTTTTCAATCAGTTGTTAAAACTGAAGAGGTTGGGGGGAGAGGGGAGAACACATCCTATAAGTACAAGCTGGTGAAGAGTTATGCTTTACAGGCATCCCACAGCTCTGCCAAGGGTAGATTTCAGTCTTCATCTCCCAGCCTAGCATCCAAATCTAGACTGTCTCTCACTTCAGCAAACCAGAAACTTGGACAGGACCATCTGAGTCACCTAGTACTGCCTACTGCTATCGACAAGTAGCCTTTAACTGCAAAACAGCCTGGAACACTGTGGCTGCTACACAAGTGCCCATAGCATATTATCATAGGATTTGGTTCTAGAAACCAAAATTTGACTAAATTCCTTTTTAAAAATCTGCATTTCCTTTGTTGAAATGTAAGCATTTTTCCACCTCTCAAACATAGCATTAATGGAGAGCTTCCATTAATTCAATTAGCAACCAGTAATAAAAAGACAAAAATAAAAAAAAAAAAAAGAAAACCACTCCGAAACTACAACAACTGAGAACATATCAAGTGTTCCTGCCAAGTCCTGCTTAAAATGAAGCATTTATTTCCCTTCTTTGCATTGTGTTTCTTAGCCAGTCTTTGGCCCATTATAATGTGTTTTCCCTGGTATTCCATGACGGCTTAGTTTCCTTAACAGCCTTTTGTGAGAGAATTTCTCAAAAGCTTCTTGAAAGTCCTAATAGATTATGTCAGCCAGTTCTCCTTTATCCAATATTTATTTGACACTTTCAAAGAATTCTAGTAAATTAAAGAAGCTTGATTTTCCTTCACACAACACACATTTCTTTGTCTGTAACATATCACACTTATCTAGGGTTTTTTATAATCCTGCTTTTAATTATCATTGCAGTCCATTTGCTGAAGTAAGGCTCACTGGTGTGTAATTCCCAGGGTCATCCCTAATGTCTTTTTAAAAGACAGATATAACATCTACAGTGGATGATGTTAATGAGAGATTGTACATTTTTGTTAGCAGCCTAACCACCTCGTCCTTAAGTTCCCTCAGCATCTGGTCCAGGTGGCTTGTTACCCAGGCTGGAATCTAGCCAGGACAGAGGGGTTAACACCTCTACCCATGAGGAAAGTGCTTTGAAATCTGTAATGGCCAGATGCGTTGAGAACATCAACCTCTATGTATCTGGTGATACTCAGCTTTTCCAGGAGCATGGTGCCCCATGCTGGGAAAATATCATGGCTTTCACCTGCGGACTCAAAGGGCAGGATTTTCTTGCGATTTTATAGACTACAAAACTGATAGAACCATTTCAGCCATTTGTATACAAATATGCAGCAATTAGAGTGAATGAATGAAGCTCATTCCATAATTCCACTGAGCACTGTAGTATCATGTAATCAGTTTATTCTACCTGCAACATAAAATTCTACTTAGTTACACAAGAGTACATTTTATCAATTATTGATTTATGAACATCTAAGGCTTTCTTCAGTCACCATTTATGCTCTTGGTTTTATCATCTCTGCTGTGCTGAGAGTAGTGCCATACAATGGCATAGTCTATACTATTTAAAATTCCACATACTTCAGTAGATTACCCCATTAACCATTATGTTTTCCAGGCTGTATAGATTAAAGTAATTAAACTTGTCCTCAAAGACCTAGCTCTTTGATTATGGGATCATTCTACCGCCTGCAGCACATTTGAGGTGATTTGCAGTAATATTGTCTTTGGGAATTTAGTGACCATATTACAGTGACAGCAGTGAGAGCTGGTGGCCCTCGCAAAAAAACGAATTTCATCTGTGCCCCTTTGAAAATATCTGAGAGAGGCATGCTGGGGCAAGGCAGCAGTGTTATGGATGGCTGAATGGCTCTGGGAGACTGGCACTAGTCTGCGTAACCCCCTAAATCAGGGTTTACTGTTTCAGGCTGTAATGAACTTCCAACTGTGTTCTGGTTGGAAGTGACTGAAAGAGGTTTTCAGAAGACTGTACATTGGCCTTGTGAAATGAGTTGGACAGCATCAGCAGAGTGAACAGGTGCCCACATCATACTTACACCAAAGTATCCCACTCAACTCTCAGGATAATAATTTCAGCATGAAGGCCAAGGATAAAATGAAAATGGTGACTGAACTTCTTTTTCCTCCCTTAGAGGTGTCCCTTCAGGTCAAAGGAAGGCATATTGGCCTGAAAATCCGAGGAAACCTGCATATTTCCTGACTATGCTTTATCTTTTCTATGGATAAAAGGGAGATTTAAGAATGTCAATCCTGCATCTTTCACTGGCATGGAATTTACTCAAAAATGTGTAAAGGAGGCAAAAAAATTGATGCTTGCAGACAGGCTGCTGATGCATTGTGGAGAAATTTTCAAAACCATTCCCTTTAGAAATGATTCATCTTATGTATCATATATTTTCTCTTTTTCTCTGTACTTTTTCCTTCTTACAAAGGACTGGAAAACAGGATCCTCGCTGCTTAAGAGTTAATCTGCTTTGGCTACCTATTCCTCACCTGCAGTTAATAGTCTCCCTTTGTGACAACCACAGCTATGAATTTATTTACACAGCAGCAGTGCCCAGGGGCCCCGGTAGGGATCAGCATTTCATTTACAAGATGCAGCAAAACATAGCACTGTCCCGTGTGACATTTTTTTTTTCTTAATAAACAAAGGATGAAAGAAAATAAGTACTGTTATTCCCATTTTACAGATGGAGAACTGAAAACCAATGAGATAAAAAGGCACATGCAGGAAAGGACCTAGACAATGTACTGACCACTACTTTGCCTGGATTCTATACCCTTATTATCCTGACTCTTGGCCATCTGGTCTTGGAATGATCTAAGTATTTCATTGATTCTTAGTTTTTTTACTAAATTTCTCTGGATACATATATTTTGGTCATAATATAACCTAAATCTGGAGGTGCCCAGCATCTATCTCAAGCCAAAATTCCCAATGGGATTTAAAATCTATATTTTCTTTGGTAAGCTGGTCAGTGTGCCTATTGGATTGTGCTTCTCATATAATAATGATAGTAAAACTCTTTTACAGAAGAACCTAACAGAACCCAGGAACCAGGATGACTTAATCCAGTGTGATGCTTTTTTTTTTTTTCTTTTTTTGTTCCATGATTTTGTATGAAATCCAGAATCTGAATGTAGGTTTGTATCCAGTTTCACCACTTTAAATACCATGCGTAAAGGACTGATGTTAAGTAGAGTTTTTTTCTGGGTAAATCATGAAGAATTGAAATAAAGGGTATTTGCTTATCCCCAAATATACCAGTTGGATACAATTCCCGTGGTCCAAAGGCCTATTTCCATTCTAATCCTAACTTGAGTGATTTGTCTGAGAAAGGGTTGGAAGCAGACAGGTAAGGTACTGCTTTAACACAGTCTGTCTTATTTAGCACTGCTCATCCAGCATCATGGTCTAAGTTTACCTGAAACAAGACACAGGTGCCCTGAAGCAGTGGAAATACTTCTTCTGCACGATTATTAGAAATGAATTCTACCAGCTCCAGACTGACATTCCTGGAAAGTACAGACATGTCTTACTGCTGCATCTCCTTTCACGTTTCTAATTTTTCTCACACATAAGCTCTGCCAGTTTTAGAAAGTCCCTGAATTTCACTGTCCCTGATTGTAGTTCTGAACCTCTTGCCTTGCCTTAAACCATGAGGACACCGGCCCTGAGATTCCCAGAGGGATGACTGGTACAACAACAGTACTCAGCAGTTCTACAGCTCATATCAGTGAAGGTTTTTCCAGCCTAGTCTCAGATACATCTTTAATTTCCGAGTTCTTGTTCTCAGCAGTTAATCTGACTGTTGTCTTCTCCAGTGTAAAGAGCGGTCTGAGGTGGTATCTATGATTGCAAACTAAACTGCGTTCAGGAACATTCCCAGGTACCAAAGCACAAATACCATGAAAGAGTATATGGCATGGTTAATTCAAGGAAAAATAAGACTTTCCCAGAATTCCTGGGGCTGTTCTGGACTCTTTACGTATTAGGGACATTTGCAGTTAGCAGCTTAGTTGCCATTACCCATTCTTGGAGGCTAAAAGAATCTAACACTATGAACACAGGCCATTTTGTGCTACTTGGCCTCACTGCCAGAAAACAGTTCCAATACTAATATTAGTATATTAGTATTGACTAATGAGTTCTGTGAATCAGACTGGGACTGAGACGTTTATTTTCCTCTATTTCTAAAAACTTCTTGTTTTTGCATAGCTGTGCATTGTAATGAAGAATAAGATTTATATTGTTTTCTTGTATAAGGAATACCAATCTCTGAGCTACAGTAAGTTTGCATGCTTCCACTGAAATCTGCAGGACCATGATTAAATTTGAACTACCGATTAAATCTTTTGCTCAGTTATCACCCAAGTTCTTAGTGCTTTGCAAGATCAAGCTGTAAGGGTCTAATCCAATTATCTTTGCCAAAGGAAGGTTGACTTTGTGTTACAGGATGAGTAACTGTGTATCATGATTTCAGAGTCATTATAATGAAACCCACCTTGTACTGCAATTATGTTGAGAACTTTCAAAAAGACATTTGATAAATGTTGCACTCTTGAGAAGCGCCAAAGTGACAGCCCCGAAGGTTGAAGTGTTTCATTCACCCCACAACAGACAAAGAGCAAGCAGCTGCAATACACGCTTTCTGTAATATCCACCAAATCAGCACCCCCCACTTCTGGGACTCAGATTTCTTAAACACTGCTGTGTTTGCCTTCAGAGGAAACTTCCCCAAACTGGGCGAGGGAAAAAGGCTCAGAGAACAGTCCATGAGTAGTCTCAACTAAGTCCCAAACGTGTGCAATCTACAAGTTAATTTTCTGCTTTCATTCATTAATTTCTTTGTCCTACTTCTTTCCTCCCTTACTTCCCTCTCTCCTATAAGAGATAGCTTTAGCTTTCTCTTTAATAACAGCCTGGCTTAGCCAAACAAGATAATTTCTTTCACAAAACTGCTGTGAGCTGGTGACCAAAAAGGCAGCTAAAGCAATGTCTTAAGCAGCCTAACATGAGTACAAGGTCTTGCAGAGCTAATAGGAATGTGTTCAGTGATTGTCTTTCTCCAGGTTGGAAAGCAGAGTGAGCATCAGAAAGAGAAACTGAATTTTGTAGGTTTGCTGTATTTTTCTGCTTATGCCCTCTTTCTGTCCTTTGTCACTCTCCTTTTTCATGTCTTTGCCTGGCTTTCCCTGAAAGCAAATTACAGCAACAGTGATTCTGGCCTATCTCAGCTAACTTCAGCAAGGATTATTTCTTTTTCTTTTCTGTTCCGAAGAACAGTTCTTACCATCTTTAACACAGTATTTCAGCGTGTTAAAGTGTGTTATTCTCTGTAGAAATTTTTTCTATAGCTAGAGGGGGAATAAAGGATATTATTAAAATTAAAGCTTCACTTAATAGTTAAAATTTTCATGTTCCCACTTTTTTTCTTCATCTCCAAATGACTAAGGAGATTAACTTAGTTGTGGTAGGCTGGGAGAAGCAGTGACACTAAACATTGTTCAGAAAAAAATGAAAGTGCTGCTCAAATAGGAGCCAGACTGCAAGTCTCTTCCTTGGCTGACAAGTCCCCAGTCACTAGGGTATGTAGCCGAACTCCATAGGTGCTAGCCCTGAACATGTCGTCACAGTGAGTAGCTCACAGTCTGCTGTAGACATTCCTGGGAGTGTTGTGAGATTGAAACACCACTGGCAAAAAATGGTCCTCTACATCTGGACTGAAGAAGGCCATCTCAGAGACTATGCTAATCTGTAGGCTACTGAATGTGAGAAATAAAAAAAAAAAAAAAGTTGCAGATTTTTTAATGTGTTTTAAAGATTGCCAAAATGCCATTAGATTCTCCTGAAAACTGCCATCTTCTGCCAGAACAATCTCATCCAACATTTGAGCAGAGGACTGCATCATCTCTGAACTCCCATAGACCTATCAGAGAGCCGGAGTGCATTACACAGTTACACATGGTAGAGCATACATATCACAGTTACTGTGTATGGGACAGCTTTTGTCCTACTCAAAGTTATGACTCTAAGTTCTTGTTGAATTGCAAGAAAAATGTTAGGGACCTACAAGACTAGACAAAAGCCAAACAGAGCGTTGAAGAACTATACTTAGATGTATGAAAATTTACATTTTGGATGAAGAAAACAAGGCTTTCTGTTTTCAGAAATGATACTGCTTATCTTCTTCTTAGGGGTATTTTGCTCACGCTAATCAAAACTACGCATGCATTAGTAATGCAATAGTGTACATGTCTTCACAATGGCAATTTTTCATGCACTTCAATAACATGCTTTCTCTTTTGTGGCCAAGTAACTGAATACTCATCTTCTATGATCCCTGGATTTCTTTTTAACTCTATGGCTGGAATCCATCACTTCCCACCATTTTCAAGTGTGAGAATTTGAAAGGTTTATTCTGATCATTAATCAGCCCCTCCAATTAAGCACAATTACACCCTATAATGATAGTTATAATTATTGATTGATTAATCTTTCAACTATTAATTAAGAATCTTAATTAAAAGAGTTTTTTCATGTTATTTAAACTGAAACATGACTAATTATTTTATAATTTACCCGGTATGTGCAAAAACTGCATTAGTTCTGTTTTCTCCATCTCTGCTGTATTGAAAAAGCTAGATTTGGATTTTTCAAAAACAGTTAATGCCTCCATCTTTGCACAACCAAACTGAGACATCTTTGTTCATTCAGCTTTTCAGAAGGGGTTGAACCTGAAACAGCTCCCACTAGGAAGCTACAAACTAATCTCAAAAGATTAAATAGTTCATTTGAAAACCTTGGACTGTACCTGCTAACTGTCATGGATATCTGAATAATTATCTGAGCCTACAAGATGTCTCACAACATCTATGCCGAAGAAGGCTTCTACAACTGAAGTTGTATTATAGGAATATGATGCAAAGTTCTAGACTCTTAAAAGTACATTTCAAGACTCAGTGCATTTATCTTGGCTATTACAAAAAAATGAAGTACAGCTGGAGAGAATGGATTCACAAAGAGGACAGTGAAAGTTTCATCTTCAACAAGATGATGAGGCACTTAAGTAAGCCCAACTCTTCCTATTTGGAAGAAAATATTTGTCAGCTACATAGCAAACTTATATAAAGAAACATTCTGGGGACAGCTTATCTTTGTTTAACTCAGTTTTCCACTTGTGTTTTAATAGACTGAACTCCATGTGTAACTGCTTCAGAAAACATATTTTGGGGGAGTGTTTTAGTTCAAAATAACAATTTTTTTCTTACATGGGCAGCCCATCTGTTATACACTGTAGATGTGGTAATGCTTAACTCCATTAAAAGTGATAGATACAAGCACAAGTTTCTAAAAACCTATCATCAAAATTTTAGGTGTCTACAGCTAAATTAGCCACTCCCTACGTACTTATTGGATAGAAATAAAAATTTCTAGGCTGTGATTCATTTCACACTAAAACAGATCCTTAAAATGTCAGACAAATGATTCTCTAGTATAGCTTATCTTCTCCGTTGACTATAAAGGGAGGCAAAGATGACTTGTTCAGCTATATAACTCTAAAATTAAGTAAGATCAACCTCTCCCTGTGTGTTCCACATGTCCCTCTTGCACATGTTATTTGAAATTTTAACTTCAGTCTGTGCCAAAATCTTTCTACATTGGAATACACATTCTGAGAATATTCATTTTAATAGTTATGTTGAACATAGAATGGGATTATTTGTGTTAACATAAATAAGAGTAGGAGAATCGTGTTTTTTAATCCAATAATACAACTGAATTCAGTAGAACCGAGCATAAAGACGTATGTAGTTTTTATTAGGAAATTAATCAACAGGGGATATTAATTTACAAACTAATAGATTCTGTTAGAACAGATTCTTCTAACTATAAAACTTTCAGTCTGGAGAATGTTATTTTACTTTAAAAAGCATCAAAATGAATTGTCTTCTGGTTACATTTTTAAAAGCTTTACAAGTACAGAGTAAAAGAAAGTTATGTCATTTCAAGTTAATCCCTTGCCATTTCAAAAAAAAAAAAAAAGGCAGCAGAAAAGAAGCTCAAAAGAATCAGTCAATTGCATGTATGGCAGATGCAGCGGATGTACCTCAGTCTATGAGTAATGGGTTTTGTTGATAGTATACACAAGTAAGCTGGAAATTCTTTAAAGCTCATGACATATTTTGGACAATATATGAACTTAACTGCCAGACAACACTAAAAAATGATGGAACTGTCTGCTTCATAAATTCACTTGTATCAGACCCTGATGCACCTGTCCCAAAATTGGCAAAGATCAATACAGGCAGAAACCCTTGCACCAAGAGGATGCTAATCTCTGAGAGCTGGCCTGTTTTTCAGACTGTGAGAAACCCTGCTTTTGTTTTCTTTTTGTTTGTATGTTTGTTTGCTTGTTTTGTTTTGTTTTGTTTTTAACCTAGCCTTATACCTGCAGATGACTAAAGCTGCACCTTGTTGAGGAAAGCTGTCTGGCTTAAATCACCCTTTGCTCTGTATCAGCAGTAGGATGAAAACACCACTTGGAATGAAACTTAAAGGCCTGAAATTTTCACTCAAGTCATGATGATGTCTGTGCAAGAGAGATATTAGGGAATGAATGCAGTTCATATTGTGCGAAGTGCTGGAAATTACTTTGGGTAGTTTTTAACTGTAAGTTTTTCTGAGTCCTCATCAGAAGACCATTGTAGCCAACTGAAAGACTCTCCTTTTATGTGAATTTCAGCTGGGGTTGTACTTGTCCAAAATGTCTGGCGTGAGATTTATATTCTGAAACTGCAGTAAATTCAGTCTGCAATAAAGTGGGGATTAAATCTTGATATATTTTCTGTATTATTTGACCAAGTTCCTTTGGATTTGTTGAGTTTAGATGAAGCAAAAACTCAGCAGTAGAACATACACTCCTTGACATTTCAAATATTGGTGTACCCTTTCCATCAAAAAGTGTATGAATAGCAGTGCCTGCCAGTTCAGAAGCCATTTAGGAACATTGATTTGCCTGATCTATAAATAATCTGCTTCCAAAGAATCTGTGTAAAAATCAAGGGATTGAAAAGATCTCTCCTATTCAGTTTTTGTTTACCTTCTCTGATTTTAAACATATCAGAATATGCTGTCCTTGCCTAATCTGTCAACTGATTGATATTAATAGAGAGTTTTAAACACTCAAAGAATACGTAACTAAAATAGGCATCGTATTTTAAATCATTACTGGCTCACCTATCGCCTTGTTAGTCCAAGGCTCAAATTACCTATTCATTTCCTATCACTGGGGACAACGAATATTGGCAATCACTACTTTGGGTGCTTTTTCTGTCTCATTCAAATTGTACCACAAGGTGAGTTCTCAGCGATGAACTGAATTTCCCTGAAGTTCACAGAGCTTTCGTTATCAGCATCTCTCCCTAGCACAGAGGGCCTTGCGTTGCTCACATAGACAGCACCAAAATGCACTGCAGAGCTTTTAATGCATTCTGAATAGCTCTTGTCATTCAGGATCCTTCATTTCATGTTTCAGATTTTCCCAGGGGGCTTTGATGTTAATCCATTTCACACTTCTAACACATCTGTTCTTCTTCTGGCTTTCTTATCTCTACTGAGCATTCAAAAAAAAAAAAAGTTTTAGCTGTCATTGTGCAGTTTCTGAAGCAAGACTTTAATGATGAAGCATATTCTAGCTAACTTCATTGATACTTGGTTTTAGCCACACAAGGAGTTATGTATGCACAGTATTTCCAGGGCTGTTTCCCCATTATTTTGAATTTCTTTTGACTCTTTATGCAATTAAGAAACAGCTGCCTGTCACAGTCCCTAGGAATAAGATGGTGTGGTCCAATGACTACTTTTTGAACATCAACAGATCAGTTTTACAAGATGTCCTCCCTCTCTTGTGACATTTGTTGAGTAGTGACCAAACAAATTTCATAGAATCACAGCATCACAACTGATTTGGGTTGGAAGGGACCTTAAAGACCACCCAGTTCCAAGCCCCCTCCCATGGGCAGGGACACCTCCCACTACACCAGGTTGCCCAAAGCCCCATCCAGCCTGGCCTTGAACACTTTCAGGGATGGGGCATCCACAGCTTCTCTGGGCAGCCTGTGCCAGTGCCTCACCACCCTCATAGTAACAAATTTCTTCCTAGTATCTAATCTAAATTTACCCTTTTTCAGCTTAAAACTGTTACCCCTTGTCCTGTCACTATACTCCCTGATAAAGAGTCTCTTCCTGTCTTTCCTGTAGGCCCCCTTTAGGTACTGGAAGACTGCTATCAGGTTTCCCCGGTGCCTCCTCTTCTCTAGGCTATCTCATCCCAACTCCCTCAGCTTCTTTTCATAGGAGAGGTACTCCAGACCTCTGAACATGTTCGTGGCCCTCCTTTGTACATGCTCTAACAGGTCTATGTCTGTCTTATGCTGCGGGCCCCAGAGCTGAACGCAGTGCTCCAGGTGGGGTCTCATGAGAGCAGCGTAGTGGGTGAGAATCACCTCCTTCGAGCTGCTAGCTATTTGCATGTTTAGGTGTCAATATGAAGCAAAGGTGTCTCAATATGAAGTGAGAATTCATTATTCATTTGTTTATTTGTTTGTTTGTTTGTTTTAATCACACTAGGGGCAGGATTTATCTCATGTATCTGTAACAGCCTCGGGTTTTAGCCAAAACTAGATTCTTAGTCTCATTCCATGATCAGGTGGTGAAATACTGGAAACTCTGGATGTGATTCATCGTATCCTAAGATCGGTGTCTAGATAGGTGGGATGAATCACTATCTCTAGATGTCACTCTCCATTGACACACAAAGTTTCTGGATGATAGCTTAAGCTAACAGGTAACATTCAGGTAGCTAGAGCCAAGTGAAAATAATCCTAACTTGTGATTTTGCCTTGGAGAATAAAAGAACTATTATAAATGTCCTTAAAAGTTTCCTTTTTATCCTTTTTTTTTTTTTTTTTCCCTATGCCTGGGTAAAGCATTAAGGATATTAATGATTGTCCCTATTTTAAATATGAAAATGCACTATTTCATGGTTAAACTTTACAAGAAATGTTCTATTGTACAGTTGCACCTTATTTGAGGCATGTTTTGTGGGACTGACCAAAACTGGTTGCTTAACAAAGAAGGTAACTTAATAACACTGGAAAAGAATTGTATTCAAAGCATCTCTATAGACATGAGGTTACCTAATAACATTCTATTGTAGGCCTGTCACTGTCTATGAAAGACATGTATTATCATATAAATGAAAAGACTGCTTTCTTCCATCATCCACATCCTCACTCCACCCTCAGAAAAAAAAAAAAAAAAAAAAGGAAAAAGAAAAAATCAGTTCAGACCAAAATCCAGCAACAAGAAGTTCTTTGCAAATTCTTACCAACTCTTGACAGTTCTCAAGTATTTTTAAGCCACTTCAGAATGTAACTAAAAGCAAAGCAACTGCAGCAGATTATTACATGATGGTCAATTAATATCGAAGAGCAGAATGATCCGAACAACAGCCTGTGGACCACAGCTTTCCCCTGGGAAGGTTGCTTCCTTTTCTGTTGTTGCCCCAGTATTCCTGCTTAGCACAGGGAGACATTTAATCCCAGAACAGCTTGCCTTGACTATATGAAAAAAGCAGGATGCTCTCTCTCTCGGCCGTTGCAGACAGTGGTCTGCAGAAATGCTTTAGGCATTAAAGACGATTTAGGCATTAGAAAGTTTGTCATAAATACTGCAATCTCTAGTGAACATTGGAAGTCAAAGGATGTGTACGAACAGGGAGGTAATGGATCTGCCTAGAAAATCTGATTAATATAAGGAAATGTTATTCACATAATCAATCCCATTTTGTTCAAAAGAAATCAGCTTCTGAGCAGTAATTACATTAAAGCAAAGAGAACTTTTTTTACGATGCAACAATTTTATGTTAGAAATGCTGATTTTCCAAATGAAACACTTTACCAGTTTCACTGCTATGTTCACCAAAAACACGGTTAAAATGATTCCTATGAAGTTTCACATCAGAAGAATTAAATCTTATGGACAAATGAAGCACCTTGTCTTATCAGAATTAAATGCTTTAATAAGGTCATGTTGACTTCTTTTTGTCAGAACTTTAATTTTGTGGATAATGTAGATGTTTAAACAGTTCATTCTGATTTAGGAAAAAGAAGCATTCAAAAAAAGTGAATTTCCTGGAGAAATTTCAAGTTTCAGTGATCAATGGATTATGGTCTTGAAACAGGGTTACAGACTTAGGCCTAGAGCTCCTAATTTCCCTATGCCTGACAATTTCAGAGTGTTGTTATGACAGCTGCACAAAAATATTTTAAAACCCTTGTCTAAAAGTACTGAATAGCTAGAAAACATGGGTTTTCTTCTCAAAGAGAACTTGCAATAACTGATTTTTTAATTTTACCTCAAACTGACCCCCTAAAATGATTAAGTGGTATTTAAACATATATAAATATATACACATATAAAATGCTAGGAATTAAAAAAAAAAAAAAAGAAAACAGCAAAACAATGTGGCAAAATAGAATCACTGAATCACAGAATCATTTAGGTCAGAAAAGACCTCTAAGATCATCAAGTCCAACCATTAACCTAGCATTGCCAAGACTACCACTAAACCATGTCCCTAAGCACCACATCTACACGTCTTTTGAATATCTCCAGGGATGGTGACTTAACCACTTCCCTGGGCAGTCTGTTCCAATGCTTCACAACCCTTTCAGTGAAGAAATTTTTCCTAATATCCAACCTAAACCTCCCCTGGCACAACTTGAGGCCATTTCATATATAGAAATACAGAAGACTCAACCAGGAAGATGGTTTCAAATTTGTCATATACAGTCAAAATCCTCCAGACTTTTTGATCAGATACTGAACTAGTTCTGAGTTGCCAGAGTGCCTTTGGGAGCTTTGATTTAGGTGGTTTGTTCTATCCTTCATGATGCCAAATGTAATTTTGCATCTAATATAATTTTGTACCTCCAATCATAAGTAAATTCTTACTCAGAACATAGTCCTCATCACACATTTCAGTGCTATGAATTCAGAAAAGGGGGATAGTGTGCTTCTTCTAGGAGATGGAGTCCATCAGAGAAGCCTGGTTAGAAAGCAAAAGAGGGTATCAGGTAGTCAGCCATACCTCCCATCAACAAGGTGGTGACGAATGTTTCTCGCTTCAGTTTGATCATGCAAACTGATTTGATATGGATGTTCTGTACTAAAATGGAATATTCTGTGCTGACTTTTTCTGTAAGAGCAATTTTTGACAATTTTTCCTGATGTCTTTAAGGTGATAATTGCTTGCCACTGCTGTTAGATAACAGAGTTGCTAGTCAAGTGTCAGAAATGTGTGGTTTGAAGCTATGTTCTTCACATTGTGGTTGGTGTGCACGAGGGGGATCTTTCATGTTCAGTGTCTGAAGTGCTACAGTCATTTTTTCTTTAACACCATCACAAAGGACGCTGGCGTTCATCATGAACAAAAGATGCCACAAAGACCAAGACTGATCTTTCCAGTACAGCTTCATTTTGTATTATGTGCTCCTGCTATCTCTTCATGTTCTTCCGTGCCATCCACTTTCCTCTTTTCCTTTACAAACAGTCATGCGGCTTACACTCTTCAGTTCTGCATTTGGTACCTATAGTCTTCAAGTCTGTATACTCATTGATACCGCTTTTGCGTAACCTCTCTCAGCGGAACATTGCCTTGCTTGAGCTGATATAATATAGGAAAGAACTGGTTTTTTTTCAGTTGTGACAGACAAACACTCCCACCCTCCCTCATCATGCAGTTCTGGAAAGTTTATCCATTGCTGCTTCCCCACCCCACCTCCTATTTCAATTTGGTATGACTGGAGAATATGACTGAATTTACAGGCTTATAAGAGACCTATGATTTTTGCTATCTCCCAGTGAACTGAGTGACTATTAAAAACAAAACAAAACAAAACAAAACAAAACCCCACAACCTTCTCTGACATACTGGTATTTTCTCTTACAATGGAAAAAAAGAATGGGAATGGCTAGGTTGTCTATGTTATTATTATAATTACAAACTTAAATTTGAAGCTGCCAAAACAGCCTGTTTATTTACTGTCTGTGAGGTGATTTGAAGAAAAATGATGCCTAATGTAGCTCTCAGTGGTGCTGTCAGTCCCTTTTGACTCTATCTGAAGCTGAAGGAACATACCATTTCTCAAAAATCAGCAACTTTCTGACTAAGATCTTAACTCAGTTACCCCAGTTACCAAGTTACCAGTTACAATTAGGATATTTTAGTTTTCTGAGGATGCTAAGTGACTTTGCAGTCTGGCTTGTGCTTTTCTATTTTAGGAGGTAAATTATGCAGACTTCATGGTATAAATTGAATTTTAGTTTCTCCAAACCAAACCGACAGACAGTTCTTCTACATAATTTTGATTTTAGACCCCTCGTGTTAACTACATACTACTCACTGCCCTTAGGTGTGGGACTTGACCCTTACTGTGATCTGCATGCTGGATATCATCCGGGAACACACTCACACATGCACACACACATAAAGAAAAAAACCAAAACTTTCTCACAGCAAACCAGTCCTTCCAGATGAGGGGGTTGCTGTTTTGATCAGAGTCTCTGCAGACAGGGGAAGCATGTGGCTGAATTTAGAAGGTAGAAGGAACCATCTCTGGATTTTAAGAAAGCCATAAGAGCAGAAATGCTGGTACAGAGGGGACAACTGCCACGGGATGCTGGGAAGAGAGAAGGTTTCAGAAACATCATGAAGACAAAGGTTGTAGAGGGGAGGAGAAGGATAGAGGCACATATTTTAAAAGGACATTTTACCCTTTGAAAGCCTGTTTGCTTTGGTCTGTTACTAAAAAATTAGGACAAGGATTATTGTCCTATTCATTTTGCCCTGTTTCATGGAACATTGTCCTATAAAAATAAGTTACTGTTATTATCATGATAAATAAAGGACAGATCTGAACAGCACTATAAATTTTGGTAGTTTTAGATCTATTGCATGAATGTAAATGGATGTTTTTGTCACGGTTATCTATTCCCTTGACCACTCTTTTCAAAGAATTAAGGGTACAGAATTTTAATATTCAAATAAACTGCATTTTCCAGCATCATTTCTTCCCTATTTGAAAATGCAGCAGTGCTAATAATAATGATCATGCCAAAATATAAACACTCACTATAAATAATTGTTACTAGACACAAGCAAAGCATACAACTTAGATCTTTTCTTAATCAAGCTCTTTTATCCTTGTTCAGTGAGCTGCTGGATTAGGGCGAGGATGAAGACCTTGAAAATTCTGACTTTCCAAGTGATATAAAATTGCAAAGATCTACGAAAAAAAAAAACAAACAGAAATTGGAGAAACACATCTGCAAAGAATGCAGAGATACTCAGAAGAATTAAAAACACAGGCCGAAAACAACATTTTGAAAAATAATTAAGAAACTATACTGACTACACCAAGAAAAGTAAATAATATAAAGCATTGTTATTTAAAATGAGGGAAAATCTCTGGACTGAGCTATGCAGATTTCTGGGGACGATGGGCATCAAATGAGATATTTTTCGCAGTGTAATAGGGACTAAATATAAGGAAAAATCATAATCATGGGTCAGAGGATCAATACTCCATTTCACAGATCTCTGAAACTTCTAAGTCATATATATATATATATTCAAGTCACTTCCTGGTTACCAGAATCAAGGCTAAAAAGGAGGAATATTTTTGAAGTGTCTAGTAAGTTCCATGTCAAGATGTGCATGATAAAATTACCAAGCTAAAGTAGCTGCTTGTCTAACTAATAGCTATCACAGCACTACTGTAATCACAGCCTTCCAACAACAAGACTTTCTTACAAACAGTCTTTAGCCATCCTGGAATGCACTTCCAAAATTAGTTTCAAAGGAGTAAAACAAAAAGCTGAATAAAGTCTGAAGAAGTAGCTGATAGCTGTTCATAGGGGAAACAGAGATGAAATTAGAATATTATTCACATTAATCTTTAAGCTATGTGGTTTATGTACTATGTGATCTGTCTAGCTTTGACACTCATCCAAGACATTATTGTTCAGGAGAAGTAGGAAAGTTTGCTGGGAGTATTTTGAAGCAACATGGTTATGTTTTATTTGTTTTAGGGAAAGGAGGGAGCATAAAGGAATTTGGCAAGAAAATACAGAGGCATCCAAACCAATGGCTTGAAAGGTGAAGTACTTATTTTTGCTGCAACTTAAACTGTTGAAGTTTAAGACTTCATGAGTCTTAAATCTACATTCTTGTCAAGATCAAAACTAAAAACAAACATACAGACCAGATAGACAAGATTCCTCATTAGGTTATTCATCCAAATTCAAATTATTGCTCTGTTCTCACAGAACTGACATAACTGACATAACCACCTGCATGTTGTTCATTTTCAGGTGTATCTTTTTCAGTCTTAGAGTTACCCGCTCCTTTCAACAAGTGTTCGCTAGAAGATGGTCTTGTACCTGGACCTTCCTCAATGGAAGCCAGTTCAACTAATTTCATGTTGCACTTCAGTGAAGGATGGAAGAAGCTATAGGAGAAAAATATGCTTTTAAATAATAAAGTGTTTTCTGGATTGGTACACGCTTTCTCATCTAGCTCCTGACAAAATAGATGCACATTTAAGTTGCCTGATGTTTTAGGATCCTTTCCCTTTTCCATGCTCAGGACTCTGCTTCAGTTCTATTGAAGATGCTGTGTTGTGAGGAGAGATAAGAACCTGATCTAAATTAGCTTTGTTTTAAGCAGGAAGTTAAACCAAATGACTTCCAAAGGTCCCTTCTGATCAAAATTCTTATGTTCAGTGAAGATGTCTAGACTTAAGCAATCATGTCTGGTGACATGCAGTCAGTTTCTGATCCAAATATACACAAAGCTCAGTTGTTGTAATGCTCAAAAGTTGTAATGGAGTAAGGAGATAACCCAGAAAATACTAAATACATGTAACTGAGACTGTAAGAATATAAATAAGATATTCACCTTTGAAAGAGAGGTAGGCAGATTTGGAGACAGTTTTCAAGAGAAATAGGTTCAAGAGGCATATATTCTGTTTTAACATTCAGCTGGCCAGCCTAACATGCACCTTCACTGAATGATGCTATGCTGCACCTAGAAGTGGGAAGAAGGCTGAAAGACTTGGTTAAAGCATACCTGAATAATCCAGAGATAACATTATCACCTCTACTTTAGAGATCTTTGGGGATACTTTTGGAAGCAAGGGGATTTTTTGTTGTTGTTCCTTTTCATTTTTGAGGCTTGCTTTCATTACAGTATCATTTTGTTCATGAAATCGGTGGATGTTATTCTGACATTTTAATTCCTGATCAAAAATAAGGACAGGAACAAGACATTGAAAATAAGCAAAAAACCCTCTCAACAAACCAAACATAAAAGATTCCATCCAAGCCAGTTTTAAACTGTTTGCCCTGTATTTTTTTTTTTTCCAAACAGAGGCTTAATTCTTCTCATAATATAATGAATAGCACACGCTAAGCATTGAACAAATAGGTCTGTAATTATACTACGGGGTCTTGGTGACACTGATAAAACATTCACCATCACCCTCTCATTGGAATTAGGCTAATTATGTACATAGTTGGGTGTCCATTAATCCTATTATTATTATTATTATTTAACGGTATTATTCATAATTTAAGTTTTCCTTCCTTTAATTTCAGTCCTGTAACAAACGAGAATGTTCCATGCTTAATTAACAGCCAAAAGCTTGAAAGTACAGTATAATGGGACATTATGGGGGCTCTATAGTGAGTTAATGACATAGCAACCAGCTAATGAGAATGAAGAATTTTTACAATAGCATTCTAAAATGAATGGCACAAAAGCACAAGTTGTGTCAAATAACATCATTGCTGGTATCCTTACTTAGTCTTCAGAAGTGAGATAGATTTAGGTCTGTATCCTGCACTCCTCAGAGAAACAAAATTCATCCATAACCTAGCAGTAATTTTCTTCAGTAGGAGGAAAGTTAGCTTAGTAGACCTTGTGCTACTGCATTATCAGCACCATTATCAGCCTCACCAAAAGTCATTCTCTTAGGTCAAAATCTACCTTATGCCAGAGAATAAAAGCAGGGACAGGAGAGGAGAAAAAGCTGAAGTTGAAAGAGTCCTAAAGCAAACACATCTTTATAAAATTGCCTTTCATCCCAGTTCACATTAGGCTGCCTTGCAGGATGTCACTGTCTCTAGAAACCACAGAAAAGTTGACTCTTAAAGAAGCACAGTTTACGAATTGAACATAATACTGACATTTAAGGTGCCTGGATTTTATTCTTATTCAGGTGCAAGTTCACCAAGTAATACTCAAAAGATCTGCATACTCTGACCTCCCATGTAAAAGGGTAATAACATTATTTTGTTGCAACAAGTTGTTGTGAGGACTACCTCCCACAGAGAAGAAGGAGGCATCTCAGGTAACTGATCTTTCTTTGACTGCACGACAATTAAGAGCCTAGTATTTTCCACAAAGTGTTACAGTATTAGTGCTACTGCAATTCAACCTAAATAAAACTCACTAAAATAACTATTTTATTTTTTTTTAAAACATTAAGTGATTACAGTAGCATACATAGGATACTCTATTCTATCTAATTTAGTAGAGGCTGAACTACTGATTACAGCTTTCATCTGGGAATACTTCCCCATGCTTGTTTAAGAATAGCCAGAGTTGTAATCAGCCTAAGATATTTCTCTATAACAGATTACATTACTTTCTGGAAATGCTTCTCCTTCCTTTGACTCTAAATGAATCCCTTGTAATCCCATGTTCTGCATCAGAGACCTACCTTTGAGTTTACTGTGTTTAAATTTTAGAATTCCACACCCAGATTTACCTGATTTGCAAATTATTTTATAAGTGCCAGTTCAGACTCTTAATATCACTAGATGCAGGTAGATTCAAGTGCAGATCTCAGCTGATAATCCTTCACATGCATAATGCAAAACTGTAGGAAGAAGCATTCATGCTGTAGTATCCAGGCTATGTTCTCTCATTTCTACTTCCATTGCCAGAAGTCTGTGGTCTCAGATCCACTCCTGAATCTGAAAGTTAGACTGTGAAGTCAGCTCTGATTCCAAACACGTCAAAATGCTTTTCAGTTCAGTGAAACAAAATTATATACTTGACTTCAAGGAGGAGAAGGTACATATGGATATCTTTCACCCACCTACCTAAATAATAGGTGATCCAAGGCAGGAAAGTGATAAATATAGAATTGTATAAATAGGTAGGTGCAAAGAGCTATTGCCTCATCTTCCTGTGAGCAAAGGTGAGCTATGGATTTTAACATATGAATAAGGCTGCACAAAAGAAAGCAAAAGGCAGCATGTCATGGTGTCACTATTGAAGACCATATGCCTTTTCTTTACGGTGAGGATGAAGATCCTACAGCAGAAAAAGTTTTTTTCCAGTTGCTGTTGCTTTCCTGTCTTCCTGACATTTGTTTCAGTACTTATGTTTTTCCCTTCAAGCTTCTACACCAGTTTTGATCTGAGCTGAACATAGGAAAGACTGATTTTGATCTGCTATAAAGGCCTGACCAGACATGTAATTGTTTGCATTTGAGAACGTAACCCCAAAACCAAAATAAAACAAATTAAAATAATTTCGTATTCTGTTGTTTTGGTCTACACATATTCTGCATCAAGAGAAAAAGAATTACTGACTCTCTCATTCATTTTCTGTAAATCAGAAATTAAAACTAAATAACTGGACATACCATGCCAAACAGTCATAAATCAAATCTGCCCTGAAATAAGCAGTATTCATAATAAAGGTATGCAATTAGCACTGACAGAAGCCATGCAGATCATTTCACAAGTAAATCCAGGTAAGCAGGCAGTAATAAATTTCACTTTGACTGGAATGGCAGAAATTTAGATGTACTAGTGAAAGGTGGGAAAATTTTCCAAGCAGATGTAAAGATGGTAATCATCTGATCAGTGCAACTGGACACTGTAAATTACTCCATCTTTCACTTCAGGACGAGTTAATATGATATTAACTTCTTCTAGATTTATTTTTGTAAATCTTTTGGGTGGGGATAAGCAATGTACAGGAACACTAACATGTAACTGAATACCAACCTAATCCAGGAACTCTTACACCTAGGGAAAATTTTCTGTTCGTTATCACAGAGTTTAGATGAAACTCCCTCCATAATTCTTGTAGAAGTGACTTTAAGATAAGGTGCAGACCTGTATCTTCCCCAAAAATGATTCATTTCTTTCCTTGTTGCACTACATATGGGAAAAGGAAGCAACAAAGACAACCCTGAAGAACACAGACGTATCAGTGATTCACATAAAAAGAGACCATTTGCTATCTCTTTGGACAGCATTTGCACTTCCCTAATTCTTTTATCTGATGTCTAGGAACTAAGGCAACAGGTATATTAGAATCAGCAAAGGCAGACAGATTAGACAGACTGATGAGACAGAACCACAAATTTTAACCTCAGCAAGGCTCACATGCCCTAGGTACCTGGCCTGAACTTTGGCTTTTGCACACAGACCTTTAACATGAAACACTACAACACCAAGGTGGCTCGCTGCCTTCTCTGAGAGTAGGCAACTTCATCCCAAACAGAGTGACATCAGTAGGATATTCCCCGGCAGCATGACCACTCGGGGTCAAAAATCATGTTGGTTCCCCTCACACGTTTGTGTTTCGCTTGCATTGTTTTGTACACAACTCCCTCTGTGGTTTATACATGTATATATATATTCCCCTTGTGTTTAACATTGCTAGATAAAAAGATTACAATCAAAATCTTAAAACTTGAGGTTCCACTATTATGCAACTGAATCCATAGTCACACTCCAACAGAGGAGCCAAAGATTCTGCTTCTAGTCACTTGACTGGAGTTTATGACACCATTTTTGAAGTTGCATGTCAAAACAATAGATGAACACATTTGCAGAAAGGAGTATACATTATCTATCCCATTAACATTTCTGCAGGGAAATATTTAAAGACAACTTCCCAAACAAGGAGCCAGTCTTTCCTTCAGAAGTGATGCAGTTTAAAAAAAAAAAAAAAAACAACAAAACTTCATCAGAACTTCATCTCTCCTACACCTTCCCCCCCTTCCCTATTGGAAATATCATTTTTCACTAGCT